>CM077234.1:8054218-8426718 GCA_039654775.1 Spinibarbus caldwelli
GACTGTATATCAGTTTCTGTGAGGATATGTGCATTCCTACCAAGACTCATCTAACTTACAACAACGACAAACCGTGGTTCACTGCAAAACTCAGATGGCTCCGTCAGGCCAAAGAAAATGCTTACAGAAAGGGGGATAAAGTCTTGTATAAACAGGCCAAATACACACTGGAAAAGGAGATCAGAGTGGCAAAGAGGAATTATTCTGGCAAGCTAAGGAAAAAATTCTCTTCCAGTGATTCTGCTTCAGTGTGGAAAGGTATGAAAGATATCACCAGTTACAAGACACCATCCCCCAGCACTCTGGAGAATCAACAATTGGCAGACGATCTGAATGAGTTCTACTGCAGGTTTGAAAAAACTCCGCCATCATTGAATCCGTCCTCTGCACTTCAATAACTGTCTGGTTCAGCTCAGCTACCAAATCTGACCTCAGAAGACTACAGAGGGTAGTCCGGACTGCTGAGCGAATCATCGGTACAACCCTCCCCACTCTCCAAGAACTGTACTTATCTAGACTGAGCAAAAGGGCTGGCAAAATCACTCTAGACCCCTCACATCCAGCACACTCCTTCTTTGAACTGTTGCCGTCTGGTCGTCGCTACAGAGCTCTGAGCACCAGAACGACCAGACACAGGAGCAGTTTCTTCCCTCAGGCAATCCATCTCATGAACAATTGACATTAAACGTGGAACACACAACACTACTATAAATTATTTTTCACCACACATACTTATTTTTTAATTTCAGATTTGCACATATCAGACCTGTACACCATAATTGTCTATATTATATATTGTGTTTTTGCTATTTGTACATTGCCTATTTGTATATTGGTATATTATTATTTTATTATCTGTGTCCTGTCCTGTTGCTGTCTTTCTGTTGCACTGTAGAGCTTCTGACACTAAAACAAATTCCTCGTATGTGTAAGCATGCCTGGCCAATAAAGCTCATTCTGATTCTGATTCTGAAATATGACAATATAAACAAAAAGTATCATATTTGACTGACAGATACACGCCATTTCCATAAGCAGAGAAATAAACAGAGACAACGTGTGAAATAATAATTATACGAAATAATAAGAATAATTTGGTTCTTCCTGACAGCTCATGTGAAGACCATCATCACAATCTAACTGATGAAGAAGTAAAGTCATTTATGCTTAATTATCAGTTCATGAGTCCACCAAACGTAACTAACAAGTACCATTCAAACCACAGGAATCATTCGGAGCAAATGTAATTAAGAGACATTATTAGGAACATCATTATAAAATCACTCAGAGGTAAAAGCAGCAGAAGGCAAATGTTTAATTCTTGTAGAGGAAATGCAAGGCATATCGAAACCATTCAGTTTAAGTATAGTATTTCACAATACTGTTGAACAATTTGTGTTATTGCTCAAACCCCCCATTGTGGCCAACAAGCAATAAGCCACATTGCTCTTATATATTATATGAACATAAGAGTCATAAGATCTATTTATAACTTAAAGGGGGATGAGATTCTGAGAAACTGCATTAGTTCAGCGCTGGCTGTGAGGATGTATAATAACTCGTCTTGCTTCCTGCTATCTTCTGCATGCAGAAAATCTTATTTAGAAAAACACAGGCTGATTATTTGAGAATATCAAGCAATGCTCTCAGCAAACTCAAACGAGATACAGAGTTGGGTATTTGTTAAGAGAAGTTTATGAAAGCTTCAGACACGGTACACTTACAATAAAGGTTATTTATTGGCATCAATAGCTGCTTTTCCACCATCAGTATACAAGGATTTGGTTTGGTTATCAACTGTGGGGCTGATTACATATGGTGTGAGATGAAAATAGATGGAAAGTGTAGTGTAGTTCTGCATTACTGAAGAAAAGTTGGCTTAAAAATAACTGTCATTATTTACTCCTTCTCATGTTGTTCCAAACCTGTAAGCTGTTGTTTATCAGTGGAGCACACATTTTATTCACTGATAATCTTCCCTGAAGTGATTCAGATTCAGAGTCATATTCAAAAATTACACAAAGGCTATATCATAATCAAATGGAGTGTGTCAGTGACTTAAATTTCAGTCCATCTGACTTCAGAACAATTAAAATATAGCACATAAGGCATATGCACTACTTTTCTGGTATTTTATGCTGCTGTTCTGCTATGTTTGGAATAGCCTTGGTAGCCTTTTCTTAACAATAGTAATTTCCATCCAAATATTGTGCTTATATTTCACCTTTTTTTTTTTTTTTATAGAGGGTTTCAAAACCTACAGGTTAATGAGCTGGTGCCATAATCACAATCAGACATTCTAATCAATGCAATTAATGTGAGCTTCCCTACAAGACAAACACAGACTTTTCCAGTATCAACTTATGCTTTTTATGAAAATATAGCCTGTCCTGAATCAACAAGGATTTCTGAAGACTGAAAATAGCTGACTATGCTGACGAAGCAAGAAAACATCCCAGCTTTTAACATTTTGGACTTCTCAAATCCATGACATGGCAGATATTGTGGAAATGGAAAAATGTGACTCCTGTTAACGGAAAACTGAAATTATTAATTTCAAAACAGACATTAAAAAAAAAAAAATTTCTATTGTGTTCCACAGAAGACACCAAACAGGTTTTGAACAACATGAGGGACAGTAAAACATGACAGATTGTCATTTTTTGGGTGAACTATCCCTGTAAAAGAAGGTGGTCCAATATTTCAGTCAGTTTTATATTAAAAAGTGACAATAAAAGACTTAGAGGCAAGGATGGTCAATCTTTGGACAAACATTCAGAAAAGTGCTTTCACTTGTGCCGTATGTGGTTCTTGTTCAAATCAGTTTTATCAACATGACTCAGACTCTCAGTTTAGATTAAATAAATGTGGCTTTGTATAGTTCCATTCTAGGGTCATTTTAGGTATAAAAAAAAGTTTTGCAGTTAGCAATTTCAGCCCTGAAGTTGCTTATACAATGCCTGCAGGCAGAATGAAATGTACAGCAGCAAACTAGCGAAGTTTAGAGTAGCAATGACAAACTGAAGATGACAATCTGACAGCCAGCTCACAAACTCTACCGCATGCAGTTGACATTAAGCAGTTAAATGGCACACTTCATTCATCTCAAGATAACCTGATATTTCCTATATATGACAATGATCTCTCCTGAATCTCTAAAAATGTTACATCACCAGTATTTGCAACATCCAGTGTCAAGAAGATGGCTGCTAAACCAATTCATTGCAAACTAATTCAGCAGAATGTGTCTAATAATTCAGCAATTCAGCAGAATGTGTCAGTTTCATGCATGCATTAAGATTTGGTTCAAATTTCCCATTTTTAATGAATAATGAGTCAGATGTATGTTTCTAAACCTGTTGCATATATAGGAATCACCAAAGAAACTAAAAGAGGCCACATTATTTATATCAGTTTCACCTGGAACCCACAGAGACCCCATCACCATGGGAACTGTGGAGGTGATTGGGAAAAGATTTCACATCTTAGACTTATCCAACCTGAAACGCAGGCAGTTGTGTTCCATGAGATGCCAGCCTCAGCCCAGTATCACTGAAATGCAAACATATCTTCTCAGAAGAGAGTGTGGCATGAATTTCCTTTCCGTCACATCAGCAGCAGTCAACCACATCAGCTGATAGGATTCCCCTCCCACACCGTACAAGAGAAGAAACCTCACCCATCCATTTCTTTCTTACTTAGGGTTTATGTTTAGGGTAACCACTAAATGATTATTGTTTAGGCTAATACAAAGAGATATATTCTTAATATTTTTCCGTTGTTTTAAGGAAATAATAATAATAATAATAATAATAATAATAAAAACTGTTATTTGTTGCAGCAGATATCCAGTGGCCTTCACAATATTAGTGTTTTGTTTGTTGGTGATGTTTCAGATATGCTGACTTTTGATGTCAGCTAAATTAGATTTTTTAATTAATATTAGCTGTTATAAAGATGTTTACCTGCTATTTGCTGAAATCTAATTAAAATCAAAGGGTGAAAATACTTTTTTGTTGTTGCTGAAATAAATTCTGAAATAACCTGCTATTATATATATAAAATTTATAAGACTCTGACAGCCCAATTAAACAGAAGAACATAGAGAATGTTTATGAGAATAAATGTGAATAATCTACAGTGACATATTAACTTGTCAGTCTGAAGGCAAAGAAAGCTGAAAATGTGATTTAAATGACAATAGTCATTTGAATTTAAAGAAGAATTTACCAAAAAATTAAAATTCTGTCATCATTTACTCATCCTCACGTCATTCCAAACCAGTATGAAATACCAGTGAAATACAAAAGACAAACAAACAAACTGTCATGGTGCGTAGGAGGGAACGAGGAGACGAGGGGATAATCTTCACAATAAACAGACTTTAATCATAAACAAAAGGGAATCGCACACTGAAAGAAGGTATGACCATAGACGCCGAACAAAGAACTCTGAACAAAACACTCTTTAAGTACACAACTTAATGGGGGGAAGACGAGACACACCTGTAATCAAATTGAACACAATCAGGGAACAGGAACAGGAAGACTATATATGGGCATAGGAAAGCACGAGGGAAAACTAGATCAGAACACACAAAATAGTCCACGGCGTGACATGACTGCCCCCCTCCACATAACATCAAAGGGGTGGGAGAGTGGGCGCCTTGGAGGTCCCTCAGGACCGGCTGGGACGGGATGCCTCCAAGGCGGCCACAGATCCGGGCACCATGGCGGAGCAGACAACTCGGGGAGCTATGGTGGATCAGGGAGCTCAGGGCACCATGGCAGGACAGGGAGCTTGGGCGGCCATGACTGGACGGCCTCTGTGGCCTTGGCCTCACCACTCAGTCCAGCCACTACAGCCAGGACCCTATAGCTCCCCAAAAAAAAATTCTTTGGGGGGAATTAAAGGTGTTGAGGCCCTCCGTGGGCCGGGCGTTGGAGACCCCACTGGGCTAGATGTGTGGGCTGAAGCCCTCTCTGGGCTGGCTTGGGGGACAGGAGCCTTCCCTGGGCTTAACTGGGGATCAGTAGCCCTCTCTGGGCTTAACGGGGGACCAGGAGCCCTCCTTGAGCTTAACGTGGGGAACAGGATGGCGCTCTGGAGGAGCGGGCACTTGAGGGCGCTCTGGGGCTGGAGCCAACACTGGAGCGAGCTCTGGGGCTGGAGCACACAGTCTCTTCCTCCACAATCTCCTCTTTTGGGCTAAGGAGAGGGAGATGACCGTCGGGTTTGACAGCAGCGAGGCCGGCGGGCTTGAGCGAGCGGCGACCGGCGAACTTGAGCGAGCAGCGGCCGGCAGGCTTGAGTGCTGAACGGCCGGCAATCTTGACCAGGAATCGGCCGCCGGGCTTGACTTGGGAGCGGCCGTTGTTTCAGGACTGAGGACGAGGGTAGAGCTTCAGAGGATATGGGGGCATTTCGGGTTGGGCAGGCGGTAGGAGCTGTTGGAGAGGTATGTGGGGTTTCTCGGCGTGGGGTGAGCTGGGGAGACGCGGCACGTTCCAGCAGGCGCTGGATGACGAGGCTTGGGATGTTCCGTTACTTCTTCAACTTCGAAGTCGGAACAGTTTAGGAAAAGGACGAGATTAATCAGCTCGATCAGGGGAAAAATCACACAGGGGAAGATTGCAGCGGACTGTCTCGTCATCCAACCCCAGCTGGAAGCACGCACCTAGAGCGGCGTCGTGCCAGCTCACCCAGTTAGAGAGCTCCACATATCGCTCCAACCTCAGACCGCCCTGCCACAAATCATAAACAAAAGGGAATCGCACACTGAAACAAGGTATGACCATAGATGCCGAACAAAGAGCTCGGAACAAAACACTCTTTAAGTACACAACTTAATGAGGGGAAGACGAGACACACCTGTAATCAAATTGAACACAATCAGGGAACAGGAAGACCATATTTGGGCATGGGAAAACACGAGGGAAAACTAGATCAAAACACACAGAATAGTCCATGGCATGACACAAACACTGAGACATTATTAAAAAATATCTTCTTGTTTTGCCCCCCAAAAGGGCAATACGGGTTTGGAATGACTTGAGGGTGAATATTTCGTTTTTGGGTGAACTATGCTATTTCTCATCTCAGCCTCTAGACAGATGTTTGAATTGTCTGCACTTGGAGTTGAGAATGACAGTCTGGCAGCGAACACACTCCATTAGCCTCAGGAGAACCCAAATTTCCTTTATAGTTTTAATCTTCTTCTTCCCTGTGTTCCTGCCCTGGTGTGATTTCTTCTTGTCCTCCGCTGCCATGTAATTTGGCTGAGCTTTGAGGGTACAGTTCTCTGACAGCTGCGATTGACGTGAGGTTAATGGTCTGACACACCAATGACCTGGTAAGTCATTTTCTTACTTTTCACTTTCTTTAAATGTGATTTACTATCTCACGGTATGCGAAAATAGCTCCCTGTGGCACATTCACATAGAGGGAAGAATGTCACCATGAATATCAAGATTGTGCTTAACTTTTAAATTCCAGTCTTTAGGTGGCATCCAGTATTTAAAAAGGCACAAAGCTTTTTCACTGAAAATTTCATTTTCATCAATGCAAAAATTCACTTGCTAAAAGGAATAAAAATCACAAAGCACAAGTACAATCTGTAATCTTAGATAATATCATATTAGTGAAATAAAAGGCCACTTAAAGGGTTAGTTCACCTAAAAATGAAAATTCTGTTATTAATTACTCACCCTCATGTCGTTCCAAACCCGTAAGACCTTTGTTTATCTTTGGAACACAAATTAAGATATTTTTTATGAAATCTGAGAGCTTTCTGACCCTCCATAGAGAGTGATGCAACTATCATAAACAAGGCCCAGAAAGGTGGTAAGGATATCATTAAAATAGTCCATGTGACATCAGTGATTCAACTGTAATTTTATGAAACTATGAGAATACGTTTGTGCGTAAAGAAAACAAAAATAATGACTTTATTCAACAAGTCTTCTCCTCCATGTCATTCTGCTGCACGTTCATGGGAGTACCACAATGCAGTGGAGACTGACCCGTAATAGAAGAAATCTACATTTCAGTTGCATTGCTGTCTATGTAGGGTCAGAAAGCTCTTGGATTTCATTAAAAATATCTTAATTTGTGTTCCGAAGATGAACGAAGGTCTTACTGGTAAGGTTTTACTTACTTAATGACAGAACTTTCATTTTTGCATAAACTATCCCTTTATGAGTACAATGTACAGAGAGTACATTTTCATAGCTAATGCCTTGTCCAAATACCCACACTTGCAGTCTTGGCCACTTGAGACCCTAGAGTGCAAAGATGAGTAGTGGTGATATTTATTTTGTAAAATTTGCAACTGCTTTTTATCACTTAATTAGAAGCACCACAAATTAAATTGTGTCATGTTATAGGGACTACTGAACAGACATTCAGAAGTTTATTTTAAAATGGTATTTACGTTACGTAAACACTATAAGTGTGTCCCATCAAATTTTACACACACTTGTGGTCTTCATCCTCACTTGAACACTTGGGAGAAATACAGGAAATACGTCATACAAGTAGTCAAGTGGTCAAGTGCAAAGAGCGCAAGTGTGGGTATTTGGACAAGGCATTTGTTTCTTAAAACATTTGAGAACACTTTTAAAACACCTTGTAATAATCTCGAAAAGTTTTATATGCAAGTACAATTTAAAATATGTTTTAACAATCTCTTGTGCTTTGAAGAAGTACACTTGTTTTGGTGCGTTGACTGAAGCACATGTAATAATTATAATGATCAATAATTTTTTACATTTATATAGAGCTTTTCTGGGTACTCAAAGAGCTTCACATGGAAGTGGGGAATCTCCTCATCCACCACTAGTGTGCAGCATCCACCTGGATGATGCGATGGTAGCCATATTGCACTAGAATGCCCACCACACACTAGCTTATTGGTGGAGAGGAGACAGAGTGATGAAGTCAATCAGTATATGGGGATGACTAGAGCCCATGATGATGGACAAAGGCCTATAGGCGAATTTTGCCAGAATGCCAGGTTAACACCCCTACTCTTTTTCGAATGACATCCTGGGATTTTTAATGACCACAGAGAGTCAGGACCTCAGTTTAACATCTCATCCGAAGGATGGTGCCTTTTTTTTTTTTTTTGACAGTATAGTGCCCCCATCACTATACTGGGACATTAGGACCCTCACAGACCACAGGGTGAGCACCCCCCTGCTGGCCTCACTAACACCTCTTCCAGCAGCAACCTAGTTTTCCCAGGAGGTCTCACATCCAGGTACTGACCAGGGTCAACCCTGCTTAGCTTCAGTGGGTGACCAGTCTTGGGGTACAGGGTGATATGGCTGCTGGCCATAAAGTACTTTATTATCATTGTAACTGTAGTAACACAAAATATATCTTGAAAAGTGTTTTTTTTTTTTCTTCCACATAGTGAAAGTCAATGGGGCCAGTGTTGTTTTGAACAACAGTTGAAACATTTTTCAAAATACCTTCTTTTATGCTGCACAGAGAAAAAGAAAGGTCTGGAATGATATGAGACTGAGTAAATGATGACAGACTTTTCATGAAAGAGCATCCTCTGAGTAATCAAATATTCTTCTGGGATGGAATGGCATTCTCTCTGCTCTCTGATTGGCTTTTGGCTGTAGGAGGAAATTAAACCCATTCAGCGCAGTAGAAATCAACACATCCTCATTTATACTCATGCATAAACTGATGAGAACACCATTTCTCATCTTATAAAAAATAAAAACGCCTATACATCACATCACAGAAACGTTTCAATGGCAAACGTACATCTTTGAGATTGAAACATTAAAAAACGTTAATGGCAAGTGCAGTGAAGCTGTGACAGAGAGAATGAGTAAAGGAGGAAGCCGTATTTTATATTTGCTGTTTATATGTTGCTTGTAGAAATATATTTTGTCAGAATAAAAGCTTATGAATGAACATCAGTGAAGCCCCATAATGGTGTTGTAATGGCAAAGTGTCAGTGCCCGTTCGTATTCAAAACTTGGGTTTGAATATGGAAAAAAAAAAATAATCTAAAGCCTCATGGGGGGTTTAATAAAAAAGCCAAACAAACCAAACTGTTCAAATATTAACTGTTAGGCTTTCCTTGGATGATAAGGAAATGAATTCACATTAATAAGAAATGGCGTGCAGCTTATTCCACCTGATTACTGCAGTATGCTTGTGGTGCCGCAGATGGGAGAGATTAATTAAATCATCTCACCTGAGCCGTGTCTGAATCACATCCAGCCATCTGAAATGCCAGCAGATTTAACACAAGCCTCTTCACTTTATACCAGATCAACACATTTTATTAAAAAATACCTCATGACAGCCTCCACCTACATTATTATGAAATCTATTCGCTAATTAAAAGGTACAATAAAGTTACCCCGCTTAGAGTAAATTAAATGCTTTAAACTTATCAAAGATTCCCTTACCAAAAAGTAGTATACTTCAAGTTTATTTTATTAAGTATACTTAAGTAAAGTTCCAAAAAAAGTTTATTTTTAAGTATACTTTAATTAGTAAGTATACAAATATCAGTGCACTAGTAGTATACTCATAAGTGTACTATTTCAATACTCCTTGGGACTAAAATTGGCCCATTTTCTAGTATATAAAAGTATACTTTTAAGTATACTTTAAGTAGAGCAGTAGTTTACATCAAAGTTTTTAGCTTGTACTGCAACTATATTAAAAGTGAACTTATAGGTATACTGATAGTTTACTAATTAAATACTTGAAGTAGCATTTTTAGTATACTTTGAAGTATAGTCTCAGTAAACTACTAGTTTAGAAGTTTTATACTGCAAGTATACTCTTAGGTTTTCTTTAAGTGAACTTTAAAAATAGTTAAGCGCTCTTTTTTGGGATGAACAATAAAGCGATGTTCACTTGCAGAATGCAAGTTTCTAGAGGCACATAAGTCTGAAGTAATGAATTTAGGTGCAGGGGTGCAGAGCCAGTGGTGGTATTGTAGGCAAAAATCAATGCCTTGAATTTTATGCGAGCAGCTATTAGCCAGTGCAAATTGATAAACAGAGGTGTGACGTTCTTCATTCTTTCTTACATTCTTTTTGGCTCATTAAAAATTAATCTTGCTGCCACATTCTGGATTAATTGTAAAGGTTTGATAGAACTGGCTGGAAGACCTGACATAACACATACAAAAAATATATAAATGAAAAAAAAATAATAATAATAATAAAAAACTATAGGGTCCTAGAAATCCGGTTCTGAAACTACAGCCTCCGCTATTGCATGAAGTGAGAGAGTGAGTGAGTGACGTGACATGTGGCCAAGTATGGTGACCCATACTCAGAATTTGTGCTCTGCAATTAACTCATTCAAAGTGCACACACACAGCAGTGAACACACACACACACACCGTGAACACACACCCGGAGCAGTGGGCAGCCATTTATGCTGTGGCGCCCGGGGAGCTGTTGGGGGTTCGGTGCCTTGCTCAAGGGCACCTCAGTCGTGGTATTGAGGGTGGAAAGAGCGCTGTACACTCACTCCCCCCACCTACAATTCCTGCCGGCCCGAGACTCGAACCCGCAACCTTTAGGTTACGAGTCCGACTCTCGTACCATTAGGCCACGACTTCCCTACTCACAACAACAGCCTTATTGAAAATGCACATTCATTCTCTGCCAGCAGGAGGCGCTTTCTGAACTATTTCCGCGGTAATGGCAGAACACAAATCAGAGCAGCACTGGTCTTTGAAATGTGCAGCAGCGCTCATATTTATTTATAGCCTTTTGAAGTTTAAACTTCACATTAAGCTGTATCTTGATTCTGGTCTGTACCCAAATTTAAGACCTCTTGAAATAATAATTAAGACTTTCTTGTACAATTTAAGACTTTTTATGACTTTAAATTTGATACAAGTAAATGTAAGACTTTATGGCACGCGGGAACCCTGTAAGCAACGTACGAAGAACGGGCCCCTGAATGTGGGTAAGTTTCATAAATCTAAAATAAAGAAATAAACAACATTTTGAATAAAAAGCTGAAAAAAAGACAATGAATTGGATTCAGAATGATAATCAAAATGTAGATGGAGTCGATCAACACCCCAAAGCTTGACAGTCATTATTACCTCTTCATCGGTCGACATTTTATTCCATTACGTTACACAGTTTTGATGCTGTTTTATGTCAGATGATCGTGTTAGAGTTTTTTTTATTTTATTTATTAATTTTTTTTTATTAACAATATCAGAAAGAAACAGATAAACATTAGAGCAAGAACATAAGAGCATATGAACATATGGGGGATACAATAAAAATTAAAAGGTAATTAAATAAGTAAAAAATTTAAATAAATAAATAAAAATTTAAATAAATAAATAAATTGTATACAGTCATACATTTATACAAACATTTTACAGTCATAAAAGTTATAATTTATTTATTTATTTTTGTATAATATTGGATGTTTTTAAGGCTTTTTTATTAGAGGAGATACTTTGAAGTGATAAGTAAAGCAAAAGTAAATCAGAAGAGAAAATTTTACAATTAGTTTTAAAGTTAAGGCATCGCGCTTTGTGAATGTGGAATTTTCCCATCATACAAATAAAGTCCAGGGCATCCTCTAGCTCCCTATTGTCAGAAACCACAGGATGAAAGAGAACCTTAACTGCTGAAATGTTACATAAATGAAAGAATACAAGAAGTAAAGATGCTGAAATTTGAAGCCAGAATTGTTTAGTATAGGGACAGAAATAGAATAAATGTTAAATAGATTCTTCCTCTTGGCAAAAAGAGCAGAGTGGAGAAAGATTTTGTATAAATTTACTTAAATATTTGTTGCAGGGGTAATAATGATGAATAATTTTAAAATGAACTTCTTTTATTTTATTATTAAACAAAAATTTGTTTGGCACTGTCCATGCTTTCTGAAAATTAACATTTGGATAAAGTGCCAACCTTTTAAGCTTTAAAAGATGAAGCATTATTAGCAGTAATAAAGTTTCTCAAAAATTTGTTTGTGCATTTATTATTCATAATATTAACCCCTTGAATAAATAATCGAGGGATAATTAAACAAAAATTACATTAAAAATAACAACTTAGGAGGAATGGAATTTGTAAGAATAGTATAGTCCCCTTTTGAAGCATTTATCCCATATTTATTAATAAAATCAACATAAGTATCAAAATCTCCACTGTTGCTTATTAAATCTGAGAAAACACAACACCCTTGGAGAACCAATCAGGGAAGAAAACAGATTTACGAGCTGATAAAACATAATGATTATCCCAAATAATATGAGGGGGAAAATTATGTTTAAAGATTAGCTTTCCATGAGTCTAAAGCTTGCTTATGGAAGTTTGAAAGCTTCATAGGGAGCCTTGTGGACTTAAAATCACAAGAAAGCAAAAACTGCAAATTTCCACATCTCTTGAAAATCATATTAGGAATCCAGAACCAAACTGAATTCCCCTTCAAACATTTTTTTAGCCAGTTTATTTAAAAAAATTGGTTTATGGTAAGAAAATCTAAGACACTCAACCCTCCCTTTGAATATGGCTGTGTTAGGGATTTTCTACTGATGTGTTCCACCTTATTTCTCCATATGAATTTAAAATTAAGAGAGTCAATAGATTTACAAGTGTTAGAATCAATATAAAGGGGTATAGAAGGATAAATAAAGCGTGAAATACTTTCAGATTTAGATAACAAAATTCTGCCATAAATGGTAAGATCTCTGTGCAGCCACAAGCTGAATATACGTTTTGCAGAATCTAATTTAGGATGGAAATTCAAAGAAATTCTTTCTTGGGCTGATTTACAGATATAAATACCAAGATATTTAACAACATCCTTTACTAAAATTCCATCAACAGAGGTCACATCAGAATCATGGATAAACATTATTTCACTTTTTTTTAGTATTAACTACTAATCCAGAGGCTTTGAAAAAATTATTTAGATTTTTAATTATCAAATTTACTTGACATTGATTATTTAAAAAAAAAAATGCATGTATCATCAGCCAGTTGACTTATGATTAATTTTTCCTCTCCAATTTGAATTCCTTTGATACCAGTGCAGTTAACTACATATAGATTCAATAATTCTGCAGCAAGTAAAAACAAAAAGGGAGAAATGGGACATCCCTGTCTAATACCTCTGCTAACATAAAATTGTGGCGAAGTGCCATTGGAAAGAGAAACACAGCTATTAATATCATTGTACAAAGTTTTAACAACACAAATAAAATTATTACCAAACTCAAAATTAACTAAAGCTTTAAAATAATAATAATAATAATAATAAAATATGTTCAACGGTGTCAAATGCTTTAAAAAAAAAAAGAAAAGAAAAAAAAAAAGAATAAGGGTATCATTATTAACCAAATCAGTATAATCTAGTAAATCTAAAATGAGGCGAATGTTATTGGAAATATGTCGATTTTTCATAAACCAGACTGTGTTCTGAAATTACTTCTTCTAGACATTGTAAGACGATTTGCATACACGGCTGCCAGAATCTTATAATCTATATTAAGGAGAGATATAGGTCTCCAGTTATCTTAATAATGTCTTTATTTGGCTTTTGAATTAAAACAATTAAACCTTGTTTCATAGTGGTGGTTAGTTACTTTATCAAAAAAGGAATCGGCCGCAAGATTATCAAACGCAGAAGAATATAATTTTTTTTACTCCATGTTGTTTTTCCAGATTAAAGAAGTAAGCTGATTTTTTTTTTTTTTCGCCAAATTCAAGCCATTTGGCTCAAGATCTTACAAAAGCTTCCTTTGCTTTTTCAAGATACAAGGAATTCCTCTTGTAAAGAAGATAGCCTATTTTGATCTTCTTCTGAGAGCTGTTTATTTAAAAGATCAGAAATATTTTTAAGTAAAACTGCATATTTATTTTTCTTTTCAGAGGAAAGTTTTTTACTAAAATTAATTGAAAAATTTTCTGCACTCAAATTTAAGGAGCTCCCATTTGGCAATAGGAGATATATTTGCCCTTGTTTTGATATTTTTGATTATTATTATTTTTTTTTTTTATATATATATATGATGTTTTATTAACAAGGTTCGGGAGGAGCGCGATCAGATAATCAGTCTGGCCCAGGTGGAGCTCGTCACCTAATCACCTTAACAAGCACATCAGGTGTATATATACAGCCAACTCACCTCTGTACTATGACAGTTTTCCAGCATCCCGCCTCCACCCCAGCTCCGCACTCGAATCTAATTTCATCCCATTCTTGGGATGGGGGGGGGGAGTTCTCTTGGTTCGGGCTCTATCCCGAGCTCGGTGCCCTCCCTTCGGACAGCACGCCAAATATGCTTACTAATTGCTTAATCATATTATATGTTAGTGCGAACTCGTGAAGTATATATATCTGAGCAGTAAGAATCATTAAGAAGCAGGGAACAGTTTAATTTCCAGTAGCCAGGGTTATAGGGTCTAAAAAAATTTGGGCTTCAATATTAAATCAATACCACAATGATCAGTTAGTGGTGAAGGACTACAAGAAATAGACGTCAAAGATGAAATCAAATAAACAGAGACTAGCCATAAATCAATCCCAGATTTTTGAGTTTGATCTGGTTTAAACCAAGTAAACGAGGCGAAACAAGGATACAAAAATCTGAATGCATCAATCAAATCTAGAGATTGACATAGATCAGAAATGACCGGATTAAAAGGATTTTGACATTGTCTTGGAGGATATCGGTCTTCAGAATAATTAGGGGCTTCATTGAAATCTCCTCCAATAATCAAGTACGCAGAGGGGAACTTACGCCATTTTTCAAGAACAAGCAAAGAAATCTCTGACATAAGAGTGGCATTCATATCAGATCTATTAAAACCATATTCATTAACTAAAATAAAATAAGATTCATCCATTTGTATCACAACCATTAACCATCTTCCTTCTGGTGAAGACAAAAAAAATCAATAACTGATCCACTGAAATTTTTACCAAATAAGACAGCGACACCTCCTGCACGGCGAGTCCCATGACGAAATAAAATCTTATTACCCCATTGATTTTGCCAAAACTTCTCATCCTCCTGACATGAATGAGTTTCTTGCATGAAAAAAAAAAACATCCCAGTTAAAAGATTTACAAAACAAAAATACAGATTTTCTCTTAATTAAATCTCGTATCCCCCGAACATTAAGTGAAAAACAAGAAATACTTAACATTAGTGAACGATGTAAACTAAACAGACAAACAATTGGCCTAAAGTTAGAAATAGGCAAAGGATAAGAAAAAAAAAAGAGACTAACAAGTTTGAGCTTGCTCAGAATACAAAGGCAATCATGGCTTATTTTTATAAGAAAAAGTAAAATTAACAAATTTCACTATTAACAAAAGTATGTTAAAGCGAGATCGTGTTAGATATGGAAGCATCTGTTGTTTCGGTTTCTTTTTCACTTGTGTTTTTTTGGAAATTCTGTACAGACGATGTGTACTAGCTACCATATAACAATGAAAACAAGGATTCTAGGAGCACAAGTACAGCTCAAATATATTTAGACTTTTTCAAAGAATAAGTCAAGTATACTTAAATGTCATTTTAAGTATATTTCTGAGAAGTACATAAAGCCTATTTCTGAGAAGTACATAAAAAGTAGACTAAAAGTATACTTTCCAATTTTTAGTTTAAAAGAAGTATACTAATACCACACTTGAATAAACTTCCTTTTCGTAAGGGTTATCACATATTATGTTTTTAGGTAAGCCTTAATTTGTAACCTATAAATATTTAAAAGATATTTAAATATTTATTTTGAGGATTTAAATTTTCAGGATGATCTTAGATAAACAAAATGTGCCAAGAACGTTCTGAACTCCCCAAAGAAATAAAACCAGTAATAGAAACTAAGCAGCAAAATATCTACATGAAATCCTGAAACATTGTTAACACATACCTGGCCATACAACAGCAATTTGCAACACCTGTTTTATATCAAAATTTGATTTGAAAAGAGGTTTTCATAAGAGGTTGTTCTTGAAGGATAAGGTAGTTAAAAAGTAAATTGGACTTTAGCACTGTTACTCCAAGAAGGAACTCATGCTGCAAAAAATGACCCATTTCATTCTCAGAGTCAGAGAAAGGGTGCAGTGAAAACTGAATGACGACTGTTTTTACAAAAAATAAAAAAATCTAAATAAGTTAATAAATAAATGCTGACATTCTAAGTGGAACATAAATAATAATAATAATAATAATAATAATATTTTTTTATATATATATATATATATATATATATATAAAAATTTTTTTTTTTTTTTTTTTAAATGTATGATATTTTATTATCTTAGAATAAGAAATTAATTTAAAAGGATGGGATGGGAATTAAATAACTGACAAAATGCCTGTAATTGTAATTGTAAAAAAAGTTTTAAAATAAATACTGATTTTCCAAGTGGACCTTTAAAAATACAAATATTTTACAAAAATTTATGATATTTTGACATCTTAGTATTAGAAATTAATTTAAAGCGATGAGGAGGGAATAATGCAAATAAACATTTTTTAAATATGGCAACTTTCAAAAATATAGTAAAAACAGTAATGTTGTGAAATATTATTACAATTATTACAACTGCTTTCTATTTTAATATATTTTAAAATGTAATAATAATAATAATAATAATAATAATAATAATAATAATAATAATAATAATGTTTAATTTATACCGCGCCTTTCCCAAGCTCAAGGATGCTGTACAAAAGCAGAAACACAATAGACAGTCGATTCACAAAATCATAACAGTCCTATCACAATCAGTTAATCAGTTAAGTGGACAGTAGACAGTTGCCCAGTCCGGGGATAGACATGATTGCAGTTGCATATCATGGTACAATTATGTACAGAAAATAGAGATACAGACATAGTATAAGTAAAAAAAAGAAAAAAAAAAAATAGAAAAAAAGGTAATGTCAATAAGTAACAAACAAAGAATAGAAAATGCAACAAAAAATAAACAAAACGAAAATACTCAGAAAGAATTACAGCTGGTAGTGTAGGATGAGAAGAGTGTCTAAAAAACATGATATGACTGATAGTATTGGGTAAACAAGTAGGTTTTGAGTTGTGATTTAAATACAGAGAGAGAGGTTATTGTCCTTAGTGCCAGAGGTATAGATTTCCATAGTTTAGGTGCAATGATGGAAAATGATCTGCCACCCATTGAGGATAGACGAAATCTAGGTACAGTAAGAAGTTCACATCCTAATGATCGAAGTGATCGAGGCGGAACGTAAGGAGACAGTAGATCAGAGCGATAAGGGGGAGCAATGCCATTGAGTGATTTAAAAGTAAGCAGAAGAATTTTGTAAGTAATGCGGGATAATACAGGTAGCCAACGGAGTTTAAATAAGATAGGGGTAATATGAGCAGATCGCTTAGTATGGGTTAATATTCTTGAAGCAGAATTTTGAATATATTGTAAACGAGAGATAGAGTGTAATCCGGCAAAAAGAGCATTACAGTAGTCAAGGCATGATGTAATATAAGCATGCACTAATGATTCAGCATCTTTTGGAGAAACATATGATCGAAGTTGGGCTAAGCGACGAAGCTGGAAAAATGCAGCTCTGGATAGTTTACTAATGTAAGCATCCAGAGTCAGTGCAGGATCAAGAGTAATGCCTAAATTTCTGACAGTAGCAGATGGAAAAACTGTTGTAGCATCAAGAGTGAAACTGGGAGCATTTACTATATTTTTTTTGTTAGTGAAGGAGGAACAGTAATTAAAATTTCTGTTTTCTTTAAATTCAAACTGAGAAAATTAGAACTGAGCCAGGCCTTTAGCTCATTAATACAGGTAGATAGTGATGTGGTCTGGTGAATGGAGTCTGGTCTGCAGGCAGTATAAATCTGAATATCATCAGCATAACAGTGATAATGAAAACCATGATGACGGATAATATGTCCAAGGGGCATGATGTAAGTAATAAATAGTAATGGCCCGAGAACAGAGCCCTGGGGAACACCCTGACTGAGTAAAGTAGTGGGGGATTTATTATTATGCAGAGTGATGTAGTATTGTCTATCAGTGAGATAGGAAGAGAACCAGGATAGTGCAGCACCTGAGATACCTATCTCAGAAAGGCGGGAAAGTAATAACTTGAGACAGACAGTATCAAATGCTGAGCTGAGGTCGAGCAGCAGGAGAATGGAGAGATTACCTGAGTCACCAGAGGGTAACAAATCATTGACAACTTTAACTAAAGCAGTTTCAGTGCTGTGATGAGAGCGAAAACCAGATTGAAATGCATCGAACTGATCACTGAGAGCTAGAAAAGACTGTAGCTGTTTGGCAACAACTTTTTCCATAATTTTCATAGTAAATGGTAAATTGGAGATTGGACGATAGTTGGTGAAATCTGCTGGGTCCAGGTTTGGTGTTTTAAGAATATGAGTAACAGCAGCAGTTTTCAGTGAAATCGGAACAGTGGCAGAGATAAAGGACATATTTACTAAGTGTGAGATAGGAGCAGAAATGACAGAAGTACAGTGTTTCAGAAGGAATGTGGGTGCAGGATCTAATTGGCATGAAGAAGAATTAGAGTTCTGTATTATCTCAGCAATTAAGGTTGGAGTTGTCAAGGTAAAATTATTTAACAGTTGAATAGATTGAGCTTGCTCATAAGTAGAAGTGGTTGGTTCAGTGCCAAGATACCCACATAGAGCATCCAGTTTTGTTTGACAGTGGCGCAGGAAAGAGCCACACAAATCATCACATTCACATTGACTTGGACTATGACTAGGTGGCTGGACTAATTTGTTAACCATGTTAAACAGTGTAATTTGTAATTTATTTTTATGTAATTTGTCTTACCGTCTTACTGTCATGTTTGAAAAATTTAATGCCTCCTTGCTTAAAAAAGGTGATAATAAATCCAGTGGCTCCAGTCAGTGTTTGTTAAGCTCATGTTGTCTGAAATGTTTTTACTAATCTGATGGTATGCATTACACAAGTTTCTCTGCATCCGCACCAGTGAAGTTAGTGCAGCTGACAGCCACACTGTCTCTTTATTTATTCTCAGCTGAAATGGCCTTGCAAAGCGGGAGTCCACACAACACTAGAGCTGTCAATCAACCATCAGTTAATTAAATCTACTCAACCCTCGGCTGTAGACAGGATGTGAATGTACAATTGATGTGAAGGAAAAAAATATTTATCTTCCCAAGGCCAGTTTGATTTTGAAGAGTAATGTTTGTGTGTCATCTCCCACGTAAACGCTTCATTTGAGAGTGAAGCGGATCAATGCAGGCTGCATGCTGTGAATGCGAAACGTGCTCCGGTCTGAGCGGTGAGAAGTGTGTGAGTGTGATCACACACCTGCATCCACAAACATCTGCTTATACTGGCATATCATCTCACATGAGTATGAAGAGCTTCAACTCTGTTTAAATGAGTATGGATGCTTTGCTCTCTTGTTTTTCACTATTTCAAGATTAAACATCCATTTTTCTCCAGTTGCTGCTGCATGCCAGTCTCTGCTGGCACACGAGCAGCTGAAATGTGGGCTAGTAGAGGTGCTGAAGAACGCATTGGCAGAGAGATTCTGCTTATCACAATAACAAGTTATTACCACTGTCGAGGCCCAGAAAGGTATGAAAAACATCGTCAGGATAGTCCATCTGCCACCAGTGAACCACTGATGGTAGATGGACTATCCTGACGATATTTTTCATACTTTTCTGGGCCTCGACAGTGGTAATTAATTGGCAGTCAATGGGACAGTCACAAGCTTCCCGGTTTTCATCCAAAATATCTTAAATTGTGTTCCGAAGACAAACTAAGCTTTTATGGGTTTGGAACGACATGGGGGTAAGTGATTAACCCGTTTAATCCCACCGGTCACAATAGTGACCGTAAAAAGTTTTAATTTATAAAGCTCTAAAAACCTTACTGACTGATGTTTTAGTGCACTTCCTGCAAATATGGAAAAAATAAAGGGTCTCAATTAAATATGTGCAGTTTCACATGATTAGTGCAAATTGTCACATGACCAGAGCTGTTTACTTCCTGTTTGCACCTTGAGAAGTTGATGACTGCATCAAATCTCCAAAACAAAAGGCTAGTAAAGTATATTAACAAAGATATGAAAGTGAAAAGTGAAAGTCGTGACGTATTGTCAAGTATGGTGACCCATACTCGAAATTGGTGCTCTGCATTTAACCCATCCAAGTGCACACACACAGCAGTGAATAGTGAACAAACACGCACGCACACACCGTGAACACACACCCGGAGCAGTGGGCAGCCATGGCTCCAGCGCCCGGGGAGCAATTGGGGGTTCGGTGCCTTGCTCAAGGGCACCTCAGTCATGGTATCGAAGGCAGAGAGAGTGGCAAAGATTTTTGGTACACATGATCTTTAGGGTGTCTAGTATTAATATATGCATTCGCATATATGTAGTTTTGTTGAGTGTGGTCATAGAATGAGTAAACATGTTGAAGGTCACAATGGTGACCGGTGGGATCACAGTGAACTGAGGTATACAATATAAATCCAGTTGCAGTTGCTAGTGAAAATGACAATAAAATGTTGCAATGACAAAATATTGCACTAAATTAAAAATTCAAATGTTACAAAAAATGTACAATAATGATGTTGTAATACTCATAGCATTAATATAAAAATTTGATGTTAAATTTTACAAAAAAGTAACAATTTTGAAATGCGGTGATGGTTGATTTTTTTTTTTTTGTTTTTTATCTCAGCGTTCCTATCAATGTTGCATAAGGTTTTATTCATAATAGTAACCCTAGAATGTGATCAAACAGTTTAAAATAGCTGGGCTAAGAGCTCTAACTATTTTTATGACTGCAAAAATATGTTAATTCAGTATACACATTATCCCACCAGTCACAATTGTGACCGAACATAAAACACAATTTTTCAGACACTTTTCCAAAAAAATTTCAAAAACTAATTATTGATTATTTCAAAGGGTTATTAATGACACATTATTTGGATATTTTCATGTCTGGGAAAAATTTTAAAAAAATAAAAAAAATTTTTTAAAAGATTAAACGGGTTAATAACAAAATTTTCATTTTGGGGTGGAGTATCCCTTTAAAGGGATAGTTCACTCAAAAATGAAAACTCTGTAATCATTTACTCACCCTCATTTTGTGACAAACCTCTTTTATTTTTCTTTCTAAGGGTTTACATGACACCATTTTCAGCTAAAAATAGAAAACTTTTCATGTGTTTTGGGGCCCTAAAAATGCAAACATTTGAAAACGGGTTTCAAAGTGCACCTTATTAAAGTGCACATTATTATACCGTTATTATCTCCATGTAAACTACACTGCGTTCCAAATTATTATGCAAGTGACATATCAATAGGATTTTGGTACAATAAAGAGTCAGATTTTTGTTTGTGTGGTTTCTCTTTGTGAGGTTTGGTTAGCAGTGACTGAAACACAGCTTTACACACAACTGCCAGTCTGCATGGAGAGGATCTTGAGACTCCAGTAGCTTCAAACACCTGTTTGCTGCTCAGCAGTGGCTTTTTTACAGCTGGTATTACAATACAGTTCACTTGTTTAACAAAAACTTTCCTTAATAAATCTTTATCTGACCAAGATCTTCTGTGCTCTAAGTCACTCACAAATCTTTTGACAGTTCAATAATTTCTATTTGCTTTTCGCGAAATATTGTTTGTTTTGATGCCTTTTGCAAGACATTGCATTGCTTCAAACTTTTCATCTTCAGAAAGATCTTTCTTCCTCACCATATTTCATGAGAACTGTGACTTGCTTAATAATGTGGAACAACCTCTTTAAGTAGGGTTTCCATTTACCTAAGAAGAACTGGCAAACTATTGAACAAACGTGTCTGAGATTGATACCAGTTAACTAAAAAGATGTGAAAAACAACAAAATCTGACTCTTTATTGTACCGAAATCCTACTGATATATCACTTGCATAATAATTTGGAACGCAGTGTAAAAACACAAATTTGTGAAAACATTTGTCATGCACAAGTTTCTTTACAAAGTGATATCGCCAACTACTGGCCTGGCAAACATAAAACAGCATTTTAAGTCCTTTTTGTGGATCCGTGTGAACTGGATCATTTTGACCATGTTGCTGTCTGTATACAAAGCTTTTAAAAAATGCAAAGGCAAACTTTTCCATTTTGTAGTACATCGTGGTTGCATAAATGTAGCCTCAGATCTGATTTGTGCTTGTGTTTAATTCAAACATGGAACCTTTAGATGCCTCACAACAGGTTTGATTTTGAGGTTTGGGGTCTATTACTCACATAAAGTTATTGTATGACTTTAGAAGATTTGAAATAAAGTCATATATACCACATTTATAGTACTTCTGTGTGCTTTTTGTAGGGTTGTGTATTGACACAGATTTCACTAATCTATTTGATTTTGATTCACAACATTCGATTCCATTCTGATCTCGATTCAATATTGATTTGTTTTGATATACTGTCTGTATATTAGGTACAGAACATGTCAAGTTTTCTTCAGGAAATTTCTCTCAACTAATGCTGTAAACTATGCAGGGAGCCCCGACTGTTGGTTAAAATTAACAACAAAGTCTACATTTAATGAGAATTATGTTTCTACTTAAATTGATTGTTGAAATATAAATATTTAAATCTCTC
Organism: Spinibarbus caldwelli; assembly: GCA_039654775.1. Lineage (NCBI taxonomy): Eukaryota > Metazoa > Chordata > Actinopteri > Cypriniformes > Cyprinidae > Spinibarbus > Spinibarbus caldwelli. The sequence goes on from CM077234.1 coordinate 8,076,852, forward strand.
AAAAAAACGTAGCTTTCATAAAAACTTGTTTTCATGACAGATTAATTCAATGAGCCATGTGACATGTAATCCAGTGCATATATTTACCAAAATACTGTTCTTTAGAGCTATTGATTTAGCCAATTATCAAGTTGTGGACATTAATGAGGTAATTGCAACTTTACGTGACATGTTTTTTACAGGTTGTTTTATTGACATCCTTCCACAGTTGTAACTCTGATTGAACGATTACGTAAGACAAGAAACATTTTAGTAAATTGTACTGTTTCTTTCGACAAACCTTCTGATGTTCATTCACATTTCTTTTGTGCTATAGTTAGTAATAAATAGGAAGAGATGATCAGTTCAATGTGCTTCATGTTGCCGCTTAAACTGAGGCAACTACAGCTGTTACACCACATTAAAGAATTACTTTTATTGTTTGAATTTGATGATAAAATTGACTGAATCTGAAAACTGAGATTACTACAACTGCATTTTGTTGCATCATTTTTGCATTACATTTTGGTGCATCAACAGAAAACACCATAGACTAAAAGTTTGATTTTGGAATTTAAGATTAATATTGGTTCATGATCATCAAAATGAAGATCGCCTGAAATTGATCAATTGAAATTGTGAACCCAGCCCTACTTTTTTGTAATTTTTGGACCTTGGCGGCCCACGTCACTATCCACTTAAATTTTAGAGAAAAATGCAGTGTGAAAAGTTTCTTCTTTTGTATTTTACAGAACAAAAAAAGTCAAACAGGTTTGGAACCACATAAGGGTGAGGAAATGATGACAAGATTTCAAGTGAATTACCCCTTTAAACACAAGAAAAGTTATTCTGCTTCAATATTTCTTAAAAATTTCTAAATGTCTGTTAAAGATAAATACAATTCCATCTAGTGTCAGAGTATTTTTGTTTCCAAGGCTTTTATTTTTTAAATTAATTAATTTTTTTTAGCAAGAACTTTACCCTGCAGCCATTGTAAGGAAGAAAAGAACGAAGTATGAAGTGCCATTCTTAATATTTCCCAAAAGAACATTTGGATCAGAAACTTTGATTTGACATTTATTGCTTTTTACTTTCTGATTTCCCTTGCTCCTTGTATTTCTATAGATGTCTCCTAAATCTTATGTTTCCTGTCATTTCCAGATTTAACTTCTTTCTAATAACACATCCCCTTTGCCTTTGTTTAGTAAGTGAAAAGAGTTCCCCAGCTTGTTAAAAAAGTGGCTCCACTGGGATCCTGACACATGTTGGATCTAACTGCTTTTAATTTCCGGCCTGTCCCAGATCACTCTATATGTCTGAATTAATTACTCAGAGTGATAAAGAGCATGTCTTAATGAAACTGACAGCGTTGGGACTATGTGGTGGATGTGCACCTGGTCAATGCACAGTCCAACACTCAGTATATATGCTGCTGGGATTTACAGAAATGAATCTTGAAATGAGCGCAGGTGTATTATACAGCCACTTACCTTTTAATCACAAATGTGTCAAAATGATACCAGTTTAATATGCAAGATAAAATCACAAGATCCACAAAATGCATGCCATTTTCTACATATATGCAAGATAAATGCATACGATCCACATGATGCATGCCATCACCTACACCATAGCCTGATATAATGCACTTTTAATGAACATGTTTATAAGGTGACCATTTACGAATGATAATGTATGGCTCTATTTACTACTGCTTTGTTCATCCTTCACTGACAAATTCGCTAAATGGTATGCTACAAGTTACAAATGGTTAAAAACGGGTTAGATGTCCAGATCCAATCTAAACCTAACCTATCTTATCCTATCATATTCTGTCATCAATTACTCAACCCTCATGTCATTCCAAACCCATAAGATTGATCAGTGTTTATAAGTGAATTAAAGCTTAAATGAAATCTGTTCATCAGAAATGACCGTCTCTCTTCAGAAGACTTGGATTGAACCCTTCAATTCATGTGGATAATTTTTTACAATGTTTTAGGAAGTTTTTTTAAGAGTAAAGTTTTGTACTTTCAATGGAGGGAATCTCTCAGGTTTCATTAAAAATATCTTAATTTGTGTTTCAAAGATGAACTGATGTCTTATCAGTTTGGATGGAATGATGTGAGGATGAGAAAATGATGACAAGATTTTCAGTTTTGGGTAAAATGTCCCTTTGATTTCAGTCTTTTAGTGTTGACATTTTTATTAATGGTGAAATTATTGAAATGATCTTCGGTTTTATTTATATTGGTGCAATAAAGAATTCAAATCTTAATTTTAAGAAACATCATCTTTTGAGCTTTGATTTTATTTTTAGACAAATGTATATATTAAATATATATCATTTTAATTTGCCTCTTCCATTTTCATTCTAAATACTCTGTAAAATCCTCTAGATTATCTTCCATAAGAGATTGTGTTGTGCATTGCATTAAATGTAAATTTGTTTAATATTGTACGTGGTCCCTTCCAAATAAATAAATAAATAAAGAATTCTATCAATTGCTTAAATAAAGAATGTTATCCAGTTTTCCATCTGACATTTCCATTTGAAGTCTCTCTGACTTATGAGCAATATACTCAAAAATGATCCTTACTGTGACGATGAGGCCTTTTTCTTGGAAGTATTTGACCAGAGGGATGGCGTTCTGTTTGAAATTAGTCAAGCGTCGATCGATAGCTTTAGGGTTGTCATCTGGGCGACCCTGCTGCTCTGCACGCTTCTCCAAACGCTCCTTCAGACGCTGGTTAGAGCAGGCCAGAAACACCACCAGGTCTGGAGTACAAATCTACAGAGGAAAAAAGGAGGTGAGTGTCTCCTAACTAGTAATGTCTCAATTCAAGTTGATATTGTTGCATATAGTCACTTTCTGGCAGTCAAGATCAAAGCAACTTGTGGCTCAGTGATCTGTGAAGATGTAGCTATTAAGAACCACTCTAAGGTCACACGTCTAACTCATCTTCAGGTAAGATTGCCTGGCCCCTCATATTATAATGAATGAGATTGGATGTGGACCACAGGCAAATAAGCACACGTCAGGTGTCTTAGTTATAACATTCACATGTGAAACATATTATTCACATGTAATATTGAGGATTTAGAGAAATGTCACGGGCTTATTTTATCTATTATTTTAGTTTGTAGGCTTTATTGTGTGCAACAATATTGTTCAGTTGCAAAGAAATCTACTAGAGAAAGTCAATAATAGAGTTGGTTGCTATGGTTATGGACACAGTTAAACAATTATCAAAGACTAACAAAAAAATCTAAGACGTGTGATAACAGCTCGTTGCGTTGGTGTTCAATATACACATATTGACTGTTTCAACAATGCTAATGATTTTTTTTTTATGTATAAAGCTTTTTCAATTTCATTTACAGCCTCCTTATTAAGTTTAACATGTCAAAGGTCTTAATTGTATCTGCTGGAATAGCATGTCAGCTGTGCTGTTACTTCTTTGCTTGTTGTTCAGCTAACTGAAAACTAGGAAAATTAAAATACAATACACCAAATGTGGACTTTTGTGGATCTTTTGTCTATTTGCCAAACTGGTAGCAGGCCTACATTGACATACGTGCATTAAGTGTTAACAAAATGATGACCTCAAAGAACAGGTATTTGATCTGAAATGCACTGTCATCCTCTTAACCAGTTGCCTGCTGGAAAGCCTTTTGGGAATGTGCACTTAATTAGTCACTGGAGAGGAAAAAAAGACTACAAATGTCAGTTCATTTGTAGCCTGAAAGCCTGTCACAAAACAGAAAAGCAGGCTGATTATCTCAACAGAGGCATGGCAGGCAAAATGTCAGTGAAAGCCAAAACACTGAAATGATTTTTTTGCCATTTAAACTAGACTCTGTTCCTGCCATTCAATCCAAACTTATCTGTAAAAAGGATGTGGATTTACCGGAGGTCACGTCATTAGTAAAAATCAATCAATAACTAAGGTGGAAAAACTGGCCAATAGTTTTTGAAATCAATAACAGGAACGAAAACTTTCGACTCAATCTAATATATATGGTTTCCACTAAAATATAAAGCAATACACTGTTTTCATTATTTATAATAATACGAAACATTTCTACCAAAGTACCATATTACACATCTGATATTAAACATTGGAGTAATGGCTGTTGAAATTTCAGCTTTGAAATCACAAGAATAATTTACATTTCAAAATATATTCATTTAGAAAACAGTTAATTTAAATTTTAATAATATTTCACAATTTTATTGGTTTACTGTATTTTTATCAAATAAATTAAGCTTTGGTGAACTAATGTACTTCTTTCACACAAAAAAAATAAAAATAAATAAATAATCATCTTAATACCCGTCACGATCACCAACTGAGCTCCATGAGCTCCACCATTGGGCACTCCATCCCTGAGTTTTACCATTCACCCAGGACTCCATTTCCCATAAACCTTTGCCCAGACTCATCTGCACTCATTATCAATTGCTATCACCTGTCTCTCATTACATTACCTCACATTAGTCTCACTATAAGAATAGCACACACACTCTTTCACATCGCTGTTAGCCTGTAACGTTTCCTGGTCTTCCGTGTTTCCTTGCTGTGCCTTTCCCTTTGTGTTTTGATCTTGGACTGTTCCTTGTTTCATGATTGTTTGCTGCCTGCCCTGACCTTTGCCTGCTCTGTGGATAACTCTTTTGGATTACCTTGGAATACACTGTTTGCTGATCCTGACTCGGCCTGTCTGACTACGTTTTATTAAATAAAGCTGCATTTGGATCCACACCTCCGTTGTCATGCCCCTTACGTTACAATACCAGTTTTGTGAACAAATCAATCTCAGAGTCAAAGAGTTTTGTAATTATCAAATAGAATAAATTATAATAAATAAAAAAGTACTATGCTATATTAAAGCTATATGTTCATTTTTCAGGTAAACTGTTTACTTTCATGGAACCTGGTAGCAGAATATCTAAGGGTGCTTTCACACCTGCCTCATTTAGTTCGGTTGAATTGCACTAGAGTTCGTTGTCCCTCTTGGTGAGGTTCGTTTGGGCAGGTGTGAATGCAATAATCGCACTGGGGTGCGCACCAAAAGCAGACCAAACAAGCGTACCGAGATCTCCTAGAAGAGGTGGTCTCGGCTTGATTGCAAACGGACTGTGGAGCAGTTCACTCGTGGTGAGAAAGCAATCCAACCCAACAGACCAACGAGCCAAGCGGTATCATAATTCATAACGGGAAATATGTTATATAAAATGCAGCAGTCAGTGTCTTTTGTGAATGCGAGGGAGAATTTGTGAGAAACTGTGATTTTGTTAGTGAGAATATTTGTTATTGCGTTAGAGCACCTCTTCATATTAAAACGTTGTGTAATTAATTGCTCTTCTCCTCGCATTTCAAGTAGGGGTGGGAATCGCAGGGTACCTCACGATACGATATAATCACGATACATGGCTCACGATAACGATAATATCATGATACAGTGATTCTGCGATAATCGATATATTTCTAGAAAATCCTATAATGATATATCGCGATATGTCTAAACAAAATGCCCGTGAAAAGGTTAAGTGCAAGTTTTCTTTCTTTATTCAAGTCCAAACTGTTAGAAAACAGCAAAAAAAAAAAAAAGTTCTGTAAATCAATTTTAACATGTTGAGTAAATTAATAATTTTATTCTTGGACTTATTAAAAGCTTACACTTTTCTTTTTCTCTGTGTGTAAACAAACACATTTAACTGCTTAACTTATATAGCATCTCTCTCTCTCTCTCCTTGTAATATATATGTATATATATATATATAAACCTGGTACATTTCAAAATTTACCTGGAGTGCTTTCTCAACCTTTCTATTCCTCTCATCATAAAAACGGAGCCCCGCACGGAAAAATAGCCGTTCACATCGCGTCTTTTGCGCGCTCAGGTTGGTTATTTCAAATGTAGACGCGCGGCAAGCACACACACTGCACACTTCTGCACCGCATTACGGCTCTGACAGTGTTTTGTCTCGTCCTCCATGCCATAGGTGCAGATTTATGTTTCTGCCGGTCGGTGCCCACTGTTCACACTGCATAACGCGCACTTGTAATATCTGTGAGAGAGGGAGAGCATCCAGTTTTGTTCACATAAAGCTGGACGCACCGGCGGCGCTCTCTCTCTCTCTCATAGTGAGGGAAATCCACCTGCGATCCGAGCGGAGAGGTTACTCATGAACTGAATATGCGCTCTGCAATAATAACGTGATCGGTGCCTATGGTCCACGCTGGTAACTGTTCCGGGGCAGTTTTTTAGTTTTCATCTCCATAAACGTGTATATATAGCAGTAGAGCTAATACAGTGTCTGAAAATCTGTTTATCATTCGGTTCCTCGTGCTTCCCCATCTTCATAGAGAACGCGCTTCATAGTTGCTCAGAGCGCTTTTGGAAAGAAGCTGGAAATGGCGCGGCCGCGATTTCCACGCATTTTTAGACGCTGGGAGCAGGAAAATGTATTTAGAGCACCTTATTGTATTAATTTAAAATATCGATATTTGGCGCCAGATATCGATTATCGTATCGCATGGAGAAGGATCACGATATATCGCCATATCGATTTATTGTCCCACCCCTAATTTCAAGAATGCTGTCCGGGCAAAGCCTAGATTCCCGCTGGTTGTAACTGCATTATTTATATATATATATATATATATATATATATATATATATATATACAGTGGGTACGGAAAGTATTCAGACCCCCTTCACTTTTTTCAATTTTGTTATGTTGCAGTCTGATACTACAATTGTTTAAATTCTTTTTTATTTCTCATTACTCTACACTCTGTCCTTTATAATGACAAAGTGAAAACAGAATTTTAGAAATGTTTGTAAATTTATTAAAAAGAAAAAACTGAAATATCACATTTACATAAGTATTCAGACCCTTTACTCAGTACTTAGTTGAAGCACCTTTGGCAGCAATTACAGCCTCGAGTCTTTTTGAGTATGATGCAACAAGCTTTGCACAACTGGATTGGGGGAATTTCTGCCATTCTTCTTTGCAAATCCTCTCAAGTTCGGTCAGGTTGGATGGGGACCGTCTGTTGACAGCCTTTTTCAGGTCTCTCCAGAGATGTTCGATAGGGTTCAAGTCAGGGCTCTGGCTGGGTCACTCTAGGACATTCACAGAGTTGTCCCTAAGCCACTCCTGTGTTGCCTTGGCTGTGTGCTTAGGGTCATTGTCATGTTAGAAGGTGAACCTTCGGCCCAGTCTGAGGTTTTGAATGCCCTGGACTGGATTTTCATTAAGGCTATCTCAATATTTTGGTGCATTGAGCTTTTCTTCTACTCTGATGAGTTCCTCAGTCCCTGCCGCTGAAAAACAGCCCAACAGCATGAGGCTGCTACCACCACACTTTACTTTTGGGATGGTACTCTGCAGGTGATGAGAAGAGCCGGTTTCCTTCAAACATGATGCTTAGAATTGAGGTTCATCAGACCAGGTAATCTTGTTTCTCAGAGTCTGAGGGTCCTTTAGGTGCTTTATTGCAAATTCCAAGTGTGTTGTCATGTGTCTTCACTGAGGAGAGGATTGAGTTTGGCCACACTGCCATAAAGCCCAGATCGGTGGAGTGTTGCAGTGATGTTTGTCCTTCTGTAGGTTTCTCCCATCTGCATATATGATCATGGAGCTCAACTAGAGTGACCACCAGGTTCTTGGTCACCAATCTAGACAAGCCACTTCTCCATCAATTGCTCAGTTTGGCTGGGGACCAGCTCTTGGAAGAGTCCTGGTTGTGCCAAACTTCTTCCATTTGAGAATTATGGAAGCCACTGTGCTCTTGGGAACCTTCAGTGCAGCAGAATTTTTTTTGTAGCCTTCCTCAGATTTGTGCCTCAATACAATCCTGTGTCTGAGCTCTGCAGGCAGTTCCTTTGACCTCGTGGCTTGGTTTTCGCTCTGATATGCATTATCAGCTGTGAGGCCTTTTACAGAGAGGTGTGTGCCTTTCCAAAACATGTCCAATCAATTTAATTTACCACAGGCGGACTCCAATCAAGGTGTAGAAACATCTCTGCAATGATCAAGAGACATGGGAGGCACCTGAGCGAAATTTCAATTGTTGTTGCAAAGGGTCTGAATACTTAGGTAAATGTGATATTTCAGTTTTTTCTTTTTAATAAATTTACAGACATTTCTAAAATTCTGTTTTCACTTCATCATTATGAGGTACAGAGTGTAGATTAATGAGAAAAAAAAATGAATTTAAACAATTGTAGTATCAGGCTGCAACATAACAAAATTGAAAAAAGTGAAGGGGGTCTGAATACTTTCCGTACCCACTGTGTATATATATATATATATATATATATATATATATATATATATATATATATATATATATATATACATATATATATATATATATACATACATATATACACAGTGGGGCAAAAAAGTATTTAGTCAGCCACCAATTGTGCAAGTTCTCCCACTTAAAAAGATAAGAGAGGCCTGTAATTTTCATCATAGGTATACCTCAACTATGAGAGACAAAATGAGAAAAAAAATCCAGAAAATCACATTGTAGGATTTTTAAAGAATTTATTGGTAAATTCCTCTGTAAAATAAGTATTTGGTCACCTACAAACAAGCAAGATTTCTGGCTCTCACAGACCTGTAACTTCTTCTTTAAGAGGCTCCTCTGTCCTCCACTCGTTACCTGTGTTAATGGCATCTGTTTGAACTGTTTGATCAGTATAAAAGATACCTGTCCACAACCTCAAACAGTCCAACTCCAAACTCCACCATGGCCAAGACCAAAGAGCTGTCAAAGGACACCAGAAACAAAATTGTAGATCTGCACCAGGCTGGGAAGACTGAATCTGCAATAGGTAAGCAGCTTGGTGTGAAGAAATCAACTGTGGGAGCAATTATTAGAAAATAGAAGACATACAAGACCACTGATAATCTCCCTCGATCTGGGGCTCCACGCAAGATCTCACCCCATGGGGTCAAAATGATCACAAGAACTGTGAGCAAAAATCCCAGAACCACACAGGGGGACCTAGTGAATGGCCTGCAGAGAGCTGGGACCAAAGTAACAAAGGCTACCATCAGTAACACACTGCGCCGCCAGGGACTCAAATCCTGCAGTGCCAGACGTGTCCCCCTGCTTAAGCCAGTACATGTCCGGGCCCGACTGAAGTTTGCTAGAGAGCATTTGGATGATCCAGAAGAGGACTGGGAGAATGATGAAACCAAAATAGAATTTTTTGGTAAAAACTCAACTTGTCGTGTTTGGAGGAGAAAGAATGCTGAGTTGCATCCAAAGAACACCATACCTACTATGAAGCATGGGGGTGGAAACATCATGCTTTGGGGCTGTTTTTCTGCAAAGGGACCAGGACGACTGATCCGTGTAAACGAAAGAATGAATGGGGCCATGTATCGTGAGATTTTGAGTGAAAACCTCCTTCCATCAGCAATGGCATTGAAGATGAAATGTGGTTGGGTCTTTCAGCATGACAATGATCCCAAACACACCGCCCGGGCAACGAAGGAGTGGCTTCGTAAGAAGCATTTCAAGGTCCTGGAGTGGCTTAGCCAGTCTCCAGATCACAACCCCATCGAAAATCTTTGGAGGGAGTTGAAAGTCCGTGTTGCCCAGCGACAGCCCCAAAACATAACTGCTCTAGAGGTCAAAATACCAGCAACAGTGTGTGAAAACCTTGTGAAGACTTAAAGAAAACGTTTGATCTCGGTCATTGCCAACAAAGGGTATATAACAAAGTATTGAGATGAAATTTTGTTATTGACCAAATACTTATTTTCCACCATAATTTGCAAATAAATTCTTTAAACATCCTACAATGTGATTTTCTGGATTTTTTTTTTTCTCATTTTGTCTCTCATAGTTGAGGTATACCTATGATGAAAATTACAGGCCTCTCTCATCTTTTTAAGTGGGAGAACTTGCACAATTGGTGGCTGACTAAATACTTTTTTGCTCCACTGTATGTATGTATGTATGTATGTATGTATATATATATATATATATATATATATATATATATATATATAATATATAACGTTTTGCATTTGCCAGGACAGCTATAAAGCCACAATAAGCCCGCAGAGCGAACTTGTCAATCCATCTTGATGAATGACGCAGAGGAATGTAAACAGGTGAACTCTGACCAATAAGAGGACAGCTTTACTCACATGTGACTTGCATAAACACAGTTTGGTACGCTTTGCAATGTTGCTGTGTGAAAGCCAACCGAACCAAGATGAAAATGCAACAATGTAACTAATTGATCCCTGATCGTTTGCTTTGTAATTGAACAAAGCAAACGATCTACAGGTCTGATAGCACGCTAAGTTGCTCTTTTCCATACAACGAAAGCTAACAACGATTTTGATTAAATCTGGAAATTAACAAAAATTTAGAATGAGAATTTTGTAAGTGTTAAAATGAATGGGAAATATTTAACACTCTGCACAATTTCGAGGTTATTTTTCAAAAGGCTAATTTGTGGCATTGACCATGTGAATTCTTCATTTAAAAAAAAAAAAAAACATCTTTTTACGAACTTTATGTGAAAGGTGAGATGGTCTGGATTCCATAAAAGCATGCATGTTTCAACCTAAAGAATTTCATAAAGCTAAAGCACAAGATAAATAGAAAAATGCTGGATTTGTTCCTGTGGGACAGCATGAATTTAAGATGCTGCTGGGCCTCTGAGGGTTCTCAGAAAATGTCTGGCGTCTTGTTACACATAAAAAAAATTAAAAAAAACCCCAGAGCCCCGCCATTTATACCTCCCCATGTGTAATACACATGACATACTGCCATTCTACCTAACCGTGATCGTAACCCTTTGAGAAATGCTTCTGTCCCACTCTTTTCACTTATCTCTCTGTGGAATTAGCCTTTTGCTAATCTTCAAATTCTATTAATAGTGTTCTGTTTTTATCTTCTAGTTTCCACTTGTTACCTCATTCATTCCAGTCAGTCATTATCATGCTTCTGTAAATTCCCTTCCTTTTTTAATTTTGTGTTAAATACCCCTATTGAAAAGAATTATTCCCTAAAAAAAGAAATTTTGGGGTGAATTAGTACTTTAAGTAAGCAGGGCTGAAATCTTGCTAACTCATGTCAGTGCAGTTGAGAGTGTTACTATTATGCCCTCAGTCAAAGCACTGTGCTACATGCCAACTGCATTTAGAAAACGGCTTGATGAAACAACCTCAGGCTTGAAACACCACATTAGCAAAGGCCCTTTAGTGCCGAAAAGAAAAAAAAAAAACCTCATGAGCACAGAATTTTATTAATTTGACAGTAAAGGCCACTAAAACAACAACAAAGACAACAGAAAGACTCTGTTGTCTAAAAGAATAAGTCTCTGTGATATAGCTTGTGTCCCACCCTCTAGAGCTGCCGCCTAATTGTCAGCTAAACGTCAACGAGAAGAGGCTTAGTTGACCAAATTTAAATTAGTCGGTTGGTTGCAGGGAAAAAAAAAAAAACTTAACACGAGGACGCGAAGTCACACAGTCTGTGACTGACAGATCGTTAACATGGCTGCTATATATTTATTTATTAGTTTTTATGTAATGTAGCCCACAGTAGGGTTGAGCTGGTCAACTTGACGACCACCCCTGGCCGAGTACCATATACAGTAGTATAACACATGCTGTTTTAGGTGAATATTACAACACAAATTTACTACAAAACATTGTTTACAAAAGAAATAACAAGTTAGCAATTTGTGCCAAATGAGAGAGGTACGTCAGACCAAACATTTGTCCCATACTATACAGTATGTCTGCTTTGTATTCTGTTTTGCGATCTGGCAACCCTATTTTCCACAAAATTAACAGTATTCCATAGGTTATTTTCCTGGAATATACAATATTCTGTTTCTTTTCCCAAATCCTCACTCATCCTCACTTCACCCATTTTCTCAGTACATTATAAATGTTTCTTCCTTTCGTTCTTTACAATGCAAGTCAGTGGAGCCAAAAACAATGACATTTTTCAAAAAACTTGTAGACTTACATTCAGAGTGGCAGGGCTGCTAACTAAAGATTTCCTACAGTTGGTAAAAAAAAAACAAAAAAAACAGTATGTGTAAAGAGTAGAATGTTAGAATTCACAGTATTCATAAAACATAAAAAACGAAAAGTACCCGGATGCCCTACTACTTCCACTGTGATTCTAAAGTGTGCATCCAACACACACTTTTCTATCCCTTGAGGCCACAGGAGAGGATTTTGGATTGGCAGTGAAGTGCCACAACTGATGCTGATTGGGTCATGTGACAATGACAACATGGCAAATATAGTATGTCTCGATTAAATTCACACTACACATTCATACTATACAAATCATATGTTTTTAACTGCCACAAAGTTATTACTTAAAAGAAGTACCCACTAAACCCCAAAATTATGCAATTTAAGATGTATACTTAAGTATATTGGAGTTTGATGTTTTGATATGATAATAAAATTTCTGCTACAAATCCATATTTTCTGCCCATTAACCTTACTGACTAATTTTGGTTGACAATCCATAATAATTCCTAATAATGTACAACTGAGCAAAACCTGTCACTGGGACCCTTTCAAACTACTAGCATTTAGGTACCAATATGTATACTTTAGGTACTAATATGTACCTTTAAGATACTAAAATGCACCCCTTAGGGGTAAATGCAATACAAAAGTTGCTTTTCCACCAAAATTACCTGGAACAATTTGTCCCAGAAGCTTTTTTTCCCCTAGACCTGTTGCTGTCTTCGTTTCCATCGTGGCCTAAAGTACTGTTAAAATTAGGCAAATAGTCTGGTGATGTAGGACTGTGCGCGACTGCTCCTCCCAGTCCAGGGCCGTTTCTCAATGCCAAGTACGCAAATTTCGGACTTGCATCCCCGGTAGTTGGGATGTCGCAAGTTCGACTCGGGAGCGTGAACTCCCAGGGACAGGATGACGCAAGTCTGGTAATTCTGCAAATGGAACAGCAACGTACTTGATCAGCAACGTCAGTCAGCTCGCCTTGGCTACTGCAATTTTCCTCACTGTATTTACAATAAAATAAAATATTATATCAAACAGCATTGCCTCTTTTCATTTTCATTTTAATAAAGTTATAAATATATAAATTTATATATAAAGTTATGACACATTTTGTGCTCAGCCAAAACAATATGACCTGGAACAAATAATAGATTCATGAGACCAAAGATTGCCCGTTAGATTTACCCAAAATGAATTATATCCATGTTTAACCACTACAGAGCCAGCGGCAAATGTCAGAAGGACTAGCGAAGTTGAGGCTGCTCTTGGTGGGATACATGAGCACTGAGCGCCCGGTGATCGCCTGGAGATCACGTCTCTGAAATCGGCGAAGCACATTTTCAAATACATGCTGTCTTTATAAATAAACCACAGATTTGAGTTTTAAACAACTATATTCTCGCCTGAAATACCTTTAAAACTACATTTCATGACACAAAAACAGTAATATTTGGAAAATTATGCGAATATGGTGGTTGAAATACAATGCTGCGTGAATTCAACCAATCAGCATGCTCAGCGCCGAAGTCAGCACCCCTAAAAGTTCCGGACCTTTGAAAAAGTACTACCTCGAGAGCAGGGACGTTCTGAGGGTAAATTTTTACCCGGAACTTTATTTAGATCCTGGTTCCCACGGTGGAAACACGCTGAGTACTGGCCCAAAGTTTCTAGTTCCTGGGGAAAATTCCTGCGGTGGAAACGGGCTTAAAGGTGTACCTTTTGAAAAGGTACTGCTCCAGTGACAGATTCTGTATACCTTTTTCTTAGCATATGACAGAGTAAATAAAATTTCAAAATAAATAAGCATGATGCGTTGAACAGTACTTTTTACTTTTAAAAAAATTAAATCAATAAATAAATAAATAAAAATAATGAAAATGAGTACTTTTTCTGGAGTAATATGTTATTAGGATATCTGTACTTTTACTCAAGTACTTGAATCGTATACTTTGTCTCCCACTGAGGGTGAGTTAATAATGATGACAGAATTGTCATTTTTGGATGAAGTATCCATATGGGATATGACTGAACTCTATTGTACTGCTCTACACATATGTGACCACAAAACAAGTCCTAAGGGGAAACTGAGATTTACACATCATCTGAAAGCTGAATAAATAAGCTTTCTATTGATGTATGGTTAGGATAGGACAATATGTGGCTGAGATACAACTATTTGAAAATCTGGAATCTGAGGATGCAAAAAAATCTAAATACTACTAATCAGCAATTAAGTTTTGATATATTTATGGTGGGAAATTTACAAAATATCTTCATGGAACATGATCTTTACTTAATATCCTAATAATTTCTGGTATAGAAGAAAAATCGTACTTGGTTACTTTCGTAACCTCGGTTCCCTTAGATATGGGAACGAGTACTGCGTCGTAAGACGCTTGTATGGGAAAAACTCCTTTTTTCCTCTTCAACTGAAGCCTTTTCAATCATGCAGTGAAACTGCACGTCCATTGGTTCGTGCAGTGCTATAAAAACTAACCAATGGCTCGGCAGTAGCGACGAGCGAGCCTAAGCCCAAGACTGGTTGCCCACTGAAGCTAAGCAGGGTTGAGCCTGGTCAGTACCTGGATGGGAGACCTCTTTGGAAAACTAGGTTGCTGTTGGAAGAGGTGTTAGTGAGGCCAGCAGGGGGTGCTCACCCTGTGGTCTGTGTGGGTCCTAATGGCCCAGTATAGTGATGGGGACACTATACTGTCAACAAGCACCGTCTTTCGGATGAGACGTTAAACCGAGGTCCTGACTCCCTGTGGTCATTAAAAATCCCATGGCACTTCTCGTAAAGAGTAGGGGTGTAACCCCGGTGTCCTGGCCAAATTCCCACCACTGGCCCTTGTCAATCATGGCCTCCTAATAATCCCCATCTACTTGATTGGCTCTATCTCTCTCTCCTTTCCACCTGTAGCTGGTGTGTGGTGAGCGCACTGGCGCCGTTGTCCTGTGGCTGCCGTCGCATCATCCAGGTGGATGCTGCACACTGGTGGTGGTTGAGGAGAGACCCCCCACATGATTGTAAAGCGCTTTGGGTGTACAGCAATACACATAAAAGCGCTATATAAATGCATCATTCATTCATTCATTCATTCATTCATTAACCGATGCCAGCGCTAGCAGCAGGGCGGTTTTGAACGAGAGTGATCTGAAGCTCGCAGATTGCAGTCCCGCCTTTCAAGGCCCTTAGTATGGTTGGCAAGTCCCAAGATGGAACTGAACGAGGACGCGGAGGGTTAAGTCTCCTGGCGCCTCGAATAAACTGAACCACCGCACTATTTCTGCCCACCAAATGGCCAGCAATAGGGGCATGAAAAGCTGCTATGGCTGAAGCGTAAACCTTGTTGGTGGATGGGGAACGCTGCTTATCCAGCATCTCCTGCAGGAATGAGAGAACTACTGATACCTCAGAGGTGACCGGATCTAAGTCGCGGTCTTGACACCAAGCCGAGAAAATGGACCATTTCAGAGCATAGAGGCGTCTGGTAGACGGGGCTCTAGCTTCCGCCATAGTGTTTAAGACACGCTCTGGAAGGGCCAAAGCCTCCCGTTGAGCGGCCACACATGCAGGGCCCATAACTCGGGCCGTGGACGCCATAGGGCGCCGTTCGCTTGAGAGAGGAGGTCCCGCCTCAAGGGAATGGGCCACGGAGCTGCTTCGAGCAGCTGGAATGGGCCAGGGCATCCGTGCTCCTCGTGAAATAGATTGGGCAATGAGAGTTGTCTTCGGAGGCAAAGAGGTCTACTCGAGCTCTGCCAAAGTCTTCCCAGATTTTCTGAACTGCGAGCGAGTGGAGTGTCCACTCCTCTGAGGAGACGCTGTTCCTTGACAACATATCCGCTCCTTGGTTCAATTTGCCCGGCACATGCGTCGCCTTCAGTAAGCGCAGATTGGTCTGAGCCCAAACAAGAAGGTCTTTCGGTAGCATGCAGAGGCGCTTCAGGACGAGGACGCCCTGGTGATTTATGTACGACACCACGGACCTGCTGTCTAAGCATATTAGCACGTGGTGTCCCCTTATGTCCAGCAGGAAGAATTGACAGGCACGGCACACTGCTAGCATTTCTAGGCAGTTGATGTGCAGACCCGATTCCTCCTCGGACCAAAGGCCGAAGGCCGGTTTGCCCTCGCACAGAGCTCCCCAACCCTTGTTGGAAGCGTCTGTTGTGACAATCTTCCTCCTGAACGCCATGTCTAGAATCACCCCTTGCTTCAACCAGAGGGGGTCCCTCCAATGGTTCAGGGCTGATATACAGGCCCAATTCACCGTTATGCGATGGCGACCGTGACGCCAAGCCGCAGATGGAACCCTCTGCTTCAGCCAGAACTGGATGGGCCGCATGTAAAGCAGGCCCAGTCGAAGCACTGGCGAAGCCGCTGCCATATGGCCCAGCATTTTCTGGAAGGCCTTGAGCGGGCGGACGGTTCCTTCCTTGAAGGAGGCCGCACAGCGCTGAATTGTCATGGCTCGTTCTGCTGAGACAGTTGCAGTCATCTGCACTGAGTCGATAACTGTCCCCAGGAACGACACTCGGCTGGGTGACAGAACGCTCTTGGCAAAGTTGACCCTGAGCCCCAGGCATTCCAGGTGGCTGAGGATGAGGGTCTTGTGCGATGTTGAAACCGCCTCCGACTGTGCCAGAATGAGCCAGTCGTCGAGGTAGATGAGTATGCAGATTCCTATCTGTCGAAGAGGGGAGAGAGCCGCATCCATGCATCGCGTAAAGGTGCGGGGAGCCAGGGACAGACCAAACGGGAGGACCCTGTATTGATATGCCACCTCCTCGAATGCGAATCTCAAGAATCGTCTGTGATGAGGGGCTACCTGGATGTGAAAGTATGCGTCTTTCAGATCCAGCGACATGAACCAGTCCCCTGGGCGTATTTGCGAGAGGATCTGTTTCAACGTGATCATCCTGAACGACCTTTTTACCAGGGTGCGATTCAGGAGTCTGAGATCTAGAATAGGTCGCAGGCCACCATCTCTTTTGGGGACGAGGAAGTAGCGGCTGTAGAATCCTGACTTGCTCTGGGCTGGAGGAATGACTTCTATGGCTTCTTTTACCAGCAGATTCATCACCTCTGCATGGAGGACCTGAGCGTCCTTGCTGCGCACTGTGGTGGCGACCACACCGCGGAAGCGTGGTGGCCTTCGAGCAAATTGGAGTGAATAACCTCGTCTTATTGTTGCCATTACCCAATCTGACACACCGGGGATGGCTTGCCAGGCCATGGCTTGTGTGGCCAGAGGATGGATAGGCTCTGGAGACTGGCTGCATAAGGGCAGGACGCTTATGGTAGGCAGAAGAGGATATTTGCTCTTTTTTTGAAAATGTATGTGTTTTATTTTGTCCGCTATCACAGCGGTCGGACACCCGGGCGCTAGTGAGGGCCCTTGGAGGACTAATAACACATTTCCCTCTGCACCCAGCGCTAAGCGGGGCAACAAGAGACACATAAGAGGCTGCTTGCGGGGTGGTCCGGCGGTAGCGAGACTCGGGACCCTCTCCTTTCTGCCTGGCTGTTCAGGAGGACTTCTGAGGCACAGGATCCAGGGCTATCTTGGGCCGGGGTCCTTGGCGCTTCGGGAAGGGGTAACGTCTAGCAGAGCGGGAACGTCCTCTATCCTGCCGGTCCTTAGGGGGCTTGGGTTCGGGGGTGGCTGACGTTGGCTTGGAGGGCTGCTGAGTCGGCGCAGGTTTGGGGCAACTGGCAGCAGCAGAGGAACTGGAGCACTTTGGGATGAAGTGTCGCATCACCTGAGACGACTTCTGAGCCTCTCTGAACTGCTCCGCGAATCTTTCTACCGCCGGTCCGAACAGGCTTTTGGCTGAGACTGGAGCGTCGAGAAAGGGCACCTTATCCGCCTCCTCCATCTCCATCAGGGTGAGCCACAGATAGCGTTCTAACACCACCAGGCTGGACATAGACCGCCCGATGGCCTGGGCAGTGGCTTTGGTGCGTCGTCCGAGCTCCTCGTCCGTTTTGGGCCTGGTGCTGCGAGAGGAAGATGGTGGCAAGAGGGCGGGGTCAGACAACAAGCCCGAAAACTCCTCTGCATCAGATGTTACCAGGGAAAGGCTGTCCATCTCGTCGTCGCTCGCACCGAACGAGATCATGTCGCTCGCAGCTGCAGAGGGAAGGCTGATCAGGCTGGGTGAAGCATACTGGAGAAACCTCTCTCTGTGGTGACGGCGAGGCACGCGGGCACTGAGCCGACGTGAGCTCGCTCGTCTCCGGCCGCTCAATTCCTCTGTCCCGCTGTTTTTTCCTCGCAGGTCCCTGGGGGGAAGAAAACGGGAGGGCGCGAGGGGCGGAGTCGCTCTCTGAAAAGAAAGCGATCCGAGAGCACAGAGAGGCAAGACTGAAAGACTCGCAGTGCGAGCAATCAGTCACGCTGAGCGCAGCGTCAGCATGGGATTTCCCCAAGCATGACACGCACTCAGCGTGACCATCATCAGCATGCAGGGGAGCCCTGCACGTCTTACAATGACGGCGCGGCATTTGAAACAACGCCAAATTTGCTCTTTTTGTGAGGCTCTTTTAGACGATCGCCGGATGGCGGCAGGGGATAGACCGGGAATAACAGCAGAGCTGCAAAGGTCCAATCTAGCTTGTGAGGCGTTTCTACGGCGAAGTCGGCGTCAGCGAGGAAGAATCTTCGTCGCTGAAGAGAAGAAATCCGAGATGCGGCGGCGAAGCAGCCGCTTATATAGCCACAGTCCCCGCCCGTTTTGGCGGGCTATGGTGGGCTGCTCAGCCATAGGCTTGCTCATCACCGCCGTCGAGCCATTGGTTAGTTTTTATAGCACTGCACGAACCAATGGACGTGCAGTTTCACTGCGTGATTGAAAAGGCTTCAGTTGAAGAGGAAAAAAGGAGTTTTTCCCATACAAGCGTCTTACGACGCAGTACGAGTGAAAATATCGACAGGGAACTATAATTTTGACCCATACAAAGTATTGTTGGCTATTGCTACAAATATACCCATGCTATTTACGACTGGTTTTGTGGTCCAGGGTCACATATATGGGTTTTGCTAAGTCAGCTCAAGCCACCTCCTCCAGGACTGACATACTGGAATAATATTTAGCTGACATTTGAACAGGCTGGGGAGACAGTGTCTCTCGGCTTTGCTCACAGTGGAGGTATTTGGTAATCCTGTAATGATTGCTGTTAAAGCTGTGGTCTGATCCCCTCTAGTTCTGCACTCGTCTCATAATTGAGTTTTAAATCCCTTCATTGCTGCTGCTCATCTCTATTCTGTGAGAGTCAAAGCTAATTCAGTTACTGAGGTTAGTTGTGGTGACACTGTTATTGGTTGCCTGGTCACCGAACACAACACACAGTCTAGGGTCTGTTCAAACCTTCCTCCATCCCACAAACAAACAGACAATAAAAAAGACTCATTGTTATTCATATCATCTCCTGCATTTGTAAATGTGTTGTCGTCTTCTCTGATCTGACTTCATTGTACGGTTTTCATTAAATCCAAGCTGATCTCATACCCTCCATGTTTGTTCTATGAGTATTCCTCAAAGATTTTTGCCATATTTTTTTTCCTTCACTTTTTGTACTTTTTATTTTTAATGTCTTTAGAGGAGTGGTGCATGCAAATTACAAGACTTTAATTAACGTGAAGTTATTTTGTGATGTATGCTTGGCAGGGGTAGTTCATCCAAAAAAAAAAAAAAAAAAGTTCATCATTTACTCATCCTCATGTCATTCCTGACCTGGGCCCTTATTTGCAAAACATCTTTAGGCTAAAAGTAGCTCATAACTTGCCGATTAAGGAGAAAATCGTAAAAATAATGGTCATGTCAGTCCTAAATTTAGGATTCTAAATTTTTGCTATAAGAGTATTTCACAAAGCGTTTTAGCGCTAAAACTAGCTCCTAAATCTTTAAAATGTTTAGAGTAGTGAAGAGGACTCCTAAGTCACTAAGACCAAACCACAAATTCTCCTAAAATGGCTGTTGCTGGTGTCCTGACGATTTGTGCTACACTGTCAGATTTTGCTACCTCCCATTAAAACAGATGATAGCATAATTCGAAAGCGAAAAATGCTACCTATCAGATTTTGCTTCCAGCATGATATTAATAAGGTGAGAGGCTTTATTAACATGTACACCTACCCCAACCCTAAACCTACCCTTACAGTATTAACATACAGTGTTGGTAGCATAATCTGATAGGTAGCATTATTTGTTAGAACACCGGCAATCTGCCTCAGAACGTAAACATTTTAGAAATGTTTGATGATAATGAGCTTTTAAAAAGGTGTCACCTTTGGTTTTGGAGGTTATCCCAACTCCAGATTTTCCTTTGATTATATCCTTGTTTTCATTAACCAGTTGAGCAAGAAGTAACAGTGATTCGTTTGCATGTCTTACTATCAGCCATGATTATTACACTCTGTTAATTAAAAGGCTGTTTATATGCATATTCACTAATTGTATAGAATCAAACATTTAAACATTTAAGAGGCCGAAACTTAGCTGAACATATACTTGTTTAATTAGTGAAACTTAGCCTGCATTTTAAAATCTTTATTTGAATGTGGCAACATTTTTATTTTTAAACCTTTATCTGAATATGGCAACATAATATCACACTCTACAATATTACTATGAACAAATCTCTGACAGAGACTATCAGCCATTCACTGTGTGCATTAGTTAGTAAGCACGCTGACATCATCCATAGCAAAGAGGTCAACCTGCCCTTACTCTTAGCTTAAGACTTCTCTCTTTTCCTTAGTAAAAGTTTGTCTCAGCAGCTTTGTGAATAGGTTTTAAGAGAAAACTCTTAGCTAAAAACTTTTATTGCTATTTAGGAGAACTCTTAGTGGTGAGATAAAATGTTTTGTGAATACGGGCCCTGAATTTTTCTGGGGAACACAAAAAAATATATACTTCAATATTCTGAATTGTCCATACAGTGAAAGTCCAGTGTTGTTGGAACTGATTTTCAAAAGATCTTCATTTGTTCACTGAGCAAAATCATTCAGGTTTGAAAGAACATGAATATGTCAATAATGACAGAAATTAACTATTCATTTTAGTTAATTTAGTTAAAATTAACCATCAAACTCATATAAACTTAAACTGAGTTAATCTTTATAATTTATTTTTTTATTTTATTTTTATTTTTTGTCATACTCTGGGTTACAGTCAAATGAGCACTCTTCTTCTTGGCCACAGTTACTGTGTGCATTTTGATTTAACAAAATAAATAAATTAATACATACATACATACATACAGACAGACATACATCTGATGCTGCTAGAGTTGCAATATGGAAATATTAATATTTTCTCAATTTACTATACGATAATTTAAATAATTTAAATGTGTATATGACTCTATGCTATGTTCTTCCTCTGCTTGTGCCCTTGTTTTGTTTTTATCTGGACTTTTATTTTGTAGTCTGTTGTGTTCCTGTTTCCATGGTTCTTGTTTGTTGCAATTCTTTTGAGAAAACTTTTGGTTTAGCCTAACCTGTGATAGTTTATCTCCTTATTTGCTTGTGTATTTATAACTTTTTATCTCTTCATTAGTTTTAAACAAATGGTCTTGTCATGTTACGATCTTGTATTCCTACATTTGGATGGACTGTCTCGTGTGTACTTTCCCTTGTTTGTAGTATTGATGTTTTGGTTTTATTTGTTGTTTTTGCTTTACTTTCTTAATAAACTACTGCTTGTATATAGACCTTCCTCAACTACACTTTTTGTCTCCAGCAAAACGTGCGCATGTGTCTCTCACGCAGTGTTGCCAAGTTTGTGGTTTTCCCATGGAGCTGGGCTACTTTAACACTATTGCCGTGGGTTGTGTTTCATGTTTTACAAGGGGAACCCCGCCAAAAACATGTATTTTACCCCCCGGAATGCGTTTTTTTTACCGGGGGACCCCCCTCGAAACGCAATTGGGCTAGTTTTGAGTAGCAATTAGGTGGGTTTTGTTGTGAAAACCCTGCTCTCACGTGAGGGAAAAGTCTTGGAGAAAAAAACAGATGTCATTTGGCTTAGAAACATCACATTATTGTTTTTTTGTTTTGTTTTGGTTTTTTAAAGACTGACCTTCTAATTCGTATAATGCAATTTGTTTTCTTTTAGTTCTCAAATAGTGTGAAAGTCAAGGAAAATGACACTGCCATTTGGCAAAACTATACCATAGAGGGTTACAGAATTTTTCTGCCTGATTTGACTATTAAAAAAAATGATATTCAGTGGTGTAACACACTGTAATGTTTGAAGTGGACTCTTTCATATTCAAGTGGCTTTGAATAAAAAGTAACTTCTTATAATGTGAAGTACATGTTTAGCCTAATAAAACATGAGTGATGAGAAAAGCTGAAAGGCTGTGCTGAATGCCGGCTGCTGTGCTGGCCGAATGTCTTCGCAGAAGGTCTGCGAGCTGCAGGCTGGGATTTTTTTTCCTGGCATGCCTTCACTCATAAATCCTCTCAGTGACTGTGCTGGCACCTCCGGAAAAGGCGGAGGTAGAGAGAATAAGGATGCACACAGGGGAATCAGTGCCTGAATCTGGGTCCCTATTAAACTGTGACAGCCAGCAGACAGAAAGTAAACTAATTAATGCAACAGTAAAACCAGCCATCATTGAATATTTACTTTAGTAATATACAGGAACTTAATGTAAAATAAATTTTTCCATTAAGGGGTGACATTTGCCCATTTAAATTGATTTCCAGGAGTATTTTTATTCTAACCTTACAAAATGCATGCAATTACTGAATTGAATCAATACATGAAATTACAATAATAAGACACTACAGCATGTTTATCAGTCAAATGAAATACAAAATCCAACTTTGCACTGCAGAAGTGACACAGAAACTGCATCTGAAGTGGAATTTAGTCTGTATTTAATAAAACTGTTTAAAGGTGGGGTAAGCGATTTCTGGAAGCCAATGCTGATATTTGAAATCACCAAAAGATACACGCCCCTACCCCAAAAGAGTCTCGCACCTATTTTGATAGCTCCGCCCCACACATACGTAGCCTACGCAACCCAGGCAATAATTTGTTCTGTGAAACAAAGCAAAACCAATGTTACACCGTGTCTACACCGGACGCGAGCGGCGTGCCAAAATACTATAGAAGTCATTATAATTGGTGATGCTGTCTACACTGGATGCTGCGTGTGGGACAAATCTCGACAGAAAACTGCTGCCGCGTTCTATTTATGACGTGCTGACACAAATTTCAAATGATTTTCAACCGTTGCTTTATCGCGTCCAGTGTAGGCAGACTTTAGCGGCGCGTCTGGTGTAGACACGGTGTTATTCACCTATCGAGAAGAAACAAAGCAACCTCGGCATCCGATTGCAGACCTTCCCGCTCCTTGAGTTCTCTCCAGCGCTGGAAAGCTGATCCGATATTTACACGGGTCCTACTTCTTGCCTTATCGTTCTGCAGACGTTTTCCTCTTTTTCTCTCTTTTTTTTTTTATCTGCCATCTCTATCTTTCTGTCGCTCGGATGTTCATTGAACGCTCTCTCCTCCACATCATGAGTAGACACGCCCCTTACTGCTGACTGGCTACAAGTTTGTTTTGGTACTCGGCCCCGACTCAGTTTTCTAAAGCCTTTTTGAAAAATTACATACCCCACCTTTAATGCTGTCCAGAGTTGGATTTATATTAATAAAAAAAAAACTGTATTCATACAGTAACGGAACACTAGTGTGTTGCCTAGAGATGTGCAACAGTTCTATTGTGTTCTGTTGCCGAAACGGAGCAAAAAATGGTCCATATTATGACTAAATCTAAGTCACCTAACTTTTTGTTTACTGTATACTATATCATATTATGTATATATATATATATATATATATATATATATATATATACACAGTGCTGCTTGAAAGTTTGTGAACCCCTTGCAGAATATGTGAAAATGTGAGTAATTTTAACAAAATAAGAGTGATCATACAAAATACATGTTATTTTTTATTCAGTACTGTCCTGAGTAAGATATTTTACATAAAAGATGTTTACATTTAGACCACAAGACAGAAAAAAAAAAAATAGCTGAAATTATTAAAATAACCCCATTCAAATGTTTGGGAACCCTTGGTTCTTACTGTGTGTGGTTACCTGGATGATTTACGACTGTTTTTTTTTGTTTTGTGATGGTTGTTCATGAGTCACTTGTTTGTTCTGAACAGTTAAACTGAGCACTGTTCTTCAGAAAAATCCTCCATGTCCTGCGGATTCTTCAGTTTTCCAGCATCTTTTGCATATTTGAACCCTTTCCAGCAGTGACTGTATGATTCTGAGATCAATCTTTTCACACTGAGGACAATTGAGTGACTCAAACACAACTATTAAAAAAGGTTCAAACATTCACTGATGCTCCAGAAGGAAACACGACGCATTAAGAGCCGGGGGGGGGGGGGGGGGGGGGGGGGGGGGTAATGTAGTCCATATACTTTTTTTGAAGAACAGTGCTCAGCTTAACTGTTCAGAACAAACAAGGGACTCATGAACAACCATCACAAAACAAAAAAAAAAACAAAAAAAAAAATAAAAAACAGTCGTGGATCATCCAGGTAACCACACACAGTATTAAGAACCAAGGGTTCCCAAACTTTTGAATGGGGTTATTTTAATAATTTCAGCTATTTTTTTTTTTTTGTCTTGTGGACAAAATGTAAACATATTTTATGTAAAATATCTTACTCAGGACAGTACTAAATAAAAAATAACATGCATTTTGTATGATCTCTCTTATTTTGTTAAAATTAATCACATTTTCTGCAAGGGGTTAACAAACTTTCAAGCAGCACTGTGTATATATATATATATATATATATATATATATATATATATATATATATATATATATATATATATATATATATATATATATATATAAACAAGAACTCAAACAGGGGTATTTTGTGCATCCACACCTTGGATTTGTGGGGGCATTTTTATTTAATTTGGTTGCATTTTTGTCCCAAGCCCTGAAAAGGATGAAAAATTAGCTTCTCTGAAAAGGATGAGTAAGTAGCTTTGTTCCCCAACAGCCATAGTAGCTGAAGACCCTGCAGTTTTATTATTTTATTAATCAAATTTGTGCAATTTTTAGCTGAAGGACCTATTTCTACCTCATCTGACTGGACTGAAAAAAAAAAATTCTATTAAAATTAAAATCAGTGGTGTAACCTAGCATAATCAGTGTGATTCCGTAATAATAAATATTTCTGACTTAGCATGTCCACTTCTTCGCAACTGTACCATCCATTTGCATAATTACCCTCTCGACCGTGAGACTCGAGTCCATTAGTTATGCCAATTCTGAAATGTTACAGTATACTGTGTCTTCAGTGCTGCCTTGCTTTTGAACACAGGACAGATGAAAGCATTGTGACAAGCCCCTGAATGTGATCAGAGAAAAGCTAACTTGCTTTAGTCATGACAGAAATGCAGCTGACCTCAACATGATTTACTAAGGTTTGCGGGAGTCAATTTACTGGTATTTGTGCCATTATTTACTGCCCCAAAAAAGCTTGCTTAACTCATTTTGCTCTTGACATGGCTGTGATTGTTGCTGCCAGAAGGAGGCATGGAATTGCACTCTCACAGTAATTTGCCTTGTTTAGTATATCTGGCCCTATATACAGTATATACTTGCAGCAGATAATATAATAGCAAATAAATAGTCAATAAATGGTCAATTAACGAGAGTACACTTGTTTCTTAGCACACTTTTAAATGTAAAAATGTAATTGTAATAATGTCAAATTAAAAGTAAATGTACTTGTAAAGTAATTTATATGTGCAAGTAGTGTATTATATTGATGTTGAATAATTATACTTTAAAAGAATATATATATATATATATATATATATATATATATATATATATATATATATATATATATATATATATATATATATACATATGTACATACACATGTACACACACACTGCGTTCCAAATTATTATGCAAGTGATATATCAGTAGGATTTCGGTACAATAAAGAGTCAGATTTTTGTTTGTGTTGTTTTTCACATCTTTTTAGTTAACTGGTATCAATCTCAGACAAGTTTGTTCAATAGTTTGCCAGTTCTTCTTAGATAAATGGAAACCCTACTTAAAGAGGTTGTTCCACATTATTAAGCAAGTCACAGTTCTCATGAAATATGGTGAGGAAGAAAGATCTTTCTGAAGATGAAAAGTATGAAACAATCCAATGTCTTGCAAAAGGCATCAAAACAAACAATATTTCGCGAAAAGCAAATAGAAATTATTGAACTGTCAAAAGATTTGTGAGTGACTTAGAGCACAGAAGATCTTGGTCAGATAAAGATTTATTAAGGAAAGTTTTTGTTAAACAAATGAACTGTATTGTAATACCAGCTGTAAAAAAGCCACTGCTGAGCAGCAAACAGGTGTTTGAAGCTACTGGAGTCTCAAGATCCTCTTCATGCAGACTGGCAGTTGTGTGTAAAGCTGCGTTTCAGTAACTGCTAACCAAACCTCACAAAGAGAAACCTGCACGGTGGCTGTAGAAATACATTTTCAAACTGTTTAGCACCATGGTATTTATGCAGCATGGCATAGTGTGTTGTCCTGCATGAAAATCCTTTTATTTCCGAGAGCACTATTCATTTTATACCACAGCAGAATATGGTCAGTTATGAACTCCACATATCTTGCAGAAGTCATTTTTACACCCTAAAATGACCTTACATCTCACTTCCCAATATTCCAACCCAAATCATCACCCACCACCTCCTTGCTGATATTGCAGTCTCATTGGAATAGGATGACCATTCATCAACTATCAGAAATCCATTTATCTGGACCATCCATTGTACTGCAGCATTCGTAAGTGAATAAAACTATTTAAAAACAAGTCGTCATGTATTTCTACAGCCACTGTG
The DNA here is from genome assembly GCA_039654775.1 of Spinibarbus caldwelli. Lineage (NCBI taxonomy): Eukaryota > Metazoa > Chordata > Actinopteri > Cypriniformes > Cyprinidae > Spinibarbus > Spinibarbus caldwelli. Next base: position 8,103,807 of record CM077234.1, read on the forward strand.
CAGGTTTCTCTTTGTGAGGTTTGGTTAACAGTCACTGAAAAGCAGCTTTACACACAACTGCCAGTCTGCATGGAGAGGATCTTGAGACTCCAGTAGCTTCAAACACCTGTTTGCTGCTCAGCAGTGGCTTTTTTACAGCTGGTATTACAATACAGTTCATTTGTTTGACAGAAACTTTCCTTAATAAATCTTTATCTGACCAAGATCTTTTGTAATCTAAGTCACTCACAAATCTTTTGACAGTTAAATAATTTCCATTTGCTTTTTGCAAAATATTGTTTGTGTCGATGCCTTTTGCAAGACATTGCATTGTTTCATACTTTTCATCTTCAGAAAGATCTTTCTTCCTCACCATATTCCATGAGAACTGTGATTTGCTTAATAATGTGGAACAACCTCTTTAAGTAGGGTTTCCATTTACCTAAGAAGAACTGGCAAACTATTGAACAAACCTGTCTGAGATTGATACCAATTATCTAAAAAGATGTGAAAAACCACACAAACAAAAATCTGACTCTTTATTGTACCAAAATCCTATTGATATGTCACTTGCATAATAATTTGGAACGTAGTATATATATATATATATATATAAATAAATGTTTGCCTCTGATGTTATTGTTTTAAATGTACTAAATTGCAACTTCATCATTACAAATGTGTAATTACAAATATATTTAACCCTAAAAGGGGTACTACCATAAAGAGACATTAGAAAATTAACTTACTGCTATTTTCCATCTTACTGGGACTCAAATAATACAATTTCAGGGATTTTTATTTTTTAATTTTTTTTTATTTTTTTCCCAAAACTTGACTCTTATATTTGATTTTAATGATTGTATCTCCCAGGATACGTTGCCCCTTTGGGGATATAAATTCACTGAAAACAGAACACTTGTTTATCAATGCTTGTTACAACATGGTTGTAATTCCTGAATGCTTTGGATTACAGACCTAAGGTTGGTCTCTTTTTAAAGAAGACACATTGCAGATTATTGAAAGCATTTCAAAAAACGAAAGTATAAAAAAGTTATAGGAGTTTAAGTTTGCAGTAAAGATAATGTAGTATACTAATTGTTTTTTTTTTTATTTTATATAAAATACTTTATAAAATATGTTGCACTTTAAATTGTTATAAAATCAAAGCCATATGTCTAACCAAGTTATGTTCCAAATTTGAAGTTGATATCACAGTTGTGGTTCCTGTGAGATTTTGTTTGGGCACTATACCAAAAATAACCACTTGGTTACACCTAAACTCTTGAATTCTTTTGATGCAGTTTTCTGTCACAAATCAATCATTTTCTGTCACAATATCACTTCGATTACAAAACAGTCACCAAATATGGAACCTCGACTGTCAGACCTTTCCAACGATATGTGTTGTGTCAAGATCACAAGATTTGATTTTCTAAAACACAAGTGACAAAATCACAGAGTCTATATATATATATATGTTTTTTTTGTTTGTTTTTTATATATATATATATATATATATATATATATATATATATATATATATATATATATATATATATATATATATATATATATATATATATATATATATATATAATCTTGATTTATACCCCTAAAAGGGCGACATATTCCCAGAGATAGAAACATTTAGAGACAGATTACAATAAAATGTATGCATTTCATTCATAAAAGTTCAATGTTAATCTAATAAACCAATGCTGAACAACAGCTTTTTAAACAGGTAAGTCCCCTCCAACATGTGTAAATATGTGAACTGATCAACATTTATCAGAGGGTGAGTAGATTTCCCATTATAGATGCCCATGCAGTTTTAAATGCTGCCCGTCAGCTAAACAAAGATTGTATGAACAAAGTCAATATATATAAATATTCACAACAAACAACCTTTCAACATGCAACCAAGAAATGAGACCTACACTTTCCTTGCCTCTCCCCACAGCCTCTCAAATGTTTGTATCCCCCAGGATATGTTGCCCCTTTTAGGATTAAATATGGCGTACAATACTTTAATTAAAAAGAAATTAAAGTATATTAGAAAGTGTATCTGACAGTACACTTTAACCATATTTCAAAGACAAAGAGAAGTAATTATAAACTTAAATATAAAAATGTACTTAAGTCCTTCTGTAGTTGGTCAAAAAAGCACTTTTAACTTCAAACAATTGCATTAAATATATAATATTTAAACTATACAATCTCATTCATTTTAAATAACATGCAATTAAGTGTCCAAAAACACTGCATTCTGTTTACACTTAAGTTTACTCTTTTAAAGGAAATTATGTCCATAGTAAGTACAATTTTAAAAGTATGCTAAAGGTTACTTATTTTTGGCGAATAAAATCAGTTTAGATGTTATAACCATTTATTTTAGATGATACAAAGACACTCATTTTTGTTGTGGTGATGTGATAAGTTATGTAAAATATTTTTACATTTTTTTTTTTTTTTTGCATCTGCAATAACATAACATCAAATATCCCCATATTAGCTGGTGACTGTGACATGTCACACAGCATTTTCACACACAAAATGCTGGAACTGAGTCTGGTTAGGACACAGTGTTACATTTAGTCTGCCAGTGTGACTGGCAAAATTACCCACCACTGCACAAAACTGCATACCATTACATGCCATACCTGCAAAAGAAAGTCAAGCAGATAATGTGACATCATGAGTTCATTTCTGAGATAAGCAGACAGTGTTGCAAATCTACTTTCTGGCAGCAACAAGTGTGTTCCTCACAGTTCTCTGCCTACGTTAAAGCACCTCTTAGATAATTGGTGTGAAATGAGGAAGGCTGGAAACAAGCGTGAGGGATGGAAAGAGACGGAGAGAGAGACGGAAGCATATCTGATTCTTGGTACTCATTAAATTTCACTGCTCATATAGACAGACTGAACTCGGTGATCACATCCTTCGCAGCCTGGAAACCGCACTATGTGACATTTACAGGTGGTGACTTCTGCCATTTTCAAATCTGGACTAGCAATCTTGTGTTGATGTAAAACTTAAAGGTTAATTCGAGACCGACAGCAAGTGCGGTGAAGGGTAAGGGGCAGCCAAGCTTTGAGTTAGCCGTAACAGCTAACATACTACCTCCTAAACCTGCTGTCTTAGAAAATAGAAAAAGTGTTGGAACAAACTAATTAGCCATGATGAAATGTGAAGGAAGAAGCTGTCATTTAGAAATGAACGTGCATTGAGACCTGCAATCGAGAACTGTCACATGATTTCCTCTTAGCGAGGCTGACATTAGCTCCTTTTTGACAGGTTTACAGACATTAATATACACCTGTCATTACACGAATACCATCTGAGTCAAGTGGCTCCTGTCAAAAACACAGGAAATAGAGAATTTCAAGTATATGTTTGAGATCTGACGTGTGTTACGCAGACAAGTCACTCATGCAGATGTGAATCAACAGGGTGTGAAATATCGGTTCACAACCCATTCTCCCATTGCAGGTTGCCAAAACTGTCTCAGTGTTTTGTCAGAGTTAGATATGTCTGTGATAATTTCCCATTAAAGCAACCACTTGTGAAAAAGAAGTGTGCTGAATTTAATTGAATTTACATTTTCAGTGTACTTTAAATATTGAAAGTATATATATTTTTAAACTGTACTTGCAGATAATATAATATTCTTCAAATAAAAGACCACTTAAGTGTACTTAAAAATAACACACTTTCATGGCTGTTTCTTAAAATACCACTTTGCAATAATGTAAAATTAAAAAGTTTGACTTTAAAGTACAATTTAAATCAATAGCTTTTTTTGTGCTTTAAATTAGACTTATTTTGAAGTGTTGACTAACATACTAATGCATAACAATTTTAACTGTAGTGTTATAGCATTAGAAGTTGATATGTATTAAAAGTATTAATTTGCAACTTCATCATTAGAACAAATACATGACATACAGTACAAGTTCCAAAAAAATATGACATTAAAGTGTATTTTAGTTTACCAGTCCACAGTCTACTTTAACCATATTCAAAGACAACATAAGTTAAGTTCAGTTAATTGCATTTAACATCAATTATGGCTATAAACATTTTCATTTAATTGTAAATAACATGAAGATGACTTTTTTTTACTTCCCCAAAAATGTACATTTAACCATGAAATGTCCCATTAGGTTTATAACAGTTTTACACTGCTAACCAATTAACAGGTTTTACAGTCTTTAACTTTTAAAATTATGATCTTTTTTAAATGTATGTTTGATTAAAATCAGCATACACAAGTCATTCACAATTTAATGTACTTCAGTAGCAGTTGATTGGTTGTTTTAATAGCAGATATGGTTGCTCTTTTAACAAGCAGCTTTCCAAATACAGGAAACTAATTTCTGTAGCAATTTAGTCCTCATAGATCAAGTACCTGCAGGGAAAATGTGCTTTGTAATTCTGGGTTATTTTAAACAGCATACTGAATCAGTTCAGATGAAAGACGGTGGCATGACGTCTCAGATAAGTTGGGCTTCAAAGGCAATCATACCATAATTCACAAGAGTATTTTAGAACCTTCCCTGAATTTCTTTAAGCATCTGTCTGACAGAGATAAATTATATTTAAAATATATTGTTTTTCTTCTTCTAATTTTACAAGGAACACAACACGTTATTCACTCAGTCCCTTTTAAAAGCTAAATAAGGCTTCAGCAGTGTAAACACAGTAACGGCAGTCCTGTCTTCGCAAATTACCCACTTGACCGTGAGAATCTAGTCCATTAGCTATTCCAATTCTGACTTGTTATATTGCATCTTCAGTGCTGCTTTGCTTCAGAACGCTCTGCAGTCGAGAGCGCTATGACAAGCCCTGAACGTGATCGGAGAAAAGCAAACTTGTTCACTGATGCTTCGAAGTTATTCATGCTGCAGGCTAGTCATGACAGAATTGGCAGAAGCTTCTGAAGCTAATAAACCTGGGCAGGTTGGCTGACAGTGATCTTCTTCTCCCATGCAACTCATCTACAGGACATGTTCTTATTCAAACATATATATAGTACAGTATGTAATCAAACTTTAAAGGGTTAGCTCCCACAAAAATGAAAATGCTGTCATTAATTACTCACCCTAATGTCTTTTCAAGAAGTAAGACCTTCGTTCATATTTGGAAAACAAATTAAGATATTTTTTGAAGAAATCTGAGAGCTTTCTGAACCTCCATAGACAGCAATGCAACTGAAATGTTCCCAGGCCCAGAAATGTAGTAAGGACATCAGTAAAATAGTCCATGTGACATCAGTGGTTCAACCATAATTTTACGAAGCTACGAGAATACTTTTTGTGTGCAAAGAAAACAAAAATAAAGACTTTATTAAACAGTTCTACTCCTCCTCGTCCTGTTCTCTGCAATTATTGACATTTTAAAAATACTCGTAATCAGACTACAGTTATTTTGGTAACACTTTATTTTAAAGTGTCCTTGTTACACGTTATACTACTATAATGACAATAAATTATGCATAATTACATGCAAGTAACCCTAAGCCAAACCCTAATCCCTAACCATATACGGAGCTAATTACTTACAAATTTTAATCTTTTACTGATTCCAAATTACATGACAGAAATTGTAGTTAGTAATGTAGTCCATAATCCATTAGCTACATCACACATTTAATGAGAATACGTTTTATTTTTTAATCTATGCTTTTGTCTTTCAAACACATAACATGCCAAAAAAATCACATTATTTCTTATTTACATGTAATTTAGGGATTCCCAAACTTTTTTTAATTTTTTCAGCCAATCCTTTTTTTGCCTAATATATTTACTTGAAATACTCCCTGAGATTAATAAGGTAAGTTAATAATTAAGTAACACATTTGCATGTTCACAGTTCACTGAGGTCTGGTTAATGGTCACATGACATGCAGTAAGCAAATAAAATATTTAATCTTTTTTAGTAAGTGTTTATTTTGATTGTTGTTATTTTAAAATGCTTTTTGTTTTACATTTTTATGATTTAATTATCAGTTTTTCATTAAAACCCCCTGAAGTTCCTTTCATGAACCCCAGTTTGGTAAACATTGATGTTATGTAATTTTTAATGCACTTAATGAAGTTAATCACAACAAATAGAATATATTTTCTTTCTCTTTATATTTTTATATCAATATGGTACAAGATTATCCTATTTAAATCGTCTCGGTTATGTACGTAACCCTCGTTCCCTGATGGAGGGAATGGAGACGTTATGTCATGACGACACAGGGGATTTACTTGGAAGCCCCAATCATCTCTGACTTTAAGAGAAAACGCCAATGAATATTGGCTAGTGGATTTTGCATACCTGAGCCACTCCCCATGCACACGGGTATAAATAGGCGGCAGGTGCATCCACTCATTAGGTTTTACGCTGAGGAGCCAAGAACGAGTCCCTGGCAACCATCGATGGTTCAAGATTGTGGCATGGGGACATAACGTCTCCGTTCCCTCCATCAGGGAACGAGGGTTACGTACGTAACCGAGACGTTCCCTATCTGTCGGTCACTACGAGTTATGTTGTGACGACATGGGGTCCTATGGAAAGCGCCACAACCTGAAACCCGTCACAACCATATAGCATAGCAAATGTTGGCAAGCAACCGCGTGTCAGACAAATGCTACACAAAGGTCGTAATCTTCCCACCGCCCCAGTGCAAATTCGCTGACCTTGGTACCACGCAGGGACCACAGGTGAGTACATCGCTGCTGGAGATAGCCAAGCCGCTGTTCCTTTCCCCACAGAAATGCTCAACAGAAGGGATTTCAACCTTCAATGAAAGATTTGCTTCAAGTCTTTCCTATTTGTTGTTACAGCTTGGCGGTAACGGCGGGGAAGCGAGCCTTCCAGAGAAGGGTGCTACGGAGGCCACATCCTGCCCGAAGGGAGGTAACATGTGGAGACACTGATATGGACTGACCCAGGCCTGGGGCAGTACTACATACGACTGGATCCTGGGGCAGATCCTACCGGGTAGGCAGGAGAGCTGCCAGCAGGGCCTGACAGAGGCTCTGTCAAGGGAAGACACGGGTTTACAGTGAGGAAACCTTAGCGTGGAAGAATACACAAATGGGATTACCCGAAGGGAATCAAGCCATACGGACACCTAGCCCAGTACAGGGGCTGACCGGAGAACCGGGTGAGCTAACACCAGTACTGGGCCTGGCGTCAGACTGCACCGCCCAGTCTGACTGCCGGGGGTGCTGGAGGAACTCCACCAGGGTTCGCCGTCTGAGGAACTGAACTGGAGGAGGAAAAAGGCGCTCGTATCCCCAGGTGAGGGGGAATGGCGCAGCAAGCGTGACCCCGGCCAGCTCTTCCCGTCACTTACCTGTTACCCAACACACGGGAAGAAACTGGCTCAACGCGGAGACTGTAGAATCTCGCGAAGGTGTTCGGTGTCGCCCAGCCCGCAGCTCTACAGATGTCTGCCAGAGAGGCGCCGTGCACCAGCGCATAGGGGGAGGCAACACTCTGTGTAGAGTGAGCCCTCACCCCCAGGGGGCACGGCTCGTCTTGGGATTGGTACGTCAAGGCGATGGCATCCACTGTCCAGTGGGCCAGCCTCTGCTTGGAGACAGCCTATCCTTTCTGCTGACCTCCATAACAGACAGAGAGCTGCTCAGAGCTTCTGAAGCTCCGGGGTGCGCTCCACGTATATGCACAATGCTCTTACGGGACACAGCAACGCCAAGGCTGGATCTGCCTCATCCGAGGGCAGTGCTTGCAGGTTCACCACCTGATCGCTGTAGGATCAGAATGAGTCAGACAAAGTTAAGATTCGATCCGAACATTGAAACATGAGGAGCCGAAATTCCAGAGAGGATCCCAAGGCTGCAACAGGATGTTCGTCATAAATCAGATTCCTAGCTCCAGCCCTCTGAAGAAAGCAAACCAACAAGCCTCTTTCACAGAACAGCTTGTAACATTCAAACAAAAGAACATTTATTGATAATTCCAATTCAGGAAGGAGACGGTCAAATTTGGGGCAAGTAATCAGAACTGATGATCAAAGAGATGGCCGTTACTTGTAAATCTGTGATCGAAATCACGAGCTAGAGACTTCATTGGGTGGGTTAACCCAGCTCTCCACATAGAAGACAAAGATGGAGACTGAAATTCCTTAAGAGACCTTTTAACCTCTCTAGTCTTCACAGAGAACATGTCCTTATGTTCACAGAACGGTACAGAAACTGCCTTTTCACATATAGATGCACCAAAATCATCTTAAAAGGACTTATCATGTTTATGCATAACCCCATATCATGTATGTAACCCACACGATTAACCATCATGTTTTAATCACATATTATGTATGTATTTTAATAACTAGGGAATAGTTTAAGAGTTCATATCCTTGTGTGGTATGTATGAGTTTGAAAAATCATGCTTTAAATGTTTCTTCCAATCAATTCTTTGTCAAATGTACCATAGTCTTGTTAGAGAAATCATGTCCAAAATTGTACTCTGTAAGAGCGGGAAAATTTGGACCATATGACTGATAAGATAACATGTTAGATTTATGAATGGGGAGGAGAAACATACAACACCACGAGCCAAGATCATTTCTAATTGGTCAAGACGTCCAGATAGGACGGTCTAGAAGCCGAGTTTAAATACTAAGGACAGCTCTTCTCTTGGCTCTTCCTCTGCTTCTCTTCTTCTTCTCTTTTGCCACCGCGTTTCGACCCTGCTCTTTGAGTGTGCTCTGGCCTACGTGCCAGCTGCCAACACAATGAGAAGAAAAACCACCTAGTCTCGTTACATTCTTTTATTCTTTTACTTTAATTTCTTGTCTTTCCGTGAGAGTTTTGTTAAGTTAAGTTTGCCGCAAAGTCCAGCTTCGACTGCACCCGCCTCAAACTTCAACCAGACCAACTCCGCATCAAGAGCCAACGCCCAAGACTTTACTACGAAAGACCACTGAACTCAGCCAATCAGCAACCTCGGGAAACCCCTTTCTCCAAAGAAGACAAGGACACAAGGGAATCCCTTAAGGCAACACAAGCAAGTACAACAAGTCGGTGCAGTTTAATATAAATTTTAGCCTCATTGAGAAACTCAATGCGAGGGTCAAATGATTGATGGTTCAGGTCTATAGGCAATTGCACATATTGCTGTAAATTTGGGATTTCACATTTTCATTCTGTAAACTCATCCTTTTCTCTCTTTCTGCAACGTGTGAATGTGTGAATGCGTGTGTTCATGTGTTAGATTAGATTAGTTTACATGTCTTAGGTTTATATAAATAAAGTCTTATTTATATTGAAAAGAGAAGTATCTTGTGTTTTGTGCTTACAAGTTAATGTCTTAATCTGCCGATCTTGTTACTGTGCTTATTAATATTGTTTTCACTATATTTTGGATTTTAATATCCAGTGCAGAGTTGATGTTATACGGCTCGTTCAGTGACTTGCTGCCGACTCAGTGCTCAGCCGTGAAACAGTGATTCTGTTCAAATTCCCTATAAAATCATAAATGATTCCCTTTGAGCTAAATTGACTTGTTTCCCTTGTATATATTACTTATATATGTACAAATTTCTACATCGCGAAAAAACGTGGTGGGAACCCTGGACACATATCCAGGCCGGGGTCTCAGGACAACGTGAGAGTAGGCCGGCCTGAACACAAGGCACTCTTCGCTCGCCGAAAATGCTAGGAGGTCCCCGACCCTCTTGATGGATGAGAGCGCGGTCAGGATGTAGCAGACAGGAATTTAAGCTCGACTGAACCCAGCGGCTCAGAGGGACCCCTCTGTAGTCCAGTCCGGACAACAGAGAGATCCCAGGAGGGCACCGGGGGTGGCCTAGGAGGATGTAACCCCCTGGCACACCTCAGAGACCTCACGATGAGATTGTGCTTTCCCAGGGACCAGCCATCCACTGCATCGTGATGTGCTGCGATAGCCGCCACATACACTTCCAAGGTGGAGGGTGACAGCCTACGCTCCAACCTTGCTTGCAGGACAGAAAGCACTACTCCAATCATGCATGTTCGGGGGTCTTCTCAGCGAGAAGAACACCAGTTTGCGAACAGACTTCATACAGGGCATAGGCTTGCCTCGTAGAAGGAGTCTGCCGCGTCTCGTCCAGGAGCCACACATGGAGGCTCCAAGAAGTGGACGCGGGTGCTGCATGGTGCCGGGCCCCTGAGAAAGTAGATTCTTCCTCAGAGGGATGTGCCAGGAGGGGCTGTTGCGAGGAGCGTGAGTTCCGAAAGCTAGGTCCGGGTGGGCCAAAGAGGCGCAACCGGCAGGACCTGTTCCTCGTCCTCGCTGACCTTGCACAGTGTTCATGCGAGAAGGCTCACAGGGGAACGCATGCCTGCGTGAAGACCAAGGCCAGCTGTGCGCCAGTGCGTCCAAGCCGAGGGGCCCTCGGTCAGGGAGTCATACAACTGGCCGCCGGAGGACTCGAGGAAGACAACAGGCTTACCTGAGCTCCCTCGAATCGACTCCAGAACAGCTGGATTGTCTTGGGATGGAGTCGCCATTCCCTGGGGAACGTGGGCTGTTGTGAGAACACACGATTGAGCTCCCTCAGGATATGGACGGCACGCAGTGACTTGCACCACATCTGACTCCATAGGAGGAGGAGATGGCAGGCGAGTTGCGACATGCGACGTGATCGTAGACAACCTTGTCAGTTGATCTACGAAACGGTCACAGTGTTGGCCATACGGACCAACACATGCTAGCCAAGCAGCAGCGGCCGAACCGCCGCAAGGCTCGTAGCACTGCCAGCAACTCGAGGCAGTTGATGTGCCAAAGCAGTCGAGGCCCTGTCCAGAACCCCGAGGCTGTCTGCCCGTTGCATGTAGCGCACCAGCCCGCACTGGAGGCATCCATCGTGACAACGACATGCCAAAACTTGTTCTAAGGGCAGCCCGATCCGTAGAGAGACAAGGTCCGTCCAGGGGCTGCATGAGCAGTAACACGTTGGCGTGACGGTCACGCGAACTGTACCACGGCGCCATGCCCATCTCGGGACTCGGGAGTGTAACCAGTGCTGAAGTGGTCTCATATGAAGCAATCCGAGCAGCGAGACTGCGGCTACGGATGCCATATGCCCCAGGAGCCTCTGAAAAGGGTTTCAGTGGTACCACCGTCCTGCCTCTGAAGGAACTCAGGCAGTTCAGCACGGACTGGGCACGCTCGTTAGTGAGACGCGCCATCATACTCACCGAGTCTAACTCCACACCGAGAAAAGAGATTCTTTGCATGAGGGAGAGCTTGCTCTTTTCCCAGTTGACCTGAAGCCCCAGCTGGCTAAGTGCCGGAGCACTGGGTCCCTGTCATCACACAACTGTTCTCGCACGCGGGCCATGCTCGAGATAGTTGAGGATCCTGATGCTCACTTCCCGTAACGGGGCAAGGGCGCCCTCCGTGACCTTCGTAAAGACACGGGGGGACAGGAACAGCCAGAAGGGGAGAACACTGTACTTCCCTGCCTGACCCTCGAGCGCAAACCATAGAACGACCTGTGTCGAGGGCATATCGAGACATGAAAGTAAGCGTCCTTCAGGTCGACCGCTGCAAACCAATCCTGGGGCTGGATGCATCCAGGATTGGCCAAACGCCACCGCCTTTCTTGGGTACGATGAGGTAGGGGCTGTAAAACCCCTGCCTCATCTCGGCTGGAGGGACTGGCTCGATTGCATCCTTTGCCAGGAGGACAGCAATCCCCTCACGCAAAACAGGCGTGTCTCGGTCTGCCACCGAAGTCTCGAGAACGCCGCTGAACTTGGGAGGTCGCCTGGCGAACTGAATCGCATAGCCGAGTTGGATTGTGCGAATGAGCCAGCGGGACGGGTTGGGCAGCGCAAGCCACGCCCCCAAACTCTGTGCGAGTGGCACCAAAGGGACAATCGACATTCCCACAGTGGTGCACCGGAGGGGAGTTGAGCTGGATAGCCCAGAAGGCATCGCGTTCTGACCGATCACAGCAGAACTCCCCGAATGCCCAGAGGGACTGGCCAGAGATGCGTGGAGAGGCATTGCGTCTCCCAACCGCAACTTCTTGGCTACTGGCAAACTTCTCACCTTCCTGGACGATTCAGGGGCCAGCTGGGACACAGGGGGCACTGTGCTCCTGCGAGAGGCTTGACGCGCCGGGCTAGGTGTTACCTCAGCAAGGGGCGGAGTGGCTCTGGGGGACAAAGGAGGGCGCCCACGGAGACAAGCAGACCGGGGCTTGCCCTGAGGCGGAGCGGTGGCAGATGATGCATCACGCCGGGGCAAGATGTGTTGGATGGCCTCGGTCTGCCTCTGTACTGCCGAGAACTGCTGGGCACAGTCCTCGACAGTGTCGCCGAACAGTCCAGCCTGGGAGACGGGAGTGTCGAGAAAGCGCACTTTGTCGACATCGCTCGTCTCAGCAGGGCTGAACCATAGATGGCGCTCTTGGACGACATCGCCTTCCCGAGGGACTGCGCTGTGACTTCCGTCGCCCATAGGGCGCAGTCAGACGCCAAGCACAGTTCCTGCTTCAACCTCGGGTTGGTACTACCCTCGTGCATTTTAATGCCTTGGCTTGGTGTACTCGCAGGATAGCCATGGCATGCCGAGCAGAGGCAGCTTGGCCCGCAGCGCTGTAAGCTTTGGCCGCGAGAGCGGCCATCAGCTTACAGGCTTTGGTCGGGAGACGAGGTTGATTCCGCCAAGTGGCGGCGTTTTGCAGGCACAGGTGCACCGCAACTGCACTCTCCACCTGGGGAATGTCAACGTACCCCCTAGCCGCCCCGCCATCAAGGGTAGCGAGGATGGGGGAGACAAACGAGCCACTTCTGGCCGTAAAAAGGGGCTGTCCACAACTTCATCAGCTCCTCGTGCACTTCCGGTAAGAAAGGGACCAGGGCCGGGAAAGCACGGCCGTCAACTCTGGGTCCGATTCGGTGGCGGCCGCGACACCCAAGGGGGGCAGCCCCGCCGAATCTTCATCCTCAGAGGACGATTGTCCATCCCCCGATGCTGCTATCGACATCTGATCCTCTATCGGCGCGCCAAATGAAACGCTGAGCATGCCGTAATTGGCACAGCAGAATCACCAGGGTGCCACACAGAACAGCTGCTGTGGGAGGAGTGAGAGGTTCGTGGGGACTGGCCCGGCGGAAAGGCTCTCACTGTAACCCTCAGATCGCCCAGAGCACTAGCCGATGGTTCTCTGCTCGTAGCAGAGAAGCCAGCGCGGGTAGTGACAGAGGGAGCCCTTCCCATCCCCGTGAGGAGAGAGAGGCGCGATCGCAGCGCTGCCATGGTTACACGCTCAAAACGAGCGCATAAACAATCAACGATCGCAGCTTCAGTTTGCTGGATGCCCAGACATTGAAGACAACGATCGTGGCTGTCGACGGAGGATAGGAAACAACCGCAACCAAGAGGACATGGCTGGAACGGCGTCTTTAAAAAGACGCGAACCGACCCTGATTTGCTCTTTTAGGAAATCTGCTCTTTTAGTTGAAGTGCCCAGGGGAATCGCTGCAGACAGGGACACTGCTGTTCGCACAGTAACGCCAAACAGAACAGCTTCCAGACAGATGATGAAAGGAGATCAACACGTTCATCCACTCGGCTCCGAAGCAAAAATCTAATGAAAGGGGAAAGGGAAGTGGTGTGTGGCCAAGTATGGTGACCCATACTTGGAATTTGTGCTCTGCATTTAACCCATCCAAGTGCATACACACAGTAGTGAACATACACCTGGAGCAGTGGGCAGCCAATGCTGCGGCGCCCGGGGAGCAGTTGGGGGTTTGGTGCCTTGCTCAAGGGTCTCACCTCAGTCGTGGTATTCCCTGCCGGACCCGAGACTCGAACCCACGACCTTTGGGTTACAAGCCCAACTCTCTATCCATTAGGCCACGACTGCCCATGAGTGGATGCACCTGCCGCCTATTTATACCAGTGTGCACGGGGAGTGGCTCAGGTATGTAAAATCCACTAGCCAATATTCATTGGTGTTTTCTCTTAAAGTCAGAGATGATTGGGGCTTCCAAGTAAATCCCCTATGTTGTCACGACATAACTCCGACAGATAGGGAACCATATGATAAACAAGTTAGGTCAAAAGTAATCTAAAAGCAAGTCTTATTATTTTACCTAAAATGTATAATGCATGGACTATGTTACAATTTACAACTACAGTTTTTGTTCTGTAATTTGGCATCAGTAACAAACTAACATTTATAAGTAATCTACCCAGCACTGGAGATGAGAGGGTGTTTTCAGTTCATTCTCTATTGGAGCTGAGTGGCAGATCTCACACAGGGGATAGTTGGAATGACAGTCAAGGAGAGTGGAGTCAAAAATGTGAGAAACTTCATGCAAATGAGAGGCAAAAAACTCAGTCATGGCAGTGAGGGTTGTCATTTCACAGGTTTGTCATAAGCAGTCACATAATAAAATCGCATACTACTATATTCACTTCAGATCTTAAGTTTATAACTGTATACAGTGCCGTGAAAAGTTTTTTTTTTTGCATATTTGTCAAACTTAAAAGATTCAGATCATCAAACAAATTTTAATATTACACAAAGATAATGCAAGTAAATACAAAATGCATTTTTTAAATCATGAAGGGAAAAAAGCTGTCCAAACCTATCTGGCCCTACGTGAAAAATTAATTGTCCCCTCCTGTTAAATCATGAAAGAACTGTGATTTAACTCAGCTTTCACCAATCATTATTTTAGAAAGCTGAGTTAAATTTCACTAGCTAAACCCAAGCCTGATTACTGCCAGACCTGTTGAATCAAGAAATCACTTAAATAGAACCTGTCTGATAAAGTGAAGCATGCTTAAAGAGCAACACATCATGCCACGATCTAAAGAAATACAAGAAGAGATGAGAAACAGAATAGTTGACATGTATCAGTCTGGAAAGGGTTATAAAGCCATTTCTAAGGTTTTGGGACTCCAGCGAACCACGGGCAGAGCCAATATCCACAAATGGAGAAAACTTGGAACAATGGTAAACCTTCCCAGGAGTGGCCGGCCTACCAAAATTACTCCCAGAGCACAATGACGACTCATCCAGGAGGTCATAAAAGAACCCAGAACAACATCTAAAGAACTGCAGGCCTCACTTGCCTCAATTAAGGTCAGTGTTTATGATTCAACAATAAGAAAGAGACTGGGCAAAAACGCATCCATGGGAGAGTTCCAAGGCAAAAGCCACTGCTGACTAAAAAGAACAAAAAGGCTCGTCTCACATTTGCCAAAAAATATCTTGATTATCCCCAAGACTTTTGGGCAAATAATCTGTGGACTGATGAGACAAAAGTTTAACTTTTTGGAAGGTGAAAGTTTAACTTTTTGGAAGGCTAGCACAATTACTTTTTCACGTAGTGCCAGGCAGGTTTGGACAGCTTTTTTCCCTTAATAAATGAGATTATTATTTCAAAACAGCATTTTGTATTTACTCTGGTTATCTCTGTGTAATATTAAAATTAGTTTGATGATCTGAATTATTCAAGTGTGACAAATAGGCAAAATAATTCAAAAACCGGAAGGGGCAAACATTTTTTCACACCACTGTATAAGTTTTTTCCACATTAGAGGATCCACAAGGTATCAGTCTTGCTCTAGCAAGCACCACTAATAAAATCCACTCACCTGGTCCTCAAAAGAAAGCGCTTGCCCCACATCTCGAGGAAAGCCATCTATAACTATACCGCTGGCCTCTGGAATCTTCATGATCTTCTGCTTGATCTCAGTTATGGTTGTTTCCTATTGGGCATGAATAACAAATACAGGTCAAAATAAAATATATATAACATAAGATTTAACACAACAACCCAATGTACATAATTAGTAAGTACATACTAAGAAGAAACAGCTAATTCAATGAAAAACTATCGAATGTGAGCTATCACAGAGGATTCCGGCAATGTCAATTTACTGTATGTTTTTTTTTCCACTGTAAATTGTAAGATGACTTGTTCTTTTTTACTTCCAAAAACAATACATTTAACAGTATTTTACCGCAAAATCCCATGAAATGTCTCCTTAGAGCTAGATCTATTATAACTGTTAACGAGTTAGGCCTATTGGGTTTTTACCATAGCATTTTTACAGTTTTTTGCCATTACAATTATGATCACAATTATGAAATCAGCACATACAAGTCACCTTCCAATTACTGTACTTCAATAGCAGTTGATTGGTTGTTTTAATAGCAGACATGGTTGCTCTTTTAACAAGCAGCTTTCCAAATACAGGAAACTCATTTTTGTAGCAATTTAGTCCTCATAGATCAAGTACCAGCAGGGAAAATGTGCTTTGTAATTCTGGGCTATTTTAAACAGAATACAAAATCAGTTCGGATGAAAGACAGTGGCATGACGTCTCAGATGAGTTGGGCTTCAAGAGCAATCATTACATAATTCACAAGAATATTTTAGAACATTCCCTGAATTTCTTTAAGCATCTGTCTGACAAGGATCATTTTTTTTTTTAAATAAATATATATTTTTTTCTAATGGAAGAGGTAATGCACTTTAAAATTAAACTATAGAATTAAAACCCACGCTCATAAAATTGGTGACATATTCCATTCTAGATGATTTATAGTGTAATTGAGGAGTGCAGTGGCATTTTCGGATAATTTTAATGTTCCCAAGCACTGGAGGGAGAATATATTCAAGCGTACCAAATTTAATGATGTGGATGGCATCATTTACGACGGAGATCTAGCGTCAGTACCAGATTGCTCTAAAAATAACATCATGAGACATCATTTGTTGCCCAGTATGGAATGCAATTTGTGTGACCAAATGCTCTTTTTGCGATTTTACCGCTATCTGAAGCGATCCAGGCACGGTTCAAAGCAGAGGACATTTTTAGAATGCAAACAGACCGCCAACCACAAACCAAACTTCACATCCAGATCCAACAGCCGGTCTCCCTTATATGCAAAGCTGTATGTGGTTTTATCAAGCTGATGATAAAATTAATGTGAGTTCAAAGAATAATGAACAAGAATTCATATGTTTTGAGGCAAATCAGTCCAGCAGCAATTGTGAATCAGTTGGATCTGCCACTGTTTTAAAGGCACATAGTTTGCAATGGAAATCTAGTGAACGCCTCTAGTGAAATGCTTTAAAACATCATGTCATTCAATCTTTTTAATTAATTTTTTGAACATGACTCACCCTTTCTGGTCTTTAGAATTAAAAATGAATGTCATTTTTTACTCAAACAAGAGAGGTATCTTGAAAAAATTCTTTGAGTTATGTGTTAATATACTAAAGCTCAGCGGTGTTTACTGCTGTTTTGGACCCCACTGACTTTCGTATGGGCAAAAAGAGTTGAAGCTCCAAAAAGTTTCATTTACATTACAGGAAAGCAGTTGGACTGACAAAGTCTTCTATTCAGCCTGTTGTCCACATGAATCAGCAATCAACATTCAAGTGCATGATGCGAGTCTGTGCGCCATCAAAGGTAAACACACATTATATTTGCTGCTTTGATGCACCATGTACACAAATATCTAAATTCATCCATAACTGGCCTATAACGCAATGATGGCATAGAGTCAGGGTTTCTACTCAAAAGATCAAAGAAAATGTGATTCCTTAAAGAAAGATCCCTTTAAATGGATTATATCATACATTTTTACACTTACAGTTTTAGTCACACATGTTCCAAAACAATATTGTTTACAATCACCAGTGTCCACCTTCAACTTAATTCAAATGAAAGTAGGTTAAAAATAGGTTTTTGTGTGACAATAAAGTAACTGTATTAAGTAACTTATTTTTAAGTTTTGTGTGTGTGTGTGTGTGTGTGTGTGTGTGTGTGTATACACAGACACACACACACCACATGCTTAATTATTAGGCACGCTGATATTGTGATGATATTTTTTTCCAAGCACATTTTACCAATTCAAAACCACATCAATCTTAATAACTACTATTAATTTTGTATTTAATCATTTATAAATTATACATAATTGCCGATGAAGACTGGAAGTGAAAAACTCCTTATATTCAGGTGTGCAGAATTATTAGGCATGTTTTCTTTTACAGATAATTTTTTAGGATTTTTTACCGAAGTCTCTGAGAACCTGACACCTTGTAATTCTGGAGACTCCAGATAGGTTGCAGTTCTGGAAAATGGTGGCGCAGG
This sequence comes from Spinibarbus caldwelli, assembly GCA_039654775.1. Taxonomy (NCBI): domain Eukaryota; kingdom Metazoa; phylum Chordata; class Actinopteri; order Cypriniformes; family Cyprinidae; genus Spinibarbus; species Spinibarbus caldwelli. The sequence goes on from CM077234.1 coordinate 8,121,930, forward strand.
AGACTAAATGGTTCCTGATGGTTTTACACCTAATTCTTCACATTAATTATTAATACTTTTGCTGTTAACGTGTCTTTTCTTCTCCACCTGTTTTTTCTGACCCCGCTGTTCCTGTGAGCATTTTGCTGTCCAATGGTCATGTCTTAACTTTGTAATTTCTGTATTGCATTAGTTTTGAATATTTCTCATGGGGATTTAATCATTTTTGACATCTCAGTCTGAGTTAAACCTCTTTTTTGGTTCATTTTATCAGTAAAAAAAACATGCCTAATAATTCTGCACACCTGAATATAAGGAGTTTTTCCAATTCCAGCGTTCATGGACAATTATATATCACTTATAATTGATCAAATACAAAATCAATAGTAGTTATTCAGATTGATGTGGTTTGGAACTGGTAAAATGTGCTTGGGAAAAAATTTCAACGTCCCTTATAATTATGCACGCGGTGTATATACAGGTGCATCTCAATAAATTAGAATGTCGTGGAAAAGTTCATTTATTTCAGTAATTCAACTCAAATTGTGAAACTCGTGTATTAAATAAATTCATTGCACACAGACTGAAGTAGTTTAAGTCTTTGGTTCTTTTAATTGTGATGATTTTGGCTCACATTTAACAAAAACCCACCAATTCACTATCTCAACAAATTAGAATATGGTGACATGCCAATCAGCTAATCAACTCAAAACACCTGCAAAGGTTTCCTGAGCCTTCAAAATGGTCTCTCAGTTTGGTTCACTAGGCTACACAATCATGGGGAAGACTGCTGATCTGACAGTTGTCCAGAAGACAATCATTGACAACCTTCACAAGGAGGGTAAGCCACAAACATTCATTGCCAAAGAAGCTGGCTGTTCACAGAATGCTGTATCCAAGCATGTTAACAGGAAGTTGAGTGGAAGGAAACCGTGTGGAAGAAAAAGATGCACAACCAACCGAGAGAACCGCAGCCTTATGAGGATTGTCAAGCAAAATCGATTCAAGAATTTGGGTGAACTTCACAAGGAATGGACTGAGGCTGGGGTCAAGGCATCAAGAGCCACCACACACAGACGTGTCAAGGAATTTGGCTACAGTTGTCGTATTCCTCTTGTTAAGCCACTCCTGAACCACAGACAACATCAGAGGCGTCTTACCTGGGCTAAGGAGAAGAAGAACTGGACTGTTGCCCAGTGGTCCAAAGTCCTCTTTTCAGATGAGAGCAAGTTTTGTATTTCATTTGGAAACCAAGGTCCTAGAGTCTGGAGGAAGGGTGGAGAAGCTCATAGCCCAAGTTGCTTGAAGTCCAGTGTTAAGTTTCCACAGTCTGTGATGATTTGGGGTGCAATGTCATCTGCTGGTGTTGGTCCATTGTGTTTTTTGAAAACCAAAGTCACTGCACCCGTTTACCCAGAAATTTTGGAGCACTTCATGCTTCCTTCTGCTGACCAGCTTTTTAAAGATGCTGATTTCATTTTCCAGCAGGATTTGGCATCTGCCCACACTGCCAAAAGCACCAAAAGTTGGTTAAATGACCATGGTGTTGGTGTGCTTGACTGGCCAGCAAACTCACCAGACCTGAACCCCATAGAGAATCTATGGGGTATTGTCAAGAGGAAAATGAGAAACAAGAGACCAAAAAATGCAGATGAGCTGAAGGCCACTGTCAAAGAAACCTGGGCTTCCATACCACCTCAGCAGTGCCACAAACTGATCACCTCCATGCCACGCTGAATTGAAGCAGTAATTAAAGCAAAAGGAGCCCCTACCAAGTATTGAGTACAGATACAGTAAATGAACATACTTTCCAGAAGGCCAACAATTCACTAAAAATGTTTTTTTTATTGGTCTTAAGTATTCTAATTTGTTGAGATTGGTGGGTTTTTGTTAAATGTGAGCCAAAATCATCACAATTAAAAGAACCAAAGACTTAAACTACTTCAGTCTGTGTGCAATGGATTTATTTAATACACGAGTTTCACAATTTGAGTTGAATTACTGAAATGAAATTTTCCATGACATTCTAATTTACTGAGATGCACCTATATATATATATATATATGTATGTATGTATGTGTGTGTGTGTTTACACAGGTTTATATATCCTGGTGGGGACTTAAACCTGAATACACACAGACTCATGGGGACTCTTGTCACGGTGGGGACCTAAATTGAGGTCCCCATGGGTACAAAAGCTTATAAATCATACAGAATGAGTTTTTTTGAGAAAGTAAAAATGCACAAAGTTTCCTGTAAGGGGTAGGTTTAGGTGTAGGTTTGGTGTAGGGTGATAGAAAATACAGTTTGTACAGTATAAAAACCATTACGCTTACGGAGAGTCCCTACAAGGATAGCTGACCAGTCGTGTGTGTGTGTGTGGTTAATGTTAGTTAATACATTAACTAATGCATCAACTAAAGTAATCTTACTGTAAAGTGTTACTGAGATGTGAATAGAAATGAAGAAAAGGGTAGAAAATAAATGCCCCAGAGAGACACATCTTGTTATTGTTGTCTTTTTCACACTGTGAGAGCATAATAAAAAGAAAAATTCAGGAACCAGCGACACAGCGCTTGTCAAGACTGAAAGTCACAGAAAATTCACAACCCAGTCCATCAAAATGATGGATGATAATTAGCGTAACGTCTGATAGCATCTATCATTACTTCCTGCCTATTGCTTTACTGAGAGTAGATGGGCAAAGTTGCTGAACACTAAATAGGCATGTGTTTGGTCAGATGTTCAGAACAAACTGATTTGGCAGCTTAGTTTCAATAGATTTTTGCACTAGAGGACATTTTGAGTTTTGAAATAAAGCTTTCTCATGATACAATCCATATATCTGATTTGTACAGGTGCATCTTATGACACAGAGACATTTACTTGCATACATTCCCGTTTACAGTCTGGGAAAAGTCTCCTTTGCATCTCTAACCCAGGCAGTCATTAGTAGAAGGTGACTTTATTTCTCTGACAGTGTCAGGCAGCTCGACTTGAGCTGTATCTCAGTACAATGCTGCATTTAATGCAGCTAAGGATTAAATGACAAGGGTTGGTCATTTCATTTTACCCTCTAGTCAATACTCTTTGCAGATAGACTGCCTCTTCTAAAAATGTACAAAGCCTTTCTGGAGTTCTTCAGGGAATCAATACCCAGTAGGGGCTCTAATCTTCTGTTTCTCTTTCAAAAGCCTCCTCGCTAAAATGCGGTGCCCTCATTTCCAGCGCCATACTTCTGTGCTCAGTTCTCAAATGGAAAGTTAATACGCAGGAAAGGGAGTGTGGTTACATTGTTATAGGGACGGAATTTAGGAAGTGGTCTTATTGTTAGGTCTGGTAATATATACAGACCAAAGAAACGCAGTAAGTACTTGAGTTACTTTCACCAAATTGAATGAGATTGCCACTTCAATAACAGACACTTTATTTATAAAAAGTAAGAAATTAACTAAGGAAATTGCTAATTTGGAGCCATGTCAAAAGATATACAAGCCATTTTAACTCATCAGAGTGTCATGCTACATCCAAACCAACATGAGTGATAACCTTTCACCCTTACTTTTGATTCAAAATGTATTTAACAGTCCACTAGAAATGTGTTTTATCTGTGATAAAACTCTATTATTCAAAACAATAAAATCTTAGAAAAACTTTCATAGTATACATATTTGTTGTAGTTTAATTTCCATACAATACCCGAAAATACATCAGTCCACTGCAGTGGGCACCATCTATTAATTGGGTTGTTGATGAATTCAAGCCGTTTCAGCAGCACCCTGTGGTGTGACAGGCTGTAATTTGTCTAAAACTATTTTCAACAACATTTTTCAAATTTGTCTATAATTATTCTACAGGCAACTCATGATGTCATATTAATTGAAAGGCTACACAGAATATTTGTGCTTTGTAAATTTATTTGCAGCACCACAGGTGTCACGTGTATATTCAGTTTTGCTCTGTTTCGGTTTTCTGTTCCTGTTTGCCTTCCTAAGTTTCCTCGTTTATTCCTATAGTTACTAATAGCCACACAACTGTTTCAGTTCCACTTTGATTACATTCCCTTTGCATTTAAGCCCTCAGTTTCCCTCTGTTCCTTGCCAGTTATTGTTTATGCTATGCCGAGTTCACACTGCACGATTTTAGCCCCGATTTTCATTCGACGACAGGTTTTGAAAAAATCACCAAAAAAAATGCCTGAAATTGAAGGAAAATCGGTGCTTGTTCACGTGAATGACAATCACGCATTCTGAATTATCAAAGATGCAAAGAGTCAAAGAGTCACTGACGCCCGTGAAATGTTTGGCACGCTAAATATCTGGACCTGACGGCGATTCAAAATCCTGCTGTGTGAAATGAGTTCTGACTGAAAAATACATCGGCGATGACCTACAGCCAATGAGAGAGCAAGATACAGGGCAGCGGGAAGTTTGGGGAGGAGTTATAGACCACAATATCACAATAACCATTTGCTCCTAAATAATCTTTTTTTCATTTTCGCCCTTTCACTGCAAATCAGCGTACAGACCATTTGTATCGCAAACTTCTTGTGGTCTCGTGCGAGAACTCTGATCTCACGAGTGAGCTTACGTAGTTTGCGGACCAGACAGAGTTGTCGGCGATTCTTCCTATTGTAAAGTCATGCAGTGTGTAACCTCCAGTCACTGATCCATCGTGCAATGTGAACACAGCAGCAACTGCATACTACCCAAGATAGTCATGCAGTGTGAAAATGACCTTTATATTCTCTTACATCCTGTCTTCATGTACATACCTGTGGTGCCAGTTCCCCATTGGTGATGATCCTGGCAATCAGACTCCATTTCCTGTTGCTGGTGGCGTTATGGATCATCTTTTTCCTGAGAAGCTCACCCACCGAGACATATTCAAAGCCATAACGCTCAGCAATCTTCAGACACTGTGTACCTTTACCGCTGCCCGGGCCACCTGTTTGGGCAGATAGTGGCAAGACTTATGAACCCATACTGACTCACTCACAGACACCCACATATATGCAGACACTCCAGAAAAGCACCTGCCAAGAGTAAATGTAGCCATATCCAATATGCTGTCATATTCAGACCAATAGCACAATTTCATTGATTTTGTGTAACATGTCAGTAAAGACGTTAATGTTGAGCAATTAAAATTGTAGACAGCTCATATATTTGTGCTCTGTAAAAGAAAATAGTTTGAAAAATAGACAAAGCAGAATTAATCATCTCCGGTTGTTACATTCCAGAATGAATCAGTGGTTTGAACAAATTGGTTGAGTTAATAATTCAGTGACTCGCTTATACAGACAGTCAATTGTTTTGTTCCTGAACAAAATTTGAATGAATCTGTTGAATGAATAATTAAATGACTCATTCATACAACAGTCAAATAATCTATTGAATGAATGACTCAATGACACATTCATAGACAGTTACTTATCGCCACCTATAGGCAAAACAATGTAACCTGCAGAAAGAGTCACTAAAAAATCCCCACTACTAATACACAGACCAATTGTCTGTCTGCTCCAACACAGACAAGTGGAGTGAACAAAACAATACACAGCCTGAGTGTTGTTGGACTATCAATCATCAAATTCTAAGACTAGAACTAATTGCTGTATAATAATAAATATTAATAAAAATCCCATATTAAAATATTGTACCAATGCATATTATGGACTGAATGTCTGTCCAACAAACTACAGGCATTGGTTATCAGTATCAGTTTCTGCCACTGAAATGCATACAGCATAAGTTGACCATTACAAGAAACAGAACTAAAAACCCTGAAAATTTCCATAAAAAAAATAGAAAGCTGTACAGTGATGGAAAACAATTACTGAGGTACAGCTAATATCTCAACAAGATAATACTGCAAGTGGGTGGTCACTTGACTGATGGCATACGCACATTATTTGCTTGTGGGTCACATTCAGCACAGATAACGTTTCCCTCGCAAATTACATCAGTCAACTTAAAGAGACGTGCATGCTGTTCAGGGAAGTCTGATAAGACAGGAGGGAAATGGACAGCTATCAGATAGCTCTGTCTGAACTATTACCATCCCTAGTACTCAGCGTCCCTGTTTATAGCAGGTATCCATCTCAAATGCATCCGAAGTGAACACATGTAATTGGATTTTGATGAGAGGGTGGTCTCTGATCATTTATTATGTCAGTATGTTTCTGCCTACTGATCAGGAAAGTCAATACTGTTGCTCTTAAATATAGCTTACTTGAATTTTAAACCACAAACACAATAATTTGAACTGAATGCTCAGTTATTTTAGTCGAATACTGTATGTGTGTAAAATTAACAATGAATATTAATATTAATATTAAAATTCTATCTAATAGAAATAAGCCTATAATTATCTTCATGTTATGGCCAAAATTAAATTTTTAATTATTTACTTTAAATTAATAAATGTAAAAAAAAATGTAACCTTTGCATGAAAAATTTGGCATAACAACATTTAAACGTCTAAATAAATAAAGTTGGATTTTTATTTTGAATTTTCAAATCTTTATTGTCTTTATCTAACTTTATTTAATGTAACTATAAGCAAGTGTTAATGACAATGGTAATCTAAATGCAAAAATATGGTAGGTGAGCATGCATAAATATTCTATATTAGTCAATACTGTAAATTTATAAGACTATTTATTTATTCATTTCTGTATCATTTTATTTGTAATCTGTATTACTGCATGTTTTTTTTCCCCAAATTTGTCTGATCAGATTATCATTTTCTTTTAAAGTCACATGTAATTTGTTTAAAAAAAAAAAAAACTTGTTCTGAATAATAATAACAGACAAGTGAGTGGGAGTGACTTCTGTTATTCTGTCATCTATTATTTTATTAAACGCACTAATCAAAAGTTTTGAATCATTACAATTTTTTCAGGTTTTTTCCCTGTTTTTTTAAAGTGAAAAAAATGGCATGGTAGTGTATTTTCATACAAATTCAAGCATAAAACAGATTCAAGGCTGGTGTTTCTCTGAATTAGTCAGGTAAATGTGATGATGTACCCAGTTTTTGGGCTTACCTATAATGAGGATGACTTTGGGTCTGGGTCTAGATGGGTCAAACACTTCATATTCCTCTATGAGCTCCGCTGTCTCAGACAAGTCTGAGTCACTCTCTATGGAAAACTGGTTGATGGGTGGGAGGCGTTCATATCTCCGATAGGGGAAATTGGGACTGTCCGGGAGAACTGCATGGAAGAATGCAAATAGTTAGTCATCATGAGAGCTTCTGATATCCTCAACCATAATTGGCAAATAGATTACAGTAAATCCCATGAAGGTATATCATTGGAAAAGTAGGTTTTGTTTAGAGGACAAACTCACTATGTTTTACTGTACAGATACTTTGCATTCATTTGCCTTTTTGTATTGCCTCGAGGTGGGTAGAACAATGTTGCCCAGCACAAAGAAAGGAAAACCCCGACCGATGGTTTCCATGCTCTAACAACACCCAAATAATGAATAATGAGCCTGCTGTGCAATACACATCAACACAGCAGTCTGTGGCCAGCTCTAGTTTGCATGAATTTCAGCATCGCCTACAATTTGGAGTTGCGTTGGCTGATGACAACACCTCCTACTCACCATTGCGGAAAAAAGATCGGCGAGACTGCCCACCATTGAGAGGCGGTAACGACTTCTTCTCCTGTCCGACGAACGTGTCCCACCGAACTCTGTCAGTCCCGCCGAGCTCCCTCACCTTCTTAAGGCAGGTCTCTAGATAGTCTATAGGGTCATCCGGTCGGTAGTACATCAGACCAGTCAGCAGACTCTGGGAAACCAGTGACAGATCAGAGAGGTGTACTGTGTTTATCTGTTCACTCTAAGTACAGGGTAACATGCATTGTAAGGCATGTTTATTATTTGTAAATGTTATATTTATATTATACAATTTTATACGTATAAAATATATTAAAATAAAATAACTATGATAGTAGCAATAAATGATTTCAGCTATTATATATATGGCTTTAGCGGCATTTTGTTCACTCTTTTATAATTATACATGATCATTTTATGACCCCCTTACTTGGAACATACTTATAAAAATCCATTGGTTACACCACAGGACAGTTTAAAATGAACTAGTGAAGGTAAAAGATGATTAAAATGGTGAAAACAAACTATGAAAAATGACAGCTCCTAAAATATACACATTCCCACATACATATATATAAGTACCCTAATCTAAATCATCACCATCATCCTCATCATATGCCTAGGACATTCCAACCCAAATTGGACCAAACTCTCCAAGTGCCCCCCTGGGACAGCACTACAGATTAAAGAGAGGTATGACTCTAGAATTATGCTGTTCATAATACAACAGTAAAATAATAATAATAGGTCACTGTAAAACCGACTTGAAAACAATCATTAAATACATGTTATGTCCTGTTATTTCTTATCACACTTGACTCTGATAAGCATGTGTAGGCTTCTGACAGCGCGCCTACCATAATAAAAAACGATCATGGACAATCAGCGATGTTGACTCGCATTTCGACATTTTTAACTTTGTGCGTAAAAACGCACACACACTAGCAACTATATAGAACCACATAAATAACCCTCGAAAATTTCCATATAATCTAATCCAATGCAACACTCAACAACTCACTTTGCATTATTTACAACATGCAGTATCCTACATGCACGTATCTTTAAATGAATCATTACCTTTTTATTATGAATCATCAACTTTAATCTTGACAGTTTTTTTTTCATAACTGTATATCGAACCAACATTGCTTTTGATTCCATATGCACATAGCAATTTTACATATCAAATATATTCCCATGCAAGTAGCCTAACTTCTTCATGTTGTCGTTCATTTGTAACAGCTGATGTGGAAACATCTTCTTTAGGATTCACCAGAACAAAAGTTCACACACGTAAATGCTCACCTCAAACAGTTGAGGTATCTCTCTTCTGGAGAGATATTCCTTCGCATCGTTGGTGTTCATATCTGTTTCGGGAAAACTATCGATCCTGTTGCGTTGAGTGTAGGATGTATTCTGTTGCAGGTTCACGAATCCGTGATGTTGATGCGATCTTAACGCATTCTCCACGTGCCTACTAAACTAGGTGGATAAAGACAGCTACACTCTGAGTTAACCGTTGCGCCTGTTACATGCTGCTTCCAATCTCTCCTCTAGTCTTGCTCTTGGTATCTCTCTTCAGTGTTTGAAACCGCCAACACAACGCGATACACCTGCACGCTGCCCGCGCGCTGATCGACTGACTCATGTGTGTGTGTTTGGCCAGCTGATGCGCGCGTCCTGGCGACTGATGCGCGTCTCTGGAGTTCAGACTCAGAGCAGGAAACTAGAACCACACTGTCTCTGAAAATCACTTTCAGATTTAGCCATTTAGATAAACATTCATATAATTTGAATCCATATCAAATCTTCAGTACATCTCTGTGCGCACATCTTAATATTTAAAAAAAAAGCTTTTTTGGAATTTTTGAAAGTTTTAGCCTAATATAGGCTACGTTTCATTGAATGAGTCATTTATATTTTGATAATTAATATTTTACAGTATGTAATGTAGGCCTATAATATAACACACAATAATTAATAATTCATATATTGTATAATATAGCCTAATAAATGCATTTTATAATGATGTAAATTATATTTACATACAACATTTTATATACTGTGTAGTGTGAGATGTGTTGTGAACTGGCCGAGTCATGGTCTCCAAGACAAATCTCAGTATATTCTATTCTATTCTATTCTATTCTATTCTATATAAAACTGTTAATATATGAAAAATATGTTTATATAATAATAATAATAATAATAATAATAATAATAATAATAATAATAATAAGGCTCTTATTTATATGATTTTTGGTATTTTTGGTTATATGGTTTATGATATTATTGCCACATGACAAGATGGTTTCCTGCAGGTTAGTTACACCACCCTTTGATTTGGCAGACAAAATGTTGCCAGATATTAATATTTTTTTGACATTAATGTTTCCAACTGCTTATTATGAATTAATGGTAATAATTTTGAAAAACAAAAACAACAAAACAAAAAAAAAAACTATTAATGCCAAAATTATTTTTAATAATTTTAGCCTTTTAATTAGACTTTTTTTCTACAATCTTTGACAGTTATCCCAACTAGACATTTTTAAAGCCCCAAAAGAACAGACAGACAGACAGAGAAATAGATAGATAGATAGATAGATAGATAGATAGATAGATAGATAGATAGATAGATAGATAGATAGATAGATAGATAGATAGATCAAATGGGCAAAACATGTCCACTGTGTGTTTCAGAATTCACAGATAAGATCCTACATTAGCCTAATATTACTATAGTATGCAGTAACCTCTGACATAAGTGTCACACAGGCACCAAATGTTCCATGCTGGATTTTGACATTTTTAGCCTCCATCTGTTCTCTCACTTAATCCTTTGTCTGTGTTCCTGCTGATAAACAGGTCCTAGAAATGTATTATTGTTTAAATCAGACATCGTTTGTAAGGTGGAGGTGAGATGAGCTGCTGCTGTCTGAAGTGACTGAGAAAATGAAGTTTTAGGTATGAAGAGCCTGTCTCAGATAAATCTGGTGCATAATCCTTGTTGGAGAAGGCTACTCGTGAAATTGAATTGGCTAATTTGTGGGTAGGGTAAATAGTATAAATACACAGAACAATTATGAAAATGAATTGAATTTTTCAATGTTTTTTTTTTATTTATTTTTGCTTGATGCTTGTTATAAAATTTGATAATAACTGTTTTTTACAGTAAACGGGAGCACAGTTGTTGCTTAAATTTATGGGATCTGAGACAATAGTTATTGATAAAATGTAATGCAAAATCCTATATTCATTTCCTCCGTCTTCTTTGCCACATCTACAGTAAATAGGCTATGTCTTGGTAAAATTACAGCGACCCTGAGCAGAGGTATGACTTTTATTTCGGAAAATGGGACTTTTAAGCAAACCGGAAGTACAGCGCTTCCTGGTTGCAGTTGCAATTCTAGCCTGTCACTAAACTGGTGACGAACCAAAATGGATTATTACAATTTAATGACAATATGTGCATTTATTCATTTGCTTGTTTCCATACCACACGCATACAGTAATTATGTTGAGGTAAGTGTCTTTATTCATAGCTGTTGTGAAGCGTTTCTTTGATTCATTGAATGGACAGTGAAGCTTTCAGCAGTAGTATTCTCAGCTCAGTATAAAGCTTTCTTTTTTAAAATGTTTATTTTATTATTTTATTTCTGTATTAATTTCGATTTGTTATATATAAGCACACACATATATGCATACAGTATATACATACACTAACGACTGTGATGCCCAAAAATGCAGTACTGTCTAGGTAGGCAGCTTACTAGGTTTTGAAACACAGCCTGTGTTACATTATGATGGCCAGTTTGTCCTAAACATCACATTTCTCTAGGCATTTGGCTTTGTTTCATCAGTTACTCATTACCTCGACTTACAGCTTTCTGTTCAGATGACAACAAAGCACTAACTTGTAATCTTACTGGCACATTTGTGAAGCTTTTTAAATAAATGAGCAAGTGTAAAATATCTTGTATGTTGTTCAGAATTAATTGTGAAACATACTGCTTAGTTTTATTGTTGTTATTGTCATAGTTATTATTCACTCTGTGCAAGACAAAATGCCCTTTCGTCGTCTTGTGTCATCTTTAATTTCTCTCTTACATTATAATTGATATGTTTTAACATCCACATCCATAATTACACAATCAGTTTCACAATATAGGCCTAAATGTCAACAAAATGGCAATATATTCACAATATAAATGTTAAACAATATAAAATATGTAAAATGTAATGTTTCTTCAGAGAATGGAGATTTAAATCTAACATATTTTTGTGGCACACTTTAATAAAAGTGTATAAGAATATACAAGAAGCTTAACTGTATTGAATGTGCATTTGTAGTGTACTTCAAATGATAATAGTATATATTTAAAAACTATTTGCAGATTATATAATATTAATTAAGATAAAAACATGACTAGATTATAGTTTTAACTTTAGTGTGTTATTTGATATTATGTTATGAAGTTAATATATTTTAAATGTTCATTACAAATGTGTAATTATATTATATAATATTATATTATATTATATAGATACACACACACAAACACACACACATACATACATACATACAGTATATATATTGAGAGAGAGAGAGAGAGATCTGACACACTCAGTTCAGTTGATGGAGCTTTCTCCTAACTAGCTGATGATCTGTAAATGTGCAGAGTGGAGGTCATCAGGACCAGGATTAAGAACCACTGTCTTATATCATATATGGGGTAACTCAAATATTTTTCACAACACAAAATATATATGTATTTTTAATATTAGTATGTTGACAAATTATATTTGCTATTTGTTTGTTTTATGAATATTTGGCTTTTCTGTCTAACTAGTTTCACTAGTTCAAAACCTGTGCATGATGTTTTATGTCACATGGCCCCTCTGAAGACAGTTTTTGCTGTTAGCAGTTTGCCATCATATTACTTCTATAATTTAAGTGTCTTTCATAAGCTTTCATACAGTTGCTAAAAAGGGTAAAGACTCTATGTAGTCTATAGTCTCAGTTTACATTTGTTTTACCCTTGGATTTACCCGATAAAGACAATTTTCACATTTTGTACTATTGAGTGTTTCACTAAATTAATAATGCATTTTATATATATATATATATATATATATATATATATTTTTTTTTTTTTTTTTTTTTTTTTAGAATAAAGCTGGACAGTTTTTCAGCAGTGGCCATACCAACAACTGGGCAGTCCTGGTAAGTTTGAGAATTTATAAATTATAATTTAAAATGCATAATTTTCTAAACAAACTTTTTGTTATTGAAGAGGTGTGACAAGACAACATATGATAAATGAATCATTTTCACATGCTCAACATGGCAAACTAGATTTATCCTGTGACAACGTAGAAAGAAATTTTAGAGCTGGGTTTCTCAACCTTTTGACTCCAAGACCCCCACAACAACATTCAAAGGCCTCATCCAAGTTGTTTGGGATTTAAGATAAGGACCTGTTATTTTAAGGATATTTTTATTCACAATTGCTACTTGCTAAAAGATTTTAGAGCTTGGCATAACTAGTAAAATGTATATTCATAAAATGTATAAAAATTGCACATGGAGTTACATGAATTTATTAATTTGCATGATGACTTTTCCAGGTTTAGAAACTACACTTTGAATATATATATATATTTAAAACAGTGGTATAGGAAAGGAAAAGGGGGTGTATTAAAATAAGAAACCTATTTTAACCTGTTTAAGCCTGTTTTAATGCATGTTTTGTCTTATTTCAAATAAATTTAAGCCATCTTGACGCCCCCTTAGAAGTTTGCTGAGGCCCCCTAGTGGGCCTCAACCCCCTGTTTAAGAACTACTGTATTATTAAAGTCAGTATTATTATTGTTAACTTAAACTATTAAAATAGTTTTTGGCAATTAAAATAAAGCTGAATAAAATATACATATACATATTATATGAGAGAGGAGAAGCAGCAAGTATAATAGCAATAATAGAAAAGAAAAAAGTTAAATTAGAGGTACAACATGATTTTACAGTGTATTTAGAATTACAGCTTGCCAACATGCTTTCTTAATTGCTGCTTTTTCATGACTTTTGGAGTCTTATAATCATGTTTATGTCTAGGTCTGCACGTCTAGATTCTGGTTTAATTATCGGCATGTGGCGAACACGCTGTCAGTATACAGAAGTGTAAAGAGACTAGGCATTCCAGACAGGTAAACGTTCTCATTTACTTCAATTATGCTCTACAGCATTTTCTCTAGACACATTTAAAAAACAGTGGCTTGTTGAACCACAATATAATTGGACCAATCTATTGTATAGCTACTATTTTCCTTCCTGGCATCCTCATTACACAGTGACACATTATTTAAATAGTCTTTACCCACTGTTTTTCCATTACTTTACTTGTGTTCTCTAGAGATAGCTGCATGTGTGCTCTTTTGTCACGACGAGGCAGTTATATTTGTGTCCCTAGCCGCAGTAAAAGTCTTCCTGTCTGCTCTGATTAGATGTGTTTGCTCTGCTTTCCCAGTCACATTGTGCTGATGCTAGCCGATGATATGGCCTGTAACTATAGAAACCCCAAACCAGCCACTGTGTTCAGTCATAAGAACATGGAGCTTAATGTTTATGGAGATGACGTGGAGGTGGATTACCGCGGATATGAGGTGAAGCTGCTCTTGGTTTGAAACAAATATCACTAATATTGGATACTACTAGTAAGGCTTGTCATCAGCTCTGCTAACTGTTTCATAAGAATTTTTTAAAACTCATTTAAAATATTTCTAAACAAAGTCAAAGAAGATTTAACTGTTGCTTGTCTCTGAGTAGCATACAGTAGTGATGTTTCCTGAATGAATTGGCTTTTTTTTTTTTCTTTTTTTCTTTTTTTTTTTAAACAAACCTGTTAAGTGAACAATTCAATTATTTTACTGACTTTTAAGGACAGTCACTTTGAGTTTTGAGACCCAAACCCAGACTCTGTCTCTGCACGCTTCACTTGCTTTGTGTGGCAGATCCTCTTTTAAAAGCATTTCTTTTTGTTTTGCAGGTCACAGTGGAGAATTTCCTGCGAGTACTGACAGGGCGTCTCCCCCCCAGCACCCCTCGATCCAAACGTCTGCTTTCCAATGACCGCAGCAACATTCTCATCTACCTGACAGGTCAGACCAGTAACAGCGTCATTACTGGCTCTTTCATTTCCTCTCATTTCTGAATCTGTGGGTGTCACGATACACAAGGAAGCAAGGAATGAGGAGTTCTTCATTAACACAGTCTTTAATTATCCAAACACTCAGGGAACGTAGAGACACAGGAACACATGGGAAGACGTATAAGAACCGACAAAACTAACTGAACAAACTGGGGCTTTTAAACACAGGACAATCAGGGAAGAACGAGACACACCTGGAATCAAATGAACACAATCAACATGAGGGAGAAACTGGGTCACAGGGAGCAAAAACACACACAGACAGGCCCATAATCCTGACAGTGGGTCTCCATTTTCACAGGTCACGGTGGGAATGGCTTCCTGAAGTTCCAGGACTCTGAGGAAATCAGCAACATGGAGCTGGCAGATGCCTTTGAGCAGATGTGGCAAAAGAGGAGGTGATTATAGAAAGAGCTGCAGTGAACACGCAGTAACTCTGGCATATTTGACATGATTTAATATATATAGGCTACTCAATTCTATTAATCAATAGTATTTACCACACACAATCTCATTCTTGTTGTGAAAGATCTGTTCTGTTAAATGAATGGTTATAGGTTTAAATCCCACTCTGTATCCATGGATATCACTGTTATGCGCTTGACCGAGCCACTTAACCTTGGGTTGTTCCAGGGAGACTTCCACCATAACGAGTATACTGTAAGATGATTTGCATAAAAATGTGCATAGAAACTAGTTCCATTTGTCGTACTAGTATAGGACAGCTGAACAAATTAGAATCAACAACCATCCACAAGCAAGCACTACTCAACTTTTATTAAGAAAATCCTAAAATCTTCTTTATACGACTATTAGTTCTGGTTCTGAAATTTGATTGGCCAAGCAGCAATTCAAGAGTGCTGATATAACTGTCCAAGAGCACTGAGACTTTTCATTATCACTTCACTTGTTTGCACTTGTGCAGACCGACAAGCTGTTAGACTGTGCCTTAGTGATTGGGATTTTCCATTGAATCTCTGCAGTTTATATCATTACGATAGTAATATATTGATGAGTCTTTAAAAGTGAATCATTGTTTTAACTCATTTGTTCACAAACCTGGGTTGCAAACTTGTCTTTTTTCTATAAATATCTGCATTTTCAATCCAAAATACCTAGAAGCTCATTATCTGGTGTTTTTACTGTCTCAGAACGGTGCTGTCACACTTTAAACTATTATAGCCATTTAATTAATATTAATAATAATATATATAGGATCTAGGCTGACTTTGTCCATCTCTGATTTATTCAGGAATAAAACAATTGACTATCTTTATGAGTGAGTCATTGAAGCATTCACTTAACTGATTTATTTATAATGACAGATTCATTAAGCAATGGCTTAGTTTCTTTTAAACTATTTTCATTGGTGGAAGAAAAATAAAGAAAGTACTTAACAATATAGCATCTAAAAATGTAAGTTTCTCAATATAAATGGTCATCGAATGCTTATTCAACTGCTGAATAAAAGCAACATCACACTTGTCAGCAAATGTATTTATTCAGCTTAATAATTGTGTAATTGCAGCTTTTGAGAGAAAATTGCATAAATTGACCAAAACAAATTCCAAAACGCACATTAAACGACATCAGACGTAAAACATGCAGTCAGGCCTTCATTGTCTGGCTCCTGGACACAGTATTGATGTACATAGCTGAAGCCATGCTGCAGCTGCCTAACGTATTAATTGTGTGTTATAAATGCTCTAATAGGCTGCTTAGGTTCCAGCACTGTGTAAATATTGTGGGAGTGCTAGTGTGAGGTGCAATGAGAGCTTCCTCTCTTCCTGTAGAGCACTACAGCACAGGATGTTTTGTGCCTGTCAGTGTGGTAATTGCAGGCTTTATCCAATAAATTACTGAAGCCCCTTTTGTGCTTCATTGCTCCCCCATTACATCTTAGGTTCATGCGATTCCAAGCCTTCTCATTCTCTCTCTCTCTCGCTCGTCAGAGATGGCCAGAAGTGGTTTCTAATTTTTATTATATATTTTATTTTGTGAATGGAGCATTAATGGATGCCAGGTTCTTGATTACCATGGCAACGACTTGCAGAGAGCGCTGTGTTGGTTGTATTGTGAGAGTGGTTCAGACAGCCTTGAGCCCTGTACTGCAGGTCAGATCTAGCTCTTATTACTTCATGACCAGCTTTAATTACAAACGATAGTAGCTTGCGACATTATCCAAGCGAAGTGATTTGTATCGGACAAGAATCAACCAGCTCTAAAACAGCGTTCTTTCTTTGCAGGTACAACGAATTGTTGTTCATCATAGACACGTGCCAGGGGGCCTCCATGTATGAGAGGTTTTACTCGCCCAACCTCATGGCCCTGGCCAGCAGTCAAGTGGGAGAGGACTCGCTCTCAGTGAGTCAAACCTTCTGATCTTGATCTTCTGCACACCTGACAATTAACATTAGTTGTAGCTGTTGGATATTACTGCAATTCTGCAGAACTTTTGAAAAATCATTGACATGAAAATCATAGACAGCAAGATTTTTGGAGCTTAAATGGAAAAAAATAAATAAATTTAAAAAAAAATCAAAGCAGTTTAATATATGGCTTATGGATCATTACAGGAAGCTATTTCAGATTTTTTAAAGAAATGAATCATTTTGTTTAGCAAGGATGCATTAAATTAATAAATAGTGACAGTTTAAGACATTTATAATGTAACAAAAGATTTCTATTATAAATAAATGCTGTTCTTCAGAACTTTTTGTTGATAAAAGAATCCTGAAAAAAAGTCTGTTCCCACAGAAATATTAAGCAGCTCAACTGTTTTCAACATTGACAGTAATAACTTTCTTGATCACCAAATCACCGTATTAGAATTTGCATTAGAATGATTTGTGATGGATCATGTGACACTGAAGACCGAAAGATATTACAGTACATTTTAAAGTAAATTAGTGTAGTTTTATTTAAATTGTAGTGATAATCGCACAATATTACAGTTTTCACAGTATTTTTGATCAGATAAATGCAGTCCTTCAAAAAGATTTAAAAAAGAAATCTTACCAACCTCAACATTTTGAACAGAATTGTATTGTATCTAAAATTTTTCATCAGACCCGCTATGTGAGCATTGTTAATCTTGTCAATGAAATGATGAAAAATTATTCTGAAGAGTTTAATTTTGTCTACTATAATAAAGATAAGGCAGAAAAATATGTACAGTATTTTAATAATTGTAATTAAAACAAACTGGTTTTTTTTACAAGGATATATTTATGGTTTAATAAATGTTTAGACTTTTTTTAAATGTTTTGAAATTTGGTGAAAGAAGCAAAAAATAATGGAATTTGACAAGATACAATTAATAAATATAACAATGTGATTAATAACATGATAAAATGTATGATACATTTAAAGGATGTTTTTGTCAAAAGACAGAAACTGTACCTACACGACTGTTAACAGTTTTTATTGCAAAAAAATTGATTGCAATTTTTTTATCATTTAATTTAGTCACATTGGACTTGGTGTAAACAGGCTATAATACACTAAACTAGACTAGACAGTCTGTAAACCATGATTCCTTAGAAAGCCCTGAACATTTATAGTTCATACATATTTTAAATTATTAGGGAAGTATATAAAAGTGGAATTGGTTCACCTGTATTGTTTTGTCCATACAGCATCAGCCAGACTTGGCAATAGGGGTCCATTTGATGGACAAGTACACCTTCTACTTACTGGAGTTCCTGGAGGAAGTCCACCCCGCTAGCCAGGCCAACATGGACGATCTGGTAAGTGTGTGTGTGTGTGTGTGTGTGTGTGTGTGATTGTTTGGTGCTTGTTTGTAATTCCAGCCAAATGAAATGGAGAATGCATCGTCCTTCAGGAGCATTTCCCTTATCCGCTAGTATGAATTGAACTTAAAAAGCGTCCGTCATAAAGACATCCTGTCGCCTCAGATGAAAAGAACGGCCTTGCGGACCACAGGTCTCTTAGCACGCCACTTTAAACAGAGTGGCTAATACAGGTGTAGGTCAGACAGCTTTGAAACAGTCAGGAGGGACACCTTTTCTCTGAAGGCCTGGGAGAGCCTGAGTTTCTCTTCCATTCATCTGAGTGGTTGGAGTCCCACCAACTCCCACAATCCATTTTGATCTCTCCTGCCCTCCACATCCTCTCTGCTTGGCACAGTGCTTCCTAGATCAAACAGGTCCAACAAAAGCCTCTTTTCTGGCGCTTTTTTGTTCCCCGTGCTCTTCTCTCGCTCTCTCTCCATTCTACTGGATTTGCAACAATATTATTGATTTCCCGTGGGAGAAAGAGAGAGGTTTTAATGTTGATAGAAAAGGGCCACTTGAACTCTCATGAATGAACCCTCCAATGAATGATCTCTCTTTCACTGTCATCAGAAAGATTGTGGAATGTCTTTCTGGCTTTCACTGTGCACTGGGAGAAAATAATGCTCTTCTAGTGCCAAATGTTCATTTAGCTTAATTCTGAAATTGCATCAAGAATGCTTTCAAAACTTAGAAGTCATATCAAGGTTGGTTTGTAATCATTCCAGCCATAAACACATACATTATTATTTAAAAGTTTGAGGTCAGTAAGGTTTTTTATTTTATTATTATTACTTTTTAAATAATAATAAAATAGTAAAACAGCAAAGACTTTTACATTGTTGCAAAAATGTCTGTTTCAAATAGATGTTCTTTTGAACTTCCTCTATCCTGAAAAAAAAAGTCATGATTTTCAAAAATAGTAAGCAGCACAACTGTTTTCAACATTGATAATGTTAAGAAATGCTTCTTTTAATTGAATGATTAGTAAAATGATTTCTGAAGAATCATGTGACATTGAAGACTAAAGTAACGGCTGCTTCAACTTTGCCATCACAGAAATAAATTGTATTTTATATCATATTAAAAGTAGTGCTGTCAAAAGATTAATCGCATCAAAAATAAAAGTTTTTGTTTACATAATATTTGTGTGTACTGTGTATATTTATTATGTATATATAAATACAAACACGTATATATATAAATACAGACACACAAAAATATATAATGTTTATAAATTAAATATATTTATAATATAAAATATAAGAATATAAATATATAAATGTATATACATGTAAATATTTTCAAAATTTATACAGTATGTGTGTATTTATATATATATATATATGATAAATATACACAGTACACTTACAGTACATATATTATGTAAACAGAAACTTTTATTTTGGATGCGATTAATCGTGATTAATCATTTGACAGTACTAATTAAAGGGGTCATCAGATGCCCATTTTACACAAGTTGATGTGATTCTTTAGGGTCTTAATAAAAGGTCTGTAACATACTGTGGTTAAAATTTCTCAATGGTAGTGTAAAAAACACCTTCTTTACCCTGTCAAAATCAGCTCTGTCTTCAGCACGCTGTTCTAATCCATGTTTCTTTAAATGCTAGTGAGCTCTGTTGACTCCGCCCCTCTCTTCCGTGGAGTGACGAGCAGACCATAGATATGTGTAGATTCCCTATTCGACCGCTCCAGATACATTGATGCGTCAGCCATCTCACATTCACCATAATAATCAGTGCATATTCGAAGATATACATGCGTATAACTTGCTGTTGTAGACGCACACAGTCAATGCGCTCAAAGATTCGCAGACCGTTCCAAAAATGGCGGATGGCTTACATATCGCAGCCCATAGAAACAGGCCATAATGAGGCATCTAGGTATATATATCTATGGAGCATAATACTAAACTTCAGCCGCGAAACTGGCTAACTAGCACATTATTAGGAAAGGAGATTTGCAAAGATTCATAAAAACCCTTATACTCACTTCTTCTGTAGATAAAGCTGGATCACGAATGATTCGGGCGAACATAGACGCATTTATGTAGATCAGGGATCGGCGCATTCACTTCAAAGCGAAAGTAACATTAATCCTCTGCGTCTTCAGCGGCTCAGATGTTGGGAGTAAATGGCGACTGCTATATTCATTATTACATCCAACAACTAAACACTTCAATCGCTTAATCGGAAACATCTTGTCTTCCCCTGGTTGGACTGTTTACAGCTCACTCAGCTCACTCAGGGCAGATCTAAGGTAAGACGGCCTTGTCAATCAACTCTCGTGGGAGGGGCCTGTACAGAACTACGTCATTCTGACAGGAATCTCAGAACAGCCTGATTTGAGAGAGGGGATTTTAAAATAGGGATTTAAAAAAAAAAAAACACTGGGTGGATTTTTATCATTATAGGATGGATGTGTACACACACTTCCAATACACATTTACGTTCAAACAACTTGTAAAGTGAATTTTGCATCCGATGACCCCTTTAAAAGTCATAAATCTATTTTTATTTTAAATTGTAATAATATTTCACAATATTACTGATTTTACTATATTTTTGATCAAATAAATGCCTTGATGAGCAGAGACTTCTTTCACAACATTTAAAAATCTTGCCAACCCCAGACTTTTGAACAGTAGTGTAAAGGGTGAAATGTCACATCACTGTTCTTTCAATGTTTTTTTTATTTTTTATTTTTTATTATTATTATTATTTTGCTGTTAATGTTAATTAGGCAGTGTTAATAATGTAATTGCTGAACGGTGATGTTTTCATTTATAACTGCTTTTTCTTTTCATTATCATCCAAATAGTCAATAATTTACAAAACTATTTGGTCTTTAATCCTGTTTTTTGTCTTTTTTGCTGATTTAGCAGTTGCAGCTTATGAATTAAATAAGCTTATTTATTGCATTAATTCTCAAATGCTTTCATTTAACAAACATTTTCAAAGGACCTCTTGATGTTTTTTGTAAATTGTATTAAATGATTCTGATTAGCTAGGCTTGAATCATTTTAAAACGGTTTTATATTGACATGTTTACAGTGATGCAGACTAAACTTTGTAGTCATTATTGTAAGGTGAAATGCCTCTGCACATAGTCCCCTATTCCTGGTAAATCAAAAATTTTAGTCCACATAACTGGTCTTATTGTGCATTATTCATATGTGCATGCCATTCCAGAGAGAAAAAAAAATGTCTCCTTTTCCCAATCATGATCTCGGTTCCCAGCAGGTCAAAATTTCCATTCTTTCCAAAATCAACTGTAAACCCGCATTCAAGTCTGGCTCCATTCTGATACAGAAAGTTCACTTTTCACAATCCAATCAATTCCTAGTGGATAAAATCAGACATTATTGAATCTCATTGAATATTCAGTTTCAGAATATTCAGTGAAATATGTCATATTATGGAAGAAAAAATGAATTGTGAATGGTGAATGCGATTCAATGTCAACCCCCCACACACCTCAATCCAGCTGGACAGGATTGGGTCCTGAGGTCATAGTAAAAAGGATGATTTAGTGCTTAGGGTGGATTAAGAGTAAAAAGTCCCAAATTTAGATGTATTAAATGTTAAATAATGGCCTAAACCTCACAGAATGTGCACATTTTGAGAAACAAATGTTTAATCCTTTGGAATGGAATGTATGCAGGGTAACATTTTAGTTACATTTGTTCCATATTTTTAAAATTAAAATGATGTTGAAAACCTTTGTGAGGTTTTAACAGCTGTTACTGTTTGCATTTCTCTCATGTCTATGTTCCATCTGCAAGCTGATTTTCATTAATTTTTAGAGTCTGTTTTCATAAGAATTCACAAGCTCACATATTAATGACACTTTCCTGCACACCATGGATGAATGTGCAGGAACAGAAGTTATTTAAATGGTAATTTTTGTTCTTTTTCTTTGTATTAATTTCTGACAGCTTGCAGTTCTATTAAACTGTAAATCCATTTGGGAATGAAGGCGCTCTTAGAACTTGGTAACCCGTAATTAATCTCTTTGTTTGTGTGTCTCAGTCTCATTTGACTGATAGTTGCGTGTTTGTTTCAGTTTAAGGTGTGCCCTCAGAGCCAGTGTGTGTCCACTCCGGGTCACCGTACTGACCTCTTCCAGAGGGATCCCAGGAGCGTCCTCATCACTGACTTTTTTGGAAGTGTCCGCAAAGTGGAGATCACCAAGGACACTATCAATCTGACATCCTCTGTAAAGCCGCCAATACAGAGGTAAGAACACAGTCGTTAGACTCTAAATGACATTGAGCATTACAGTTTCCTGGAAAAATGCTGTGTATCTTCTGTAGTGAACTGAGTTAATTAGCCCATTCAGTGTTGTCTTTGTTGGACAAAAAGCACAATTGTATATAATATAATGCAGTTGGCTTATACTGCCTTTATAGTCATTGAAAGCTTAAATACTAATAGACATTAATTTGTGGTATAATGTGTGCGGGGCCAGGAATCATGCTACATCCTGTTCATTGGGACCATGCATTTAAGTGACAAGATGTTTATAGGATTCAAGATGTTTATAGGACAAACATTTGCCAATTTTTTTTTTTTATTTGTTTTTTTGCATTTTCTGTGCTAACTGGAGGAAAAATAATTTGACTCTTAAAGGCATACTCCACCCAAAAATGAAAATTCTGTCTCGTTTACTCACCCTCATGATGTTCATAACCTGTATGACTTTATTTCTTCTGTAGAGCATTTTTGTCCATACAGTGAAAGCCAGTGGAAACCAAAACTGTGTAGTTTCATTTTTGGTTGGACTGACCCTTTAATATGGAAGCTTGTTTCTGCTGTAGGATGGATGGATGGATGGATGGATGGATGGATGGATGAATGGATAGATGGATAGATGGATGGATGGATGTCCAGTTTAATGTGAAAAATTAATAATAATAACTATATAATAATAATAATAATAATAATAATAATACAATTCTGTCAGAATTCTTTCAGAATGTTTATTTTCTTCAGTCTGGCATTATTAATGTTTTTTTTAAATGAGTGTTTAAGCGGTTAGAGCAGCAGCCTTAATTAACCCAGTTTGAATGTTCCAGAGCAAACAGTCTAATTTAATTAAGCATTAGAAGCATTGTGGCTGTTCACTATTAAAAACCTTATTAGTGATATTGACTCCTCTAATGACCCGCTAATGATTTTGCACACTGCTTCACCATGGTTACTGTGATACCTGCCAAATCGGGTCACACAGGTTTCCAGTAAGATAAATATGACTACTGTTGTTGATCAGTGCCATTTTACTTTTAATGATAATAAGACTCCAGGAGTAGTTTAATATATACATTTTGAACAATGCTTATAAATGGTGAGGTTTTCTAAATTATTTGACTGTTAAAATCTATTTTACTAGCTAAATATGCTAAATTGTAAAGCCATGTTCTTATAGAAGAGCTATTTCTTTTTAAAATAGCCAAGTTTCAAATCTGTCAAACTTTCTCTTCAAAACAATCGTAATGTCCTCACAATCTAAACATGTTTAGCATACAGTTCTCATTGCGAATAAAGTAGCTACAAAAGGGTCCGTCAGCTTCAGGTCCAAACAAAGGGCTCAAATAAAACAAGAGGAAAATGTACAAGAGGGTGGATGACAAAAAGAAGGAAAGCCTTGTCTCAGATGAGATCTGTGCTACTGCAGTTGACCTTTTCTGTGGTGGGCTGAAAGGAATATGAAATCCGAATAGGAGCCGGAATTTGTGAGATCATACAGGGGCTTCTGACCACAGCTAGAGGACAGTAACAATTACCTGTGATGTAGATCTGATTCTCTATACTGACTCCAGACAATTCTGAATATGCTGATTCAGAATACATGTGATTTTCCATTCTTTATACAAAAGATATTTCTGAATGTTTAGTTGATTTGTTGTTGTTTTGTTTTTGAAGTGTTTATAGTTTTCATAGAACATCAGGATTTTTATTTTCTTTTTTTCTTCTTTTTTTATACATTTGATGGATTTCATTCACATCCAAACCTATAGGGATTGTCTTTTCCCAGTGATTATTTTTCCAAAATAAGCACAAATATAACAATGACAATAATAATAATAATGTAGCACAACGTTAATACTGTTTCACTAGCTTTAATGTTTAATCTGGAAAATTATACATGGATTCTGTTAAATTGAGGGAAATATATATTTTTAATAAAGTGTTGGTGCTTAATTTTGTCTGTATGAGGTCATAGTTTCGAGATTTTTTTTAATATTATTGTTTTTTTTTTTTTTTCTAATAACAATCACCTTTCTCAATGCTTAGGTCACTGTTTTAAAACTCTTCACACAGTTCTACTAAGGATCCGTCAGCTTAGCACAGCTGTTAAATTCACATTAAAATGCAATAATGCCACCAAAACCCTTCATACATATCTCAAATTAACTCATTGTTCCTATACCAATAGCGAAGGTTGTCAACCAAGGCTGTTTCTTTTGTTTCTGCTGTTAGAATTCACTGCTGCATATGTTACATGGTCTATATACAAAATTATTCCTATGTTTACCCTTTTGTATATAGGTGGTAATGAAATTGAAAGACTAAAACTGTGTATGAGTTCATGTAATTGTTTTGGTAGTGTTTCATTCTTTAGGTTTGAAATATATTTCAATATGGTATTACTGTAGAAATGTAGAAGATTGCTGTCTTATTCAGTTTTGTATTATGTTATGGTTTGAACATAAGTTTAACAGTGTTGAAAAGAGTATGCCAACATGCAAATTGGCATCTAGGTACATTTTGTAGGAATTTTGGTGGTGGTTGTCTATGTGAGAAAATAATTGAATTTGATGGAGTCACTGAATGCAGTGCCAAAGCGATGATAAATGATCCACAGTTTATCCCGTGAAGACTGCTGTTGTGCTCACTGTGAGAAGAGTTTTGAAAAAGTGACCCAAGTGCTGATAAATGGGTGCTAGAGAGTGTAAAAAAAACTGTAATAGCATTTGCAGGCATTGTGTTGTGAAACATGTAGGCCACAAGATGGCAGTAGTATTTCTTGGTTTGCTAGTCTGAAAAGAAAAAAATATATATTTCAGGTTTTCTCTGCTGTCAAACTAATCTGTAATGCAGTCAGTGTGTGGATAAGACTAGATAAACACATATTAGATTCCTCAGCATCATAGTGAAGTGAATTAACTTTATCTACTGTAGCTTTATTGGAATAGCAGTAGCACATGATTAAAATCAACCTAAAGACCTAAAGACCTAAATCTGAATCCTAATTCATCTGAAACTACAGTGCTTTTGTCCAGAATGCCTGTTTTTCCAAATTATTGCATTATTATTTCATTACTTACTGTTGTCTGGGTTACAAGGCAGATTATGTAAACAGCATTATGCCTCTTTCTAATCTTCAGAGATAATTTATGACTAATTAGTGTGTAAAGGTAATTTAGCTAAATCGTTCAAGTCTTCCATGTCTTATGACTTTTTAATTAATATTGTTGGCTACCGGGAAAAACAACATTATTTCTGTTTGAAAACCGAGTTGGATTGAACCATGAACCAAGGAAACATTTTGAATGGGTCAGACTGAGAATAATGACGAGAAATAATAATAAGCTGCTGAAAATTCAGCTTTGCCATCACAGGAATAAATTACATTTTAAAATGTATTAAAATAGAAAACAGTTGATTTAAATTGTAATAATATTTCACAAGGTCTGTGGTGTTCACATGAATTAATGAATTATCTTGCTTATTTATTTTACTGGTTGTTCAATGAGCAAAAATGAAGTCTGCTGCAGGCATACACAATTAGAAAAGTGATTACAGGCATCCCTTATCATCTTGAAGCTGAATTGCTTGGATCCACTGGAGTGTTCTTTTAGCTTTTTTATTGTTGATGTTGTTGGTTTTTTTTTTTTTTTGTTTGTTTGTTTGTTTGTTTGTTTGTTTGTTTGTTTTGGGGGGGGTGGACTCTGGTTTATTTAATATGCCAAAAAATAATTATAATAAAAAATAAGCAATTTTTATGGCTAAAAAAATAGCTAAATCTAATTGAAATGTTTTGTTTTTCCAATAGAATTTTTCCTCAGGCTAAACCAGTCAAATTAGGCTTTGTCTATTATTTATATCACATAACTTTCGGCAACGCTTTAGATTAGGGATCACATTCACTATTAATTAAAAGAGTTTTCCCTCAATAAAAGTAGTTGGTAAATTTAGGAATGGGGTAGGTTTAAGGGATCTAAAATATGGTTATGCAGAATAAGGCATTAATATGTGCTTTATAAGTACTAATAAACAGCCAGTATGCCAGTAATATGCATGCTAAGGAACTAATAGTGAGAATTGGTCCTTAAAATAAAGTGTCACTCAAAAATGAAGATTCTGTCATCATTCATTCACCCTCATGTTGTTCCAAACCTGTGTAAATACATCTTTTGCCCCAATAAACTCCTAATTTACTGGTTATTAATAGTTAGTAAAGTAGTTGTTAAGTTTAGGTATGGGATATTATTAAGGAATATAGAATATAGTCATGCAGAATAAGGCATTAATATGGGCTTTATAAGTTCTAATAAACAGCCAATATGCTGGTAAAATGCATGTTAATAAGCAACTAGTTAATAGTGAGTATTGGTCCCTAAGCTAAAATGTTACAGAGTTTCTGTCTTCTGTTGAGTACATAGATATTCTGAAAAATGATGTTAGCCGCTGACTTCCATATTATGGGAAAAATACTATGGAAATCAGTGGCTACTGTCAACTGTTTGGTTACCCACATTCTTCAAAATATCTTCTTTTCTGTTCAACAGAAGCAAAGAAACTCACACATGTTTGAAATAATTGGAAGGTGAGTACATTTTCATATTTGGGTGAACTATATAGGAATATATTCAGGATTTTCTGAAAATGTACTTACCCTCAAGCCAAGATGTAAATGAGTTTGTTTCTTCATCATTCACAGATTTGGAGAAATGTAGCATTACATCACTTGCTCACCAGTGGATCCTCTGCAGTGAATGGGTGCCGTGAGAATGAGAGTCCAAACTGCTGATAAAAACATCACAATAATCCACAAGAAATCCACACGACTCCAGTCCATCAGTTAATGTCTTGTGAAGTGAAAAACTGCATTTTATGAGAAACCATAAAATCCATCATAAAAGAGTTTTAACAATTAAAACATTGCTTCTGGTCAAAATACCAATTCTCTATCCTTAATTACGCTTCCTCCATTGAAAAAGTCCATAGGTCTCATATTACAAACACACAATTTGTGGATTACTTACATTACTTGTGGATTATTGTGATGTTTTAGCAGCTGTTTGGACTCTCATTCTGACAGCACCCATTCACTGCAGAGGATCCATTGGTGAGCAAATGGTGAAATGCTAAATTTCTTCAAATCTGTGAATGATAAATGTGACCCTGGACCACAAAACCAGTCTTAAGTCGCTGGAGTATATTTGTAGCAATAGCCAAAAATACATTGTATGGGTCAAAATTATAGATTTTTCTTTTATGCCAAAAATCATTAGGACATTCAGTAAAGATCATGTTCCATGAAGATATTTTATAAATTTCCTACTGTAAATATATCAAAACTTAATTTTTGATTAGTAATATGCATTGCTAAGAACTTTATTTGAACAACTTTAAAGGCGACTTTCTCAATATTTAGATTTTTTTTTTTTTGCACCCTCAGATTCCAGATATTCAAATAGTTGTATCTCAGCCAAATATTGTCCTATCCTAACAAACCATACATCAATGGAAAGCTTATTTATTCAGCTTTCAGATGATGTATAAATCACAGAAACTTGACCCTTATGACTGGTTTTGTGGTCCAGGGTCACAAATAAAAGAAACTCATCTATGTCTTGGATGTCCTGAGTGACGTATGCCAGACTTCTCCAATCATTTAGTTCGACCTAAACCTTTCTTAAAATCCAACCAACAACCAAGGGATAGAACCAAGTTCCTGGTCTACATTTTTTTTTTCTTTTTTTTTCTTGTTTCTTAATGGTTTTACTCAAGATGTCTGTCACAATATGGCAGAAAAGATCTGTTACCACTGTTTCACTGTGGTTGCGGAAAACACATCAAGAAAAAAAAAATAAATACTAAAATAATACTAAATAATGGTGATAGTTTTAGTTTTGTTCTTAATAACTGACATTTCATGCATACCGAAGTAGGTTGGGTCACTGGTTCATCAGCCTATGCACTGAACAAGCTCTCAGCCAGTGCTAGTTTCTAACGGTGGCTGTTGCTTTGGGAAATGGAAGTATCCTCTCTTTCCCCACCATCACAGGCTGTCATGACTCACTATACTGGCACATCTGTGGGTGAAGCGGCAGCATATGCACCTGAGGGGAGGTCTCTGTCCCCTGTCTCTCGCTGTCTTACAGCTGTCATGCATGGCTGGCGTCCCTGCTCTCGTCTACCATCAGACTGCCTTGACAAGGACATGTGTCCGGTCTCTAATGCCTGGTCACCTTGCTCACTCTGTCTGAGCCTGTGACAGTACGGACTAGTTGTGTCACATCTGGAGCAATGCATGTCTGTCATGTGGAAACAACGTGCCTGCGGATGCCATTAGGGGGGACAACTTTCACTTAACCTTCTTTGATTACCAACTTTGACTTTCTTTCGTCGATGGAACAAAGAGAGGGAACTGGTGTTTTGAGGTTTCCAAAGAGTATGATACCTTGAGAGTATTCTGTAAAAGTATATTCGCTGCTAGTCAAAAGTTTGGAATAATTAAGATTTTTTTTTAAATGATTTGAAAGAAGTCTCTAATGCTCACCAAGGCTGCATTTATTTGACCAAAATAGCTCTTTTGTATTTCAATATTTTAAAATGTCATTTAATTCTGTGATGGCAAAGCTGACTTTTTGGCAATCTTTACTCTAGTCTTCAGTGTCACATGATCATTCAAATCATTCATATTGTAATTTGCTTCTCAAGAAACAATTCTTATAATTATCAATGTTGAAAATGTTTTTTTCCAGCTGGAAACCATTATACACTACCATTCAAAATGTTAGATTAAGATAAAAAAATAAAATAATAATAACAAATAGAAAACAACACATTTAATTGATAAACAGGAAAGATATTTTTATTGTAACAAAAGCTTTCTATTTTAAATAAATGCTGTTCATTGAACTTTCTACTCATTAAAGATTCCTGAAAAAGTATCACAGTTTCCACAAAAAAATATTAAGCAGCAAAAACTGTTTTCAGCATTGATAATAATAAAAACCATTATTAATAACTGAGCACCAATAGTTCTTATACAATAGTTCTTATACAATAATAATATTTCACAATATTACTGTTTTTACTGTATATTTAACAAAATAATTGAAGTCTTGTTGAGATATTTTTTCAGGATTCTTTAATGAGTAGAAAGTTCAATGAACAGCATTTATTTTAAATGGAAAGCTTTTGTTACAATGACTTCTTTCAAAAACATTTAAAAAATCTTAACAGTTTTGTGAACCATTCTCAAAAGAATGACTTATTCATTCCTGTAAATTGCATATTGAAAACATTTTAATAGATAATTCCAGTCTTTCACAAAGCTATTGTATGGCTTCAGCAAAGCTTCAAATATAGTTTGACAGCCCCAGGTTCACTTTTTATAGTCAAGTCACATTTATTTATATAAAGCTTTATACAATACAGATTGTTTCAAAGCAACTTTGCAGTAAAATAAACAGGAAATTATGAAACAAAAAAGCAGCTCTACGGAAGACAATAGTGTCATTCAGCTCAATTTAGTCTAATGTTGATTCAATTTATTTCAATAACAGGCTCAGTGTTGCAGAGTTCATCAGTTATGAAACAAGTTCAGTTCAACTATAGTTCAGAATCAGAATCAGCTTTATTCGCCAAGTGTGCGCAAATACACAAGGAATTTGTTGTGGTTTTTAAGAAGCTGGTCAAAGACAATAGTGTCATTATTCAGCTCAAGTCAGTTCAGATGAACCCCAGCATCAAATTATAGTAAAAAAGTAGCAAGTGTAGTCTTCCAAAAATGTTTGGTCCTCCCAAAAAAAGGTCATACTGGATTGGAACGACATGAGGATGAGTAAATGGTGACAGAATATGCCTTTTTGGGTGAATTATCCCTTTAGGTTTCAGCATAGCAGAACATCATGTTCTCCAGTGTGCTTAAATGCAACACAACTCTTATTTTTCCCCTCCACAAGACATCTCTCTGAGCATGACAGTAGAGACGTTAAGACACTAAATCTTTCTGTAGCCATCCTGTTTTCCGCCTCTTTTCCTCCGCAGTCTCTACTGCTGTATCAGAGGGCTTCCATTAGGTAAATTAAGTTTTACAGAGGAGGACGGTTTAATAGACTCCCCACTCATCTTTATGATACGTGCCCACTCTTTACGAGATTGTATTGTAATTCAGGTTTGCCCAGGGTGATGATGTTGACTGCCTAGCGCAGGTCTCAAGTCTCAAAGTAATTAAATGTCAGGTGATGTTACGAAATGAAAAATAAATCAGGAGATGCAGCGTGGGCATAAAGGAAATGAAAGTGTACTCTCAGTGCACACTTGCCCTCTCTAGACACCTTCTGATGTTTTTTCTTATAAATTTACCAAAATTCTATGATTAAAAGTTCATCCTGTAAAATAGTTGCAAAATTGCAGTGATGGATGTTGAATAATTTTGAGTCTCTTTAAATGATTCATTAGCTTGCACTGGCACATATTTCCTGAAATGCTTCGGCACTTATTAGTGGTGTTTGCTATGGCAAGTATCATTATTAATGCTCATGCTTACAGTTTTCAACAAGAATCTGAAAGTGCTTTCACACTAACAGCAATTTACAGTGGTAAATCGACAGAAAGGCATTAGTTTTCAGTGAGACTTGCCAGTTACCAGCGGCTTATGCAAGAACGACTGTTGGTGATGCAACAAAGCAGAGCTTCAATTTAAAGTCTGCATCAACCATATGTTGCGACTGACTTTACTTCAATATTGTGATGTATTTCAGAGTAAAACAGAATATTGAATGAATAAATCAGAGGGCGGAGCTTGATTTTAGTGCACCTCCTCACCATCTCTAGCTTGAGGTAGACTGATGGTCGGAGGGGTGCGGTTTAGGTTGTTCAACCCAAGCTCAACAGAGGAATGGAATTCTAAAGGGGAAGTAAATTTTCATATTTAGATGAAAGATTATGAAGACAGACATTTGTGGATTAACTTGCGCTGATTAATTGTTCACTGCATAAATAGTAATGTGCACAAAGTAAAATAGGGTCAGTTTTGATTCCATGAGGACTTTTATGGCCGTGACGCATCAATCTGACTATTGTCCATCGGCCAATGTAGGGCCATTGATGGGGCTCTGTTGGCCTAGTTTTTGGCACTGTTGTCACTAGTTGAACTCCTGTCTGCATTTTTTTTTAAATTTTTTTTTTATTAAGCATGTTGAATTGGAGCTGTAGTCCGTAAGTGAAAGATCACTCTGATTGGCTGTTCAGCTTAGTGAAAAGAGAAGAAACGTACAGAAGTAATGGAAGCATTTAAAAGACAAATTGAAGAGGGCTTCTCATAATATATTCGCAGCCGTAGTGGTGCGCTCAAAATCACATACTGTCTGAGTACTACATTTGAATTTGAACTAGGGCTGGGAGATATGGCCAAAAAAATTATCACAATAAAATTTTTCATATCAGTTGATATTGATAATCAGTTGACACTGGTC
This sequence comes from Spinibarbus caldwelli, assembly GCA_039654775.1. NCBI lineage: Eukaryota > Metazoa > Chordata > Actinopteri > Cypriniformes > Cyprinidae > Spinibarbus > Spinibarbus caldwelli. The sequence continues at coordinate 8,154,280 of CM077234.1, forward strand.
AGGGGCTGGAGCCTGCACTGGACTCTGGTCTGGGGCTGGAGCCTGCACTGGACTCTGGTCATGGGCTGGAGCCTGCACTGGACTCTGGTCAGGGGCTGGAGCCTGCACTGGACTCTGGTCATGGGCTGGAGCCTGCACTGGACTCTGGTCAGGGGCTGGAGCCTGCACTGGACTCTGGTCAGGGGCTGGAGCCTGCACTGGACTCTGGTCATGGGCTGGAGCCTGCACTGGACTCTGGTCATGGGCTGGAGCCTGCACTGGACTCTGGTCATGGGCTGGAGCCTACACTGGACTCTGGTCAGGGGCTGGAGCCTGCACTGGACTCTGGTCAGGGGCTGGAGCCTGCACTGGACTCTGGTCAGGGGCTGGAGCCTGCACTGGACTCTGGTCATGGGCTGGAGCCTGCACTGGACTCTGGTCATGGGCTGGAGCCTACACTGGACTCTGGTCAGGGGCTGGAGCCTACACTGGACTCTGGTCAGGGGCTGGAGCCTGCACTGGACTCTGGTCAGGGGCTGGAGCCTGCACTGGACTCTGATCATGGGCTGGAGCCTACACTGGACTCTGGTCAGGGGCTGGAGCCTGCACTGGACTCTGGTCATGGGCTGGAACCTACACTGGACTCTGGTCAGGGGCTAGAGCTGACACTGGAGTGAGCTCTGGGGCTGGAGCCGACAGTGGAGCGAGCTCAGGACGTGTGGGCACTGGAGGGTGCTTTCGAGGAGCGGGCACTGGAGGGCACTCTGGAGGTGCGGGATCTGGAAAGTGCTTTCGAGGAGCAGGCACTGGCTTAGGAGCGGTGGCCGGCGGGCTTGACTTCATAGCGGCCAGCGGGCTTGATCACGGAACAACCAGCGGACTTGATCGCGGAGTGGCCGACGGACTTGACTTGGGATCGGCCGGTGGGCTTGAGAGAGCCGCGGCCGGCGGACTTGACTATATATATATATATATATATATATATATATATATATATATATATATATATATATATATATAGTTTTTAGGTATTTATATGAAAAATAATAGTCTATACATTTAGTATAAATGCTCAAACGCTATAGCTTATAACAAAGAAATAATGAAATTATATTCCCTTACTCCTTTAATACATTTAATTCATGTCTACATTAATAATATCATGAAAGGGCCTTACACTGGATCTCACAGCGCAGTTTAGAGGTCGTGTGACTGAGACACATCAGCGAGAAAATGCATCTGCTCTAGTAAGCTCGCGTTGCACAGCTGTTTAAACTCTGAGCCGAGCGGATAAATGGTCAGTGTGGCATGGTTCAAATGAGTAGCACAGTTTCATTCCGCTTTTGGTGCATAAACATTATATCGAACATTTATTACTCTATCAAACTCTTGTTGTCATTTTATCAAGGAAAATTATATTGCAATAATGATTGTTAGCTTTTTTCGCCCAGCCCTAATTTGAACGTACTTAGTGACCGATAAAAAAGTATGTTCTATATAATATGAATATGGGTAGTATGAATGAAATTCGGATGTACTACAGCCGTCATGTTGTTACTATCATATGACTTATCAGTATCGGTTGCGTCACTTCACTGCCATTCATAAATCCTCTCCTGTGGCCTCATGGGACAGTAAAGTGTCCATCAAATGCACGCTTCAGAATCCGGGCAGAAGTAGTAGGTCATGCGGGTACTTTTCGCCTACTATTTTTCGAATACTATGAATTCGGACTAACTGTATAGTAGGGAAGTATTCGATTTCAGATACAGCATAAGTCATTTGGTGTCTCTTTTTGAATGATGAATACAGACTACTGCCCCCTGCTGGCATGGAGAGTTATTTCTGCTCACACAGGCACAGAATACATGCTATTTGGCTAATGGATGTAGTCTTTACGGTCTGATGAAACACAACCTTCTGGCTAAAAGGCAGGCGATGTGAGGGGGTGTTCATTTTTATCGCTTTGATTTGTCTGGGCCTTTTTGTAAATGTAGTGTGATGTAACAACAACAATAATGGAGCCGAGTAGAAACCCTACAGATTCTCTGCAACCTCCAGTGACAATAATTGTTGTCTGTGTAATTAGGCCTAAGTATTACATCTTGTTGCGTAACTTGTCCTGCATTGTTTTTTACATGAGTACATGAATTACATCTTGAACTGTATGGCTTGTTGAGGAGATTCTCAATAAGTATTTGAAGGATGAATCTGGGAGACTGGTATGCATCTAGCTCTTGGGATCAGAATTTCATAAAAAAAGGTGGGCTCTCTTGACTCGGCCAAGTAAGAAACCACCAAACAACCACCCAAAATGCCCTATCTGCCACATAGCAGCTAAGACCAATTCGGAACATAAGCAAGCTTATTGCTGGCATTGTGGAGTTTTGCATGGGTAAACACCACTCGCAATTTCTTCTGAAAATGTAAATTAAAAAATGTAGTTTATATTATTACTTGTCAGTATGAAACAGTGAAAAACCATTTGTTGCATTGCTACTGCAATGTTTTTATTGCTGTTCCATTGCTCGAGTGCAGATGTTGTTGCCGACAGGCTCACAGTAAATAATCTAGCTGTGTTCTTGTTGCTTTTCCGTTTTGCAGTAATTCAAGTCTAGCCATTTGAACTGAGACCAAAAGTGGTTCAATGTGCCTATACTATACACATGGCTAGAATGACAGGCCATTTTGTCAACTAACAGAAAAAGCCTCATCCCGGTGGGCTGTGAATTGGCTGCCCAGGCTGCTCATTGAAATACAAGAATGATTTGTCGTCTGAAATGCTGTGCCCAGCTATAGATTACCAATTGCCTCCGCTCTCCAACACATAGCTGTGCTACAATCGCTTTCTTAACCTCCGGTCCTCATTCTTCATGCAAACACTTTTCAGTTTGTTTTCTGCTTGTTCAGTGAATAGCAAAGACACTTTAAAATTACCTGTCAATCATCACCCCCACGTCAACCAACGAATATTTAAAATGCTCGATTCGTTTTATTTGTCAGCTAACCGTATAGTGTTGCTCCAGCTAACTCCGAATGCATGTTTTTCTTTAGCGAACTATAGATACATATTATTCAGAGAGAAATTACAGGTACCACAAAAATGTAGTCCAATGGGATTTCATGGGGGTTTTCTACCACATTCTCTTTTCTTCTCTCCATTCATTATCAGAGACAATTTGTTTTTGTTTTGGTACCTTCCACTCCAGATCACACTCGGTCTCAGTCAGTTGTTGTGTGGAATTGAGAGCTGCATACTGAATTTAATTTCAGCAGCCACTCATGTATGAAGTCGCAAACAGTCGGCCTGAAGCAGAATCTTTCGTCTGGTCCTGAGCTTTGCTGGCCTACATGAGGGCCAAAACATCATCCCACTACTCAAACTAACAGACTGTGGGCAATTGCGGAGAGGATGGCTGACGGTGGTGAGGCTTTGGCTTCTTCAGCCCACTGCATATTAATGTAGCTAGATTAGAGGGTGCTTCAATTTTACGGAACACAAAACAATTTGTTTAGTTTTTACCGCAGGCAAAGTTTGAAAACATTACGTTTAAAAAAAGGACTTGTTTTGACTGCTGTTAATACTGTTATCTAGTATGTTTTTTTTTTCCTCAGGTCTGGAAGTGGCGATATGCAAATCGAATCTTTGACGTATGTGGACCAACTTCCAGTGGCTGAAATTATTCATCAGGTAAGACTGTAGTTGTTGTTGGAAAGTGTAGATGAGGAAATGGTTGGAAAACAGCATGCTGAGGGTTTTACAGTATGCTTACTAAAACCCATTATCAACTGAAATATGTATTTCATTCAAAGGAGCTTTTCCATTTACCTCATTTCTCTTTTCATTTAATTGCTTTTTTTTTATTAAAATAATAGCGAAAACGTGATTTATTGAAGTTAATGCATACAGGTAATTTTAAGATAAAATTGTAGGAAAATGTACTCGTAAATGTGTATGCTTCTGAAATATAGACCCCAGACAGATGCTGTTTGCTGCAATAGTGCTTATTACTCATCCCACTCGCACAAAAAAAAAAGATAATTCATCAAAATGAATGAAAACACAAGGAAATGAAAACATAGAATTTTATGCAAACCTGCAGTACTTAAATAATTTGTAAAATAATCCAATCATACTTTATGGATATAATCTCAATTTATTAAGTGATCTCTTTATTAATGTATTTTATTACTGAAATGAGAGTGTTGAACTTGCTTCTCTTTAAATATTGTAATCCCAGGTGTGAATTTACATTTCCTGATAGAAGCCTGACTCATATTCATTTCACTCTTGGTGTGAAAGAAACATTCATATGTGTTTTGTTTCTCTTTTTTTTGCATCTCCTTTGGTGTGAAATGACCATTTATCATTCATTAACATTAATAATGTACAATTGCTCATTAATTTGAAACATTTCTTTTTTAACTTTGTAAATCTAGCATTTTTTTAAATGTATGAATGTACATTTATATCACTATACTAGAGTTATTTTACTATAGAGGTTTTCTTTTTTTTTTTTTTTTTTAACCCTGGCATTAAATGACAGGAAACTAGTTAACAAAGCTGCAATGTGGTTTTTAATAGAGCTGCATAGGGAGTGACTATAATTTTGACATCTGCTGCCATAATCCATATCTCTATATAATTTCCCCCTTATTTGGAAAGAAATGGAAATGCAATATTACTGTTTTGTTTTGCAGTTGTAGCAAATATGAATGAAAAATTTATATTTGCTATATTCTCCTGTTTTTACAGCAGTTTACTTCCAAGTGTTATTTGCATTTAATTTACATCTGATTATTTATTTAATCACCGTATACTCATCCTGGAATCCGTCTACTTTCGGCTATGTTTCTGGCCTTAGAGAGGTCTGAATTCATTTCCGGCATTTACATATCAGCCAAAATCCTTGCAAACCACCTTGGAATGAACCAAATGTTAGAGGTGGAAACTGACTATTGTAATACTTCTCCTAAATTTCTGCTTAAATCTAGGACATATTTCAGTATTGCTTTTTCTTTGATACTTCTGAATATTTTCCAGAATGTGATACAGGGATTATCATATTCAATTGTGACTGAAGGAACACCTGTCAAATTTTGTGTGGTTTTTCAAACAGTGGTTTTTGCCAGCCAAACTCCAGTGGGTTTAAGAAATCATCAGGAGGGCTACAGGATATTGCTAAGGATTCAGGGCTGTCATGATTGATGATATCGGTAACACTTTACAATAAGGGTACATGAATAATCATGTACTAATGCCTAAATTAATACTTAATTCATCACATACTAATGATTATTAAGGGAGTTAACTAATTATGAACTAACGAAGAGCTATCCTTAACTGCGACTGGAGTCGTGCGGATTCATGCATGAATAACGGCAGCCTTAACTACATGTTAGTATATGTTTGATAGTTAATGCATTAATTAACATTTATGGTTAAACTAAATCAAACAGCCTCTTTAAGAAGGAATAAGAAATACTCTGACTTTGAAATTAATTTAAATAATTCAATACTATCATAATTTGAGCATTTGACATCCTCAGCTTTGTCATAAACATTATTGGGTGGCAAAGGATTAGTTGATCCTCCTAATCAAGTGTAGAAAATACTAAATACACTAATGACTGATCTTGTCTGTTTTATGTTCATCTCTTTTCCTTTAAACTCACCCTATTGTGACTTATACACAGATTAATAAAAAATAAAAACCCAAAACCCACAAAGAACATTTGTAGAACAATTCCTAAAGAAATGCTCAAACTGGAAAGAATTCACTCTCCATCCAGACACAGCCGTGGTGATCCTGTACCTCCGCTCTCTGACTTCTTGAAAATCCACACAGCATCTCTTAACCGGGCTGAATACTCACATGTTAGTACATGTGTGTTTGATAGAAAGTATATCATAAATCATGAGCTGAGTTTAGTAAGTAGTTAACAGTGAATTCATTATGATTGGGCCCTCTCAAGTAAAGTCATGTCAAAATCAACTTTAACAAGCCATTAATTTATGTTAGTTAGTGGGTAGTTAATAATGAGTTAGTTATGTTGGGCCTCCTCAAGTAAAGTCATGTCAAAATCAACTTTGATGAGTTTAAAGGGAAAGAGAAGAACATAAAACAAACAAGATCAGTCATTAGTGTATTTAGTATATTCTACACTTGATGAGGAGGATCAACTAATCCTTTGCCACCCAATAATGTTTATGACAAAGCTGAGGATGTCAAATGCTCAAATTATGATAGTATTAAATTATTTAAATTAATTTCAAATTCAGAGTATTTCTTATTCCTTCTTAAAGAGACTGTTTGAATTAGTTTACCCATAAATGTTAATTAATGCATTAACTATCAAACATGTACTAACATATAGTTAAGGCTGCTGTTATTCATGCATGAATCCGTATGACTCCAGTCGTAGTTAAGGATAGTTCATAATTAGTAAACTCCCTTAATAAACATTAGTATGTGTTGAATTAAGTATTAATTTAGGCATTAGTACATGATTATTCATGTACCCTTATTGTAAAGTGTTACCATGATATCTAACTGTCATAACGGAGCTTTACAGATGACATTCATAAATATGTGAATGTTCTATTCAGTGGGGCAATGCAGGCGATATGTAGCGGGATGAATCGACTCTAGCATTCGTTCAGTCTGGAGTCTAATGATTGGACGCTCCCTCCCACTGCGTGCTGAACTCTATTACTGGCCTCATGCAGACTACATCAGAACCTTTGATCTCTCTATATCCATCTCTTTCATTCCTTTCATTAATTTTTTATTAGTGAGAATGTTGAGCTGAGAGTCTCTTTACTGATTCCTTTATTAAAATATTACTTCTGGACAAAATGTCCAAGCATTTGAAATGAATCCGTCTGAAGACCAAACGCTGTGATCTCATATGAACTTACTGGTGAAATATTTTTTAAATCAGTTCTTTATTTGCCATTCTCTGTATGTCCTAATACTTCCAATTTCTCATCTTACTTTTGTACCTAAATCCACAGTCTTCTTATCATGCGAACAAAAAGCTGTTCAGGTATGATTTTGGCCCATTCATCCTGGCAGATTTGCTTCAGGTGGATGTTGATTGTGTGCTGCACTATTCAAATAGTGCAACAGATTATTGAATTGAGGAAGAAAATTAGTATTTTGTAAGGTGCTGTGTTGAATGAATTGCCAGATATATTAAAATACAAACCAGCTCTGGGCCAGTTCTGCTCTGTTGCATGTTATTAGTGATACTGGCTAAGGTAAACCTCGCTGTTTCTAATGCTCGTACCCCTAACACAGTGTCCTAACCAGGGATGATGAAATGTAAGCTACTTTTTGTCCTATCCAGCTGCAACCATGAGAAACAGCAAGTAACAGGACATTTTGTTACTCGCTTAGTTTCTGTGGCGTTGTGCATGATAGACCTGTACAGAAAATCTACATGAATTTTATGGATTTCTAACATGAAAATTACACGTGCAGAATCATTTTGAATTTGTGACATTTACATGCTAAAATCACATGTGAACTATGTGGAAAACATGGAATATATAAGGGGACCCACCCACAGTGAAATCTTATGGGTCAAAATCATGATCCTCAGTTGAATATTAAGCATCAAATATTTTTTGATTGGCTGTCATTTTGTCACTTCGAAAAATGTAGTTTGGATGGATAAAGTACTTCTGGCCAAAAGAGTTATATTGTCACTGTTAGTTAGGACATGATGTAAGCCTAACTGTGGTGTGTAACTTTCTGCACTTTTTCTAAGCAATTTTAAGACCTGTTATAATGAAAAAGGCAAAAAAGAAATAAAACAAAAACAAAAAAAAAAAACCAAACCATTACTAGGGATCAGAATGTCATAGAGATAGCAGAATTTAATGCAAATGTGCAGTGGTGTGATGCGGGAACTGTTTTGTGAAAATTGGAAAAACTGAATAAATGTAATGCTCAAAAAATAAGTGTGTGGTTTTCAGGTCAGATTCTCATGTGGCCACTCGTCACAGATAATGAAGGTGTTTTCTTGCTCTGTTTCAAAAGAAGGTGTTTTAGTGTTACAAGAGTGCTGAATGGCCTTTTTTTTATTATTATTATTTTTTTTTTATCAAACCAAAGACTCATCACTTTGCGTCATGTGGTATAAAGACTTTCAAGAGCCCTTTAAACTTTATTCACCCACTAATGGGTAGTGTTACTTTTAAACATTATTGTTCTTGAATTCTTAAAATAGCAATTTTTTTTTTCTCACTATGGCTACATTAATGGAAATGTTTTTCAGTTGTATTTGTAAATAACTATAAAACAATTACTAATTTGAAAAAAAAAAAGTAACGTGTATTATAATGTAAATTTAGAAATACTTAATTACTGCAAGTTAATACATAATTTAAATATTATTTCTAATCATGCCTTCTGCTGACCTAAGGAATATTCTTTTGTACTTCCCTCGATCAAGATATTCTTAAAACTTTGTGTAGACTGAAAAATGGAAGTAATTTTCCCAACCTCTGTTCAGAACGGATTTACATGTTTAATTTGCAGTATAGCCATAGGCCAGTTAAAATTTGATGATGACTGATACTTTAAGATAATTCTTTGCAAGCCAACATCAGTTTAATGTTTTCAGATATTCAGTAGTTTAAGATGTCTCTTCTTAGATTAAAAAAGTTTAATGATCAAAATTCAGTTAAATAACTCTTAAGATGGACATATTAAAAGAGCATTTGAGAAGAGCATATATTTAAGATAGCCAAAGCAATATACACCAAGGATGAATAATTATATTTTCAGTTTCTTTGAGACTATAGGCCGAATTCACTGAATAGTTGCATCACTTTTGCATGCAGTAACATCTGCATTATATAAACTAATCACCCGCAGTCCAGTTTAACCAAGCACTATTTGTGCACCAGACATAGATCAATTCATTTTCATTGTTTTTACCATAAATATGCCTCCTTTCTAAGTGGTGGTGGTGGTAATCTGAGTTTTTTAGGAATTGTGTTAATGTAACTTTTACAGAAATAAGTAAAATTAATAAATAAAATAAGTAAATAAATAAAATTAAGTAATTCATCAAATGATGATAAATTGAAGGAGAAGAGCATTTTAACTCCATATATATGGATATGCGGTGTAGTCGAGCTCACTTTCTGCTTTTTAAAGACCCATTCTTATCTCTGGAGCACAGTGGTGGAGTAATGCTGTACAGTCTCAATAAATTATGCCAGATACAATAATCCTCTACAACTGAGCACTCAGAAGTGGCCTGCGAGATGGAGAATTGTGGCAATTTTTTTTTAATTTTACACTGATTTATGGGTTGTGTAACTGATTTAGACTGATTTACTCCACCATGTGAAAAGCTTGGAATAAATTATTATTATTTATTTATTTATTTATTTTTTGAAAGAAGTCTCTTATGATCATCAAAGGTGTCTTTATTTGATGAAAGATAAAATAATATTATAAAATGTTATTTAAATTTAAAAGAACTGCTTTTTCTTTTAATGTTTTAAAATATAATTTATCCTTGTGATGGCAAATCTGAATTAATCTCAATAGCCATTACTCTAGTTTTCACATGATCCATATGATCACATTATCACTGTAGCATGCATATTTGCTGCTTTGTTATTCATTATTATTGATGCTTAGTTATTGATAATTGTTCTTATTGTTATCAATGTTGAAAACAGTTGTTTTTTGTTTTTATTTTGGAAACCGTGATACATTTTTTTTTTTTTTTTTGCTACATATAGGGGTACAGGGTGCTTTGATTCATAGAAAGTTCACAAGAACAATATTTATTTGAAAAAAGCAATCTTGTAGCATTATAGTCTTCACTTTTGATCAGTTTATTGTGTCCTTGCTGAATATATGTTTTAATTTCTTTCTTTCCTTTCTTTTTTCACAAAACTTTCGATCATAGTGTATTATGATTTCCACAAAAATATGTTCAGCACTGATGTAAGAAATGTTTCTTGTTGGTACAAATCAGAATATTATAATCATTTCTGAAAAATTATGTGATTCTGAAGACTGGAGTTTTAACAGTTTAACAGTGCACACTGCAAATGGAAATAAACAGTTCTATCTGTGGCCACAATTCATTCTTAGTGAAATCCCACAAAAAATGTATTTAACAAATCTAGTCCTTGTTTGAGGTAATAGCAGTGGGAACACTGGACCGTAACCTCATCTTTTCTTCCAAGAGCACTTGTTAGTCGTGCTGTCTCTTGCGTCAACCCGTCTATCTCTGGCTGAGGATTAGGTTATCCCCTTTGTGCAGCGATCGTTCTCGCTTCTAAATCAGGCTTTAAATGTCAGAGACTAATCACAGTGTACTCAGTTGAAGGTGCTTTTCTCCAAACTCAATTACTCTGCTTGTTGTGATGATTTTGCTCTGAGAATGCTTGTCTTCAGCTTTGAATGGTTATTTGTTGGCTTGACAGTTTGATGCTTCAGCGCTATGGCTTTAGGAAATAAAAGCTGAAGGAGGAGGATGCATGGCTGTACTCCTTTTGTCCTTTTTGGCTGGGTTGTGAACCAGTCAAACTGAAAATAATTTCCTCACTGAATAGCATGAGGTTTGATGGCAGAGTTTCCATTCCAGCAGAATGCAGTACGATTTCAATGCACAAAGTGTGATTCCGGGGGGGAGTGGATTCCATTTTAATTTTTCTGGACTCCTTTTTAATGGTTAAATAAAATTTTATTAATCAAAAAGCATGTCTATCTAATTAAAATCATGCAATTTAAACAATTTAACATCAATTTATTAAAAGTTTAACAAAAATTACATGTTTAGGGCCCTATGAAAAGTTTTATTTTATTGTTACCAAATTCTGTGTTTTGTATGTCTAATTATTTGAAAGCATAAAAACAAGTTTCATTTATTCTTACAATAGCCCTATGATTTTTTTCCCTCAGAAATTCTGTGTCGTGTATTGCAATTTTTAAGGCATAAAACATTCATTTAATTTATCTTTTAATTAATGAAAATTAAACAAATTTTATTTTTTGGAAAATAAAGGGGATTTAAGATTACAATTAAAAACATTGAAGAAATATTGTATGATTATCCCTTACAAATAAGGTTTTAATAATTTTAGTAGTAGCCTATTACATACATTCTACTGAACAATAGTAATATATTTATGCCGCAATGTCTATTTTGACGGGTTGCCGTGAATATCTTTATATTTCTTTGTGTATATGATATGATGAGGATAGTTTTACTCAAATGAAACAGTCAGATACTCATGAAGTGACTCTCAGAGCAGGTCTGGAGATGTTGTTCATGTATTTATGTCCTCATTAGTGAGACGGCAGATGTTAATACCACCGGAAGCATCATGCACGCTTCAGTACGACTAGTGAACAAAACCGCGCATCTGCGCCATTCATAACACAGAGACACGCAGAATTCATATTTAAATAGTCTTTTTGCGGCTTAATATTTACAAATGCAAGTGGGAGTTTGCTCACTTGTGTGTGCGCGCGCGTGTGTGTGCGCGCATCGGGGCGGAACTCCGCTGTGTGCGATACAGTCGAGTCGGGTCGCCCCCTAATATAATGGCAGGGGAAACACTGATTTTTAATATTTGGCATGTTTGTGTGCTGCTGTGTGTACTAACGCGCCCTTAAAATAAATAAAAATACTGCGCCATTGACTTTAGACAGGTTTTAGGTCAATGGCGCAATCGTTTTCAGTTGCCTCAGAATAGCAACGTGCCAACAGTGCGCCTGAACACATCTCATTTTCAGACCAGCACGCCCATGGGCGAACAGATGGGTGCAAGTGCATTTGCTATTTAAACAACGTGGTGCTGGATGTGAAAATGATAACTGAGTTGGCCTGAAACTAGCATAAAACACTTGCATCGTGCCTGGCGTCGCATTGCCGGGTGTATATAGGGCCCATAAAGTACTGAGATATAAACTTGTAATTCTGACTTTTTTCTCGCAATTGCGGAACTCAGACATATTTAGGTTTCAGCGCCATAGAGAAACATTGGAAGATCCAAAGCTTTCATCGGTTTGATGGTGTTTATGCTACAAAAATGGAAAAAACGATGTGCCTGGGGTACTTGAAACACTGATTCCAGGTATCCTGAGAGGATGGGCAATGAAACTTATTTTATTCCATTTCCTGAACCCAAACAAAACAGAGCAAAATGTCCGTAAGCATTCAACCCTAATCCCAATGAAGACGAAAATGTTCATTTTCTGGTTGTCATACTCTTAAGTTACAATTTTCATCTGCTCAACGAGAACATTAATGTCGTCTTGTACTTCAGCAAGGTACCTCTGGCTAAAACTTGCTAACGTTGAAGTTAGTGAGTCCATGCTAAAGTACAAACCTAAATAGCGGACTGTTCCCAGCCAACATTTCCATGTGGGACCCATGTGGGTTTTTGATGGGCTGTCACTTGGGCCCTGCATGGGCAACCCAAGTGAGGCCCAGACAATTTTGTCCATCGGCTCCACATGGGCCCCATGTGTGTTAGCCCATAGTGGCACATGATGGGTCCATAATGGGCTCTAAGTGGGGCCCATTTAGATTTTCATTATATGGGCCCACATGGGTCCCAAATGGGTTCTAATAAACGGGGCCAAGGTGGGCCACATACAGAGCTCTTATGGGGCCCAAATGGGTGAACGGGACCCACAAATGGCCCCTATATGGATTTATTGTGGGACCACAGTGGGTGAGAACTGGGCCCCATTTATATTTCTTTATTAATTCCTCTAGATAAAGTTAATGTGCTAATATGCAAAATCATCTTTCAAACCACACAAACTTTTGTTTTTGTAAACCTGTACCTGACCTAATATCTGTTGATTTTATGTGGTGCTCAATACATTTTAAATTACATGATAAAATATTTCAACTGAAGAAAATGACTTCAACTCAATCTCTAAATCACATTTTGTATTGGGTGAAACAAAATATAAAACAAAACTAGATCAAAATACTTGAATAGATCAGGATAAAATGATATTATTCCTGGGCCTGTGCAGACTCCTCAGCTTCATACCTAAAAACAGTAAAGGGAAAAAAAAAAAAAAAAACCGTAAAGGAAAAAAAAAAAAAAACAGAGAAAAGGCATTTATTTTAAAATACTACTAAACATTTACAAGAGCATTAAAAGGCATGCATGGTTATAATTAAGCCGTGCCAGTACTTTTCCATAAGTGACAAAACTGTCACTTGAAGGGATAGTTATTACTAAAGGTAATATGAACAAGTTAAAGGTGACACTATTCAGTTAAGAAATGTAATTATGTGCTAGGAGCTATTTTTGTTGTAAAATAGCCTACATGATAATGCAACACGGTTTGATTTCAAAAGAGTGTATAACCGTATAATGTTTGTCAAATTAAAAGTAACTTACTGGCAACAATTATCCAGTAGCTGCTGTATTTCATACCACTGTAAACTTGCTGTAAAACTAAGTACAGTAGTTTTAAGCGTACTGTAAAATGACGTACATAATTATAGTTATTTATTTTATTTTATTTTTATTTTGTTAAATATTCAATAACACATGTTATTGCTTCACCCCAACAGCTTTATTCATGATTTCACAGTTGAACTTCAACAACACTGAATTACCAGCATATTAACCATATTTCATCAATGAACATACCAGTCAAAAGTTTTTGAACAGTAAGATTTTAAAGTTTTTTAAAGAATTCTCTTCTGATCACCAAGCCTGCATTTATTTGATCAAAAATACAGCAAAAGCAGTAATATTGTGAAATATTTTTACTATTTAAAATAACTACTTTCTATTTGAATATATTTTAAAATATAATTTATTTCTGTGATCAAAGCTAAATTATCAGCGTCATTACTTCAGTCTTCAGCGTCACATGATCCTTCAGAAATTATAGAAATTAATACTTTAATTTAGCAAGGATGCTTTAAATTGATCAAGTGATGATAAAGGCATTTATAATGTTACAAAAGATTTCTATTTCCGATAAATGCTGTTCTTCTGAACTTTTTATTCATCAAAGAAACCCGAACAAAAATTCTACTCAGCTGTTTTCAACATAATAATAATAAATGTTTTTTGAGCTGAAAATCAGAATATTAGAATGATTTCTGAAGGATCATGTGACTGCAGTAATGATGCTAAAAATTCAGCTTTGAAATCACAGGAATAAATTACATTTTAAAATATATTCAAATAGAAAGCAGTTATTTTAAAAAGTAAAAATATTTCACAATATTACTGCTTTTGCTGTATTTTGGATCAAATAATTGCAGGCTTGGTGAGCAGAAGATAATTCTTTAAAAACATTAAAAATCTTACTGTTCAAAAACTTTGACTGGTAGTGTATAGCCTAAAAGTAAAATCACATTTAACACATTGTGCCAGTGGAAAATAGATGTATTAATTATAAAAGACTTAAAATACTTAATTAGCAGTGATGGGAATAACGGTGTTATAAATAAATGGCATTACTAACAGCGTTATTTTTTTCAGTAACGAGTAATCAAACGAATTACTGTTTCTCTCGTTACAGCGCCGTTACCGTTACTGACAATAAAATGCGGCGTTACTATAATTTATTATATTATTAGAATTGTATTTTTCAGTTTATCTGAATGGATGTGCAGTGTAGCTGTATTTGACTTGCTATCGCTTTGTCTCACACGCGCAAAGAAAGATACAGAGCAAGAGAGTCTTACATAACATGCAGAATTGACACGCTACATGTAAACGATATTCGTTGTTGTATTTTCCTGTCAAAATAACGTATTTTCCTGTCAAAATAAAATAAGTTCCTTTGGAATTCTTCAGCTTTTAAGAACTGCCGGGTTCTCTGGTAGTGGGCGGAACTAATGTGCAAACGACAATCTCATTGGCTAGCGCTCACCTATCATCGTCCCTGTTTTGATTTCAGCAAATCAATTCGAGCGAATGTAGACTACGTGATTAATATTCATGAACCCAGCAGCTCATTAATCTTTAGTGCATTTTATATTGTTATTAGTAGTAGAATTCGTAGTAGTTTTATCTTATCAATTTTTTCCCCTTTTTTATAGAAATACTAAATGACAAACAATATCTTAAGCACCACCACCAGTCCTAAGTTCAGTCAACATGACAAATATGCATTCATACATGGTTATTCTAAATACTAAAGTTCTATCATCATATAATGCTAAATTATCATAATATCATATTATAATGCTTGACTGATTGATGCTAAGTGTCAGTAGATAAATAGTGTAGATTAATGTACAATGTTTTATAATAACAATTTATTCTATTTAGTGTCCATTTCATTAATTTAACATATTTAATATTGAGGGAATCCAAGTTATTTGACATTTTTGATTTTTAAAAAAAAAAAAAAAAAAGTAACACTATAGTTACTTTCCTTGGTAATTAGTTACTTTTATAATGATGTAATTCAGTTACTAACTCAGTTACTATTTGTGAGAAGTAACTAGTAACTATAACCAATTACTTTTTTAAAGTAACGTGCCCAACACTGTTAATTAGTAAGAGTATACAACAATAATCAGAGAACACATACCATTTGAAAATGTTTAAAATGGTCTTCTTTATGGCCGCCTGTCTCACGATGGCTCTGTCAGCGCCGCTGCGGGAGAGAAATGCTGCTTAGCACGGCTTAACTGAGAAATGAGCACCCGATGTCCCAATCCGATGTTCTTACAGACATTTATTAACTCAGACGTATTTATACATTGCAAATAGCATTGGTATAAAACAAATGATGCGACTGCAAGTATTTTAAAGTTCACCTACTTATTTAAAGTATTTGTAAGTCTTTTCATCTTCACGAGTCTCCCCGTCGGTCTACCAGCGCTCTGCGGGAGGAAAATACCAGTTAGCACAGCTTTACTGGGAAACTGAGCAAGTTACATTGAAATAATACATACAAGACAATGAAGAAAAGTGTATACATTTATTTTAACGTATACCTACCCATTTAACATACTCTTAGGCAGGTCTCTGAACCGGTTCAAGGAACGAAAACGAAAACCGGAAACGAACGAAATTTTTACTGGAACAGAACCAGAAACAGAAACAAAATCAAATTTTATAGTTCCGAAAAGAATCGAAAATTTGAAATGGCCATTAACCGGTTAATAACGTTATTTTATCGTTCCATTTTATATTTGATTTGCTGTTAACCAATCAGGAATTCAAGTTGCTAGACTATGTAAATGTGACGCTGACGCATCCAACGAATGAAATGCCCGCACGCTCAGCTGTGAGCTTGTCATAGGTAAGTTGCAATGCACCGGTGTTACAGTTTATCCGAGGACTGATGGATTCAACAGATCTTACGCACCTGCAGCGCTTCTGTGAACAGAGAAAACAGAATAAAACTATAGGCTTACATAATATATTTCACTTAAATCATTGACAGATTAAGGAAACCAAAGAAAAAATATATATGCTGATTTAGGCCTACGGTTCATTGTAACTCATTCCAAAGTTCTCGGAAAGGAAAACGAGAAGGCAGAAAGTAGTTTTATTTGTTTTGCAAAAGCTTGAAAGTTTTGAATGATGTCTCATGTAACCAACCAGCGTTGCTATGGCCGTATCGCACTGGCGCCTCACGCGCACAAAGACACAATATATTTGCGACTTTGCAGCCTGTTCATTATCAAAATAAAATACAGTGAAAGGAACGTATAAAAAGTTACAGTGCTCCGTTATCCAATCTGTTGAGTCCAGCGTGACCATCGCCTCACTGTGCTGATATAAGGATGATGTTTTACGTCGATGAAAGTACAAAGCCTATAATAAATAATATTTTAGCATCCAGATATGGCGCCAATATGGAAACATTTGGATTTGTGCCGAATGAGAGAGGTAGGCATCAGTTTCACCTTTAATTTGTTTTTGGTTTTTATAGCCTATAGGCTATAGCCTTAAGTTTAGAGGATTTGTTGTGGAGAGAAACTAATAACTGTGTTTATAATGTTTGTAAACATTTTTGATTTACCAGCATTTTAGCCTACATCATTTCTGAATGTATAGCCTAATAAAAAAGTAGTTTTTTTTTTTTTTTTTTTTTAACAATGCAGCAAACATTTTTAAATATCTTTAAAAATACTTTAATGTCTTTAAGCATTAATAGATTTTTTCTTTTGTTTAGTAGCCTACATTTAGACAAATCTAGAAAAGATGATGCTGTATTGGCTGTGACTAAGCACAGCGGGTTAAGATACCATCTCTTCCTGTTTTTTTTCTTTATTTTTCTTTTTGTGTAAAGAAAACACTGTACTTTATTATTATTATTATTATTATTATTATTATTATCATCATTATTATCATCATTACAGGCAAATATAATTTTAAAAAATAACGTTATTAACCGTTATTTTTTCTACTCGAACCGGTTTCGGAACGGTAATAATACAGAGGAACGCAGGAACAGAAACGTTAAAATATCGATTCTGCTCGGAGTGAACCGATTGACTTGTTTTTTTTGTTTTCAAGCCCTGCTCTTAGGACTTTCGCCTTCATGACGAGTCTCCCTGCCGGTCCGCCAGCCGCGTCGCGTTGAAAAAAATATCCAATTTGATAAAAGCAGCAGCAACTCAATTTTATCCAATTTTAACACAATTTTATCCAAGCTGGGGCCCACATTCAGCCTATCAAAGTGCCCACTCTGAGCCCATGCCAAGTTGACGCCCCTATAGCCCAGATAAATCCCACATGGGGCCCACATGGACATGTTGGCTAGGTTCTCACATCATGTACATCTACAATGTAGATCAACATCACATAAACAAAGGTCTACATTTCAGTGCCTCTCTATATTAAAATGGTTAAATGTAAATTAATTTAATCGTACCCTGCAGTACATGAACAGTGTTGATCCTGCATGTTGTCATCCGCGATCGTGACGACTGTAAGATGAGGCTTCTCCCGCTTGCATTGTGATCTGGAAACCCTCGCTTCCAAATTACTTCGAGTTACGTTACCCACCATATTTATTTTAAAATCTTTTATATATCCCTCCATGGCATATTTAATTCCCACTTGAATGGTGGTCCTTCTGTGTCCAAAATTGTTCAAGAACATCTTGGGACAAGGTTTTCACACTGTCAGCTGTCATTGTAAAACAGTGAGCAGCTCTGTTTGTTTGTCCGATGGGTCAATGGAAAGTTTATATCCTACAATTCTGATTTCTTTCCTTAGAACTGTGAGATATAAACTCAAAATTGTGAGTTATAAAGTCCATTTCAAAGGGAAAAGGCAGCTCACAATTTTGACATTTTCTTAGAATTGCTAGTTTATATCTTGCAATTCTGTCTTTGTAACACGCAATTGCAAGTTTATATCACATAGTTCTGACTTTGTAACTCATTATTGCAAGATTATATCACAACTCTGAGATAAAAAGAGATGTAAACTCGCAGTTATGAGAAAAATGTCAAAATTGTGAGATAAAAAGTCACAATGACCTTTTTATTTATTTATTTATTTATTTATTTATTTTTATTCAGTGTTGGAAACAAGCTTACATAATTTTCCATAATATGTAAAACTCTAGGACAAATCACGTTACAGTAAACCAAAACCCTGAAACCTGTTACCTGAGTATTCTCAGTGTTTTTTTTTTTTTTTTTCAGCAGATGATTTTACAGTGGTTTGACATTTAAATATAGTGTTTTTTAGACTAATAATTAAGACTAATCATGAACTGTGTTCACACTTGACTCATGTTCATCCTTCTGGCAATAGTTATTATATAAACCCATTTAAGTGTCTGAAAGGTATAGTTCACCCAAAAATCAGCTTATGTGAGCACGATTGTTTGGCTTGTCAGTCATGTTAGGATAAAAATAAATAAACAATACTATTTTTTTTTTTTTTTTTTTAATACATTGAGGAAAGTCATGATGGCATATGTATGTACTTTGGAGTCCACATGAAACTGTAACAGAGTAAAAGGTATTCGGTTTTAACAGAACTCAAGAAAAATACAGATTCCCCAGATATGAAGCAGCTTTACAGAGGTCTTAATCTCCATGGAAACTAGAATGTATTTTACGCAGTTTAGCACATACAGTGGTGAAAATAGTTTTTCTCACCATCAAAACATGCACATCACAACAAGCATAATTAGTAATAATTTGTTATTGAACATTTAAATACTGCAACAGAAACATACAATGTATTTCATTGTTTTCAATGATATAAGATTATTTTACCATTCTTATGCAGTATGGTAACATTTGATCTGTGATCAAATTCATAAGAAATAACTGACAACGGATCATTGAATTATTGATAAAACAATATTGGCACGTGATTACAGTAAGTAGAAGGGTGTTATATACTAACAAGGTTCTGTATTGTATGCGAGTTTGCTTTGGCACAATATCATTGTTTTTCTTGCATCTTTTTCTGTGGTAGACTACACAACTCTTTGAAATAACAGATATTATTTGGCAAAGTGAAATGTAACTGCAATGCGGCTCAGATCTGGAAGTACTTCAGAGCCGTGCAGTTATCAAAACCTGTGTCAGAGAATCGGAATCAAGAGTGCTCTGTTATTATTTTGTGTGATCTACTACATTCTTCTTGTTCCACGTCTTTCATAGCACTCCCATTGTTCTCACATAATCAAATAAGTAAATGGACATGAAATATTGATTTGGGTAAAATTATTTATTTATATAATAAGTAAGTATGTAATAAGCAGGATCATAATAAATCAGGGTTTTCCAAACGGGGGGTTGTAAGGAAACTGCAGGAGGTTTGTGAGCTGATGAAAAGCTAATAATTAATTATATCCAATCTAAATAAAAATAAATGGAGTTGCACGACAATCACGATATAGCTTAGTGCAATTATCAAATCAAAGACTGTGATTGAATTAAACAATTGTATAGTCTGCTCTGCGTGTTTCAAAGTAAAGTGCGGTACTTTGTTTATGCAAGCAGCTGG
Organism: Spinibarbus caldwelli; assembly: GCA_039654775.1. Classification (NCBI taxonomy): domain Eukaryota; kingdom Metazoa; phylum Chordata; class Actinopteri; order Cypriniformes; family Cyprinidae; genus Spinibarbus; species Spinibarbus caldwelli. The sequence goes on from CM077234.1 coordinate 8,174,228, forward strand.
TGATCTGGTGTATTCAGCTTCTCAGTTGACAGTAAATGAAGCAAACTCCATCACTGCATGTGCTGCGAGTTTCACATGCATTTGGGAACACAACGTGTGCTAGGTTCACTTTATTTACAGATTTGCATAATTTTCAATATTTTTGTGGCATTTTCCACAGTATTCTGCCAAAATAAAAGCTTGTAATTTTGAGATATTCCAAGCTCAAGGGTTTGAGTGTTTGAAAGTGAAGAAATTAAGACATAAATATTAGTATTTTACTTGTAGTGTAAAATAAAAAAGTTTGAATATTATATTCAAATATTTAATTTTATAGTGCAATTTTGATTTACAACAGTAATATATTTCTATATTTTTGTAGAGTTAAAATGACAGTGACAACAACAAGAACAACAATAATAATAATAATAATAATAATAATAATGTATGAGTATGAGTTTTTGTATGAGTTTGTCTCATTTATATCATACAATAAGCAATATCACACAAGCAGGGAGAGCATTATTACATGAGTGCTGATTTTGTCCCTAATATCATGAGTTTAAATGTTATTTTATATAACAGTTCAATAAATAAGTTGATATTGTGTTATATTTTAAAAACAATATTATGTGTTTTTGCTCAATTTTGCAGAGAACATATTACCTTTAAAGCCATACCAGAATTGTTGTGTGTCTCCGAGAAACACAGCAGTGTTTAGTTTATGAATGAAACTGCGTTTTGAACGAATGATTACATATGATTGGGTTTCTAAAAGAACAGTGTGCATGTAATGTAAACTTAGAGACTATTTCGACTAAACAGAGGTTTTATTTTAAAATTCAGCTAATCAAATATAAAACACAACACAAACTACATTTACTAAAAAGAGATTAAATATTTATCTATTGCATGTCATATGACCATTAACTAATGTCAGAGATTCCTGAACATGCAAATGTGTTAATTATTAAAATATTCACTTAAAATCTCATGGGGTACTTCAAACAAATGTTTTTGCTAAGGGGTTTGTCTGACAAAAAAAGTTTGGGAGCCCCTTATATAGAGTCAGCTGGTGCTTGTCAAATGAAACCCCCTCAGGATGATGAAAGACCTGTCCTGATCATGCTTTCCAGGTTTATTTTACAATAATGACTAGCCCATCTGGCCGATGCTATGCAGTTCAGGAGATTTTAGCATGTTGTTATGAGGTGGCTGGAGTGTTCTGGGTGGTTTCTAGGTGGTTACTTCCTGGTACAAATCAAAAGAGTCCACCCCCAAGGCTCTTTGATATTCTGGTCTCTTGCATTCCTCCTGCAGTGTCTGAAATTTTTCACCCATTTCGTCATTCGCCAGGTGAAAATGTCTGATCCCATAACTGACTATCAAAGGACTGTGTCCCTTACTTGTGAGTGCCTTCGAAAGTCCCAACATCATGATTTAAACTATTTTTAACCTGACTTTTCAAGTGGTAATAATCTCTGAATAATCTCACTACATCCTCCTCTTCCTCATTAGCGTGGTTCTAGTTAACTCCAGCTCAGTTCGTCGACTGCTCCCGGAGGTGGACTGAGCAGTCTGTCAGAGTCAATCCATCAGTCCGTGTTCAGCCATGTGAGAAGCCCCTTATGTGGAGTCTTCACCCGCCCATGCCCCTCTTAGCTGTGGAGGTTAACTACCTCAGCACTCAGGACGTCTCCTCCGCTGTCCCCAACCCTCAGCTGCAGTGTATTATGCAAATGAAGGCCACTCATTATTGCTATCTTACAGTCTGTTTGAGCAAGAGACATCGTCTTGCACCATGTAAATGTGCTGAGGATATATACGGTGGGTACGGAAAGTATTCAGACCCCCTTAAATTTTTCACTCTTTGTTATATTGCAGCCATTTGCTAAAATCATTTGTTCATTTTTTTCCTCATTAATGTACACACAGCACCCCATATTGACAGAAAAACACAGAATTGTTGACATTTTTGCAGATTTATTAAAAAAGAAAAACTGAAATATCACATGGTCCTAAGTATTCAAACCCTTTGCTGTGACACTCATATATTTAACTCAGGTGCTGTCCATTTCTTCTGATCATCCTTGAGATGGTTCTACACCTTCATTTGAGTCCAGCTGTGTTTGATTATACTGATTGGACTTGATTAGGAAAGCCACACACCTGTCTATATAAGACCTTACAGCTCACAGTGCATGTCAGAGCAAATGAGAATCATGAGGTCAAAGGAACTGCCTGAAGAGCTCAGAGACAGAATTGTGGCAAGGCACAGATCTGGCCAAGGTTACAAAAAAATTTCTGCTGCACTTAAGGTTCCTAAGAGCACAGTGGCCTCCATAATCCTTAAATGGAAGACGTTTGGGACAACCAGAACCCTTCCTAGAGCTGGCCGTCCGGCCAAACTGAGCTATCGGGGGAGAAGAGCCTTGGTGAGAGAGGTAAACAAGAACCCAAAGATCACTGTGGCTGAGCTCCAGAGATGCAGTCGGGAGATGGGAGAAAGTTGTAGAAAGTCAACCATCACTGCAGCCCTCCACCAGTCGGGGCTTTATGGCAGAGTGGCCCGACGGAAGCCTCTCCTCAGTGCAAGACACATGAAAGCCCGCATGGAGTTTGCTAAAAAACACCTGAAGGACTCCAAGATGGTGAGAAATAAGATTCTCTGGTCTGATGAGACCAAGATAGAACTTTTTGGCCTTAATTCTAAGCGATATGTGTGGAGAAAACCAGGCACTGCTCATCACCTGTCCAATACAGTCCCAACAGTGAAGCATGGTGGTGGCAGCATCATGCTGTGGGGGTGTTTTTCAGCTGCAGGAACAGGACGACTGGTTGCAATCGAGGGAAAGATGAATGCGGCCAAGTACAGGGATATCCTGGACGAAAACCTTCTCCAGAGTGCTCAGGACCTCAGACTGGGCCGAAGGTTTACCTTCCAACAAGACAAGGACCCTAAGCACACAGCTAAAATAACGAAGGAGTGGCTTCACAACAACTCCGTGACTGTTCTTGAATAACCCAGCCAGAGCCCTGACTTAAACCCAATTGAGCATCTCTGGAGAGACCTAAAAATGGCTGTCCACCAACGTTTACCATCCAACCTGACAGAACTGGAGAGGATCTGCAAGGAGGAATGGTAGAGGATCCCCAAATCCAGGTGTGAAAAACTTGTTGCATCTTTCCCAAAAAGACTCATGGCTGTATTAGATCAAAAGGTTGCTTCTACTAAATACTGAGCAAAGGTTCTGAATACTTAGGACCATTTGATATTTCAGTTTTTCTTTTTTAATAAATCTGCAAAAATGTCAACAATTCTGTGTTTTTCTGTCAACATGGAGTGCTGTGTGTACATTAATGAGGAAAAAAAATGAACTTAAATGATTTTAGCAAATGGCTGCAATATAACAAAGAGTGAAAAATTTAAGGGGGTCTGAATACTTTCCGTACCCACTGTATATGTTTTTTTTTTGTTTGTTTGTTTGTTTGTTTGTTTGTTTGTTTGTTTGTTTTTTTCAAATCAAAGTGTGGCCAAGTCATGTGGTGCAAGCAGGATACAGAAACATCCATTGGGGAAAAAAAAAACTGAACATTTCAGTAGAGACCAAAACTGGAACTATTGTAAACATTTTTGTTCATTGAAATTGGGTTGAAATAAATATAAATACTAGAAAATATATACATATATGCTAAATGAAAATTAGAAATGTTTCCTTGGCAAATAACTGAAATAAGTGAATTGACCCCTATTGAAGCACTAAAATTACTAACTAGAAATAAATAAACTGAACTAAAACTGAAATCAAAATCTATAAAACCTAAATAGAAAGAAAGAAAGAAACACAATTACTAATAACAGTGAAACAAATAAAAGTTTTGTTTCACTTTTATTTTTAATGTTTCTTTTTGAAGTTTGACTGAATATGGAAATCACAAAACTCAACGTTTTGTATATCAATAACACACTCATGAAAACATTAAAAAAAAAATAAATGTTGACAACTTATACAAAGCTAATCTGTTGAATGTTCCCATCCTTACAAAAGCAAAATATCTTTAAAAATTAGTACAAAAACTTTTTCTGTATTAACCCTTAAATGCATGAATGTTTCGCCAATCATTATTACATATTCGGGTCTTTAGCGACCCGGACCTGTATATCCAGCACGGATGGATCTCTAATTGCTGCAATAGCAAAAAACTCTCTTGATATTTTAAGAACAATTACAGAAAAAATACAATAAAGCATATTTCGTTACCTTTTGAAACTTAAAAGGGTTCAATTTGAGCAGATGATTTTACCATCACTGTCATCATCAGAGCGCACTTCCACAGTATATGCAGCATCTGGCTCATATTCGCAATCTCAACCATATTCTCAAAACTATAGTTTTCAGTGACTTCAAAGTCAATATTTTGATCACTGGCAGCTTATTCACCACATCCACCATCAAATTACAGTGACATTTATATTTAATTGCATACAATAATTTCTCTGCAGTAAAGCCATTCAAACCAGTTAAATTTTTGCTGATGATATTCTTTAGTTTTATGCCTGCTGTAATTATGAGTGAAACTTCACGTCACCATTGTGTATCAAACAGTGGCACCTCGAGGAATAAAGGTGCATTGCACACATTGAGTCATCAGATATTTAAATATAGTTGCGCAGGAAAAAAATACACATTTACATACCTCTGGTCTCTAGCGACCTTATACACTTTTTTTTACAAAAATTAATCAGAAAACAGGCATTATTTTATATTTTATTATTTTTTTTCTTCTTATATTGTTTATAACGAATAGATTGAGGAATACTAAGAAAGTTGATGTCTAACTTTAAAAAATGAAGAATGGAGAGGGTAGAGAATGATCTCCCGGGTCGCTAAAGACCCGAGGTATGCATTTAAGGGTTAAACCAATATTTCATAATAAATGATAAGAATTTCTAAAATGTAACTGATCTAAATTTTTACCAAAAGTTTGATGATACATCAACATAAATATTAAAATAATAGTTAGTACCACAGAATTACAGAAGAACCATAAAAAAAAATTAAGGGAAACAAATTGTTACATTGTGTAAATTAAAATGAAAACTGAAAATCAAAATGAAAGTTGATTCAAAATATTAATATAACTGTAATAGAATTATATGATATAAATAATACTAACACAACACTAGAGTCGGGATCAAATAATTTTTCCTGTTTTTGACAAGGCAAGGTTGAAAAGATTATAAAATGTCCTAGAGTTTCTAAGAATTTGTCACTACGTTTAGTACATTTTAAAAGATTTTTCTTCTCTTTATTTAGGATTTTGTCAATATTTTAAACAATATTTTCAGTAATATTTCCAGTCTGTTCATCACACAAAGCTATTGTATTGCTTGGAATATAGTACACATACAGGTGCATCTCAATAAATTAAAATGTCGTGGAAAAGTTAATTTATTTCAGTAATTCAACTCAAAATTGTGAAACTCGTGTATTAAATAAATTCAATGCACACAGACTGAAGTAGTTTAAGTCTTTGGTTCTTTTAATTGTGATGATTTTGGCTCACATTTAACAAAAACCCACCATTCACTATCTCAACAAATTAGAATATGGTGACATGCCAATCAGCTAATCAACTCAAAACACCTGCAAAGGTTTCCTGAGCCTTCAAAATGGTCTCTCAGTTTGGTTCACTAGGCTACACAATCATGGGGAAGACTGCTGATCTGACAGTTGTCCAGAAGACAATCATTGACACCCTTCACAAGGAGGGTAAGCCACAAACATTCATTGCCAAAGAAGCTGGCTGTTCACAGAGTGCTGTATCCAAGCATGTTAACAGAAAGTTGAGTGGAAGGAAACAGTGTGGAAGAAAAAGATGCACAACCAACCGAGAGAACCGCAGCCTTATGAGGATTGTCAAGCAAAATCGATTCAAGAATTTGGGTGAACTTCACAAGGAATGAACTGAGGCTGGGGTCAAGGCGTCAAGAGCCACCACACACAGACGTGTCAAGGAATTTGGATTCAGTTGTCGTATTCCTCTTGTGCGTCTTACCTGGGCTAAGGAGAAGAAGAATTGGACTGTTACCCAGTGGTCCAAAGTCCTCTTTTCAAATGAGAGCAAGTTTTGTATTTCATTTGGAAACCAAGGTCCTAGAGTCTGGAGGAAGGGTGGAGAAGCTCATAGCCCAAGTTTCTTGAAGTCCAGTGTTAAGTTTCCAGTCTGTGATGATTTGGGGTGCAATGTCATCTTCTGGTGTTGGTCCATTGTGTTTTTTTGAAAACCTGCACTGTCACTGCACCCGTTTACCAAGAAATTTTGGAGAACTTCATGCTTCCTTCTGCTGACCAGCTTTTTATTTTAAGCCAATATTTCCTTTTCTGTTCCACAAAACAAAATAATTACAGATTTTTCCTTTTAGGCTGAATTGTTCCTTCAAATGCATATATTGTATATTTACCAAAGTGATGATGATTGGAAGGACCTTGAATGTGAGTGTGCTCAAAGGCATAAACAACATGCAATAATGTTCTGTAGTATCTTTCCCCAAAGCAAAATGTCTCATACAAAGCTCTTTCCCGGTGTTCCAGTGGCGTCCGCGAGTCAGGTTATGTGCACTCTGGTGGTCAGCGTGTGTACGTACATGCGCCTGGTTTCTAGGTCAGCGTTGAGTCGGGCCTCAGGCTGTAGCTGTATTTAGGTTGATAATGAAGGGTTGCAGTTAAACGTACTCACGTTCACATACAGTGCAGTAAAGGCCCTCACAAGCCCCTCTATTAGAATTTGAAAAGTTATGAGCACTTACTTTTTAGAGGTTAAATCTTTCTTCTCAGTAAAATATTCATCTGCATTAGCATATAAATGCACGTCTGGTGATGCATGTGTAATGGTGGGTGATTTAAATGCATAATATTCATACACAAAGTGATGATGTAGCTATAAATGTGCAAACACTGAGTGAGGCGGATGAGTCCTGATGTTAAAGTGCATGTTTGCATACGTGAGTCTGCATATCTTGCTTTCTTTCTTTCTTTCTTTCTTTCTTTCTTTCTTTCTTTCTTTCTTTCTTGTCTTTCTTTTCCTCTAATTTGCCTGATTAGATTTTCTTTCCTTTCCTTTCCTCCTTTTTGTTCTTTCTTTCATTTTTTGCTTGTTCTTTCTTTCTCTCATGCATTGTCTTTCTTTCCTTTTTCTTTCTTTCAGTTTTCATTAGATTTTTTTTTCATTTGTCCATGTTTCCATTCGATTATTTATTTGCTTCTATTTGCTTGATCATTCCTTCCTTCGTCCTTACCATTTTTCTTTTTCTTTTTTCTTTCTTTCTTTCTTTCTTTCTTTCTTTCTTTCTTGTCTTTCTTTTCCTCTAATTTGTCTGATTAGATTTTCTTTCCTTTCCTCCTTTGTTTGTTCTTTCTTTCATTTTTTCTTTTTTGCTTGCTCTTTTCTTCTTGCTCTTTTTTCTCTCATGCATTCTTTCTTTCCTTTTTTCTTTCTTTCATTGTCCTTTTTGTTTTTTTTCATTTGTCCATTTTTCCATTCGATTATTTATTTGCTTCTATTTGCTTGATCATTCCTTCCTTCGTCCTTACCATTTTTCTTTTTCTTTTTTCTTTCTTTCTTTCTTTCTTTCTTTCTTTCTTTCTTTCTTGTCTTTCTTTTCCTCTAATTTGTCTGATTAGATTTTCTTTCCTTTCCTCCTTTGTTTGTTCTTTCTTTCATTTTTTCTTTTTTGCTTGCTCTTTTCTTCTTGCTCTTTTTTCTCTCATGCATTCTTTCTTTCCTTTTTTCTTTCTTTCATTGTCCTTTTTGTTTTTTTTCATTTGTCCATTTTTCCATTCGATTATTTATTTGCTTCTATTTGCTTGATCATTCTTTCCTTCATCCTTTCCATTTTTCTTTCTTTCTTTCTTTCTTTTTCTTTCTTTCTTTCTTTCTTGAGTTCATTCTATTTGTTTTCCCTTTCTTTCTTTTAATAGCTTGTTCTTTCTTTTAGTTTTTCCATTTAGTTTTTTTGTACATTTTTTCATTTGTTAATTTTTGCTCACATGCATTACCATTTATTTGATCTTTCTTTACATCTTGTGTTCTCTTTTGTTCATTCTTACATTTTTCACATGCTCTTTTTGATTCTTTCATTTGATCATTAATTCTTTAATTTTTTATTCTATTGTCTGCTTGCTCTTTCCCTCATTCATTCTTTAAATCTGTTTCTTCCAGTTGTTCTTTTGTTTTCTTTCTCTCATTTGTTGTTTTTGTAGTTGATTCACTTTCTTTCAACTTTTGTTCATTTTGCTCTTTTTTTCTTTCTTTATTTCATTTCTTCTTGCTTTCTTTTGTTCTGTTAAATGGGAAACAGTGTTTTCCTGTTAGTGCCTTCTAAAGTGTTGAAACGCTTTATGGTTGGTAATAATATTTACTGTTGGCAGTTTTGTGCTTTCCTTCAATAACAGCCTCTCTGTAAAACCTGTATTACATTGTGATGTGTTCAGAAAACAGTTTTGGACTGGAGAGGACATTGTTTGACACTTACCGTATGTTTGCATCGTACATCAAGAGCAAATGAAATTCAGTCCTTCATGATATGAAACAGACTCATCTGAGTTGTCGCTGACGTGTCTTCACAGAAACCCAAGCAGAAAGACTGGCACCCTCCTGATGGCTTCATTCTGGGGCTCTGGACTCTGATCTTGCTGGTGTTCTTCAAGACCTATGGCATCAAACATCTCAAACACATCTTCTGATTCATCCCTCCCAGCTCCGCAGAGGTCAAAGAACCCACCGCTTTCATAAAAGAGTCCACCCTAACTTTGTTCATGATTGATTTGGTCAGGAATAGGTTTTTATTTATTTTTTGATGCAAGTTTGTTTTCTTTGGGTTTTGCTGTGTATCATTTTTTGAAAGTGACATGCACTGATTTCTTACGTTCAAACATTCTTTGTTGTTTGGAGCTCAGTAGTGAAATCCATTTGAATTTCACACAGGGACTTTCTTTTGAACTACACACACACAGACAGCTTGCGGGGAGAAGCATACTTCTTGTTTGTTTGTTTGTTTGTTTGTTTGTTTGTTTGTTTGTTTGTTAGTTTTCTGTTTGTTTGTTCTTCAATTTCCAGTTATAGTTTCATCTCTTCAGCCCAGAGCAAAGTGAAATTTCTAACATTGTTAATGGCACATGTGGAATTGTAACTTGTAATGAGGGCATGCACTCCTCCCAGATTTCTTCATTTGTTCTTAGTGGGAATGAGATGCATTTTTTTTTTTTTTTTTTTTTTTTACAGATAATCTAAATCTATATATGCAATTGATGATCTGTTTTTTCAGTTGCACTTTATAATTTGCTTTCTCATTATTTAATGGTTATTTAAAATGGTAAAGGACACTATTTTTCAGGGTACACAAATAATGCATGGGTTGTATTTTACCACAGAAAATGAGTAATTATTTAGCATAAAGAAAATAAAGCCTATTTTAGGATCATTGCTTTTTTTTTTTCTTCTGAAAAGAAACATCTCATTGTAATACAGTGATGCTTTTTTAATCAGCATACATCAAATTAGGTACAACAAATGATAACGTGTAATCACTACTGTCCTTAATTTAAATAATATAACATTTATTTTCCAATTACAGCAATGAGAATGAAATTGTTTTTCACACATATCATTAAGCTGCTGTTAACTGACTGACAAGAAGTGGGTAGAAAATGTCATGAAATTAATTTAAAAAATGCTTCTCCTAAAATAGGCTTTGTATTTTTTAAGCAAAATATAATTTCTTTGTTTGATTTTTTTTTTTTTTTTTTATGACCTAGACATTTTCATGAGATAATCCAGCAATAAATGTGAGGAATTAATGGACAACAAACAATATTTCCATGTACAGCAACCAAACAGCTCCATTTGCCTGTGGCTGTGTCCTGTATCTGTCCATTAGCATCTCTGCTGCATTTGAACTATTACGAATGTGCTCTAAAAGGGGTCGACCGAATTCACCCCCAGCTACACAGCATAAGTGTGAATGAGAGATTGACAAATTGGACTGTCTAATTCAGTTTTTTTTTTTTTTTTTTCTGTCTGTCTAATGCATCATTAACTGTTGGTAACTGAGGATTGTTTAGGAGAGCAGAGCTCACATTAAAATATTCACTGGCACTCACGTTATGTGAGGAAATGCATTACGAGAATTTCTACAGTGCCATTTTGTCTTTTTCCCATTTATGTTCTCTAGCATTTTGCTGTATGTTTCTTTATTATAAAACTGGTTAAAGGTGACGTTTTGAATAAAGTCTACAGTGAAAAGTCTCTGAAAGCTTTTCATGTTCTGTTCCTTTTAAATTCGAAGGAAAGTAATAAAGCAGAAAAGCAGCGTAAAAATAGTGGAAAAAGGAGCTGGAGCTCTTTTTTCTGCGTGAAATGAAAAAGAACAAAGAACTCATATTTTACAAAGGAGAAGCATTATGAAATGAACTCTCGTAACATAATAATGTTGAGTTTATGAGAGCTGTGAATGGATAAACACCTGCTGCAGTCACTGGTTGTGTTGTATGCAAATACCTACCTAGTACATTTTTTTTTAATTAAATAATCATATAAATATCGGCTTGCCTTGATGCAAGACCTTTTGGCTTTTTGTGCAATTCTAAGCAGGCACAGAGGGAATATACAGAGTTCTATTTGATTCTACGGTGTATTTCATGATTTTGTGATGTGAAATCATTTAGCATGTAATTCCAGGGTTGGTTTAACTGCTCATATATTTGGGGTTTAATTATAGCTCAGCACCCAGTGATTTCATCTCTCTGTTTTCTCAGAGCCGGAGACGTTTGTCTCTCAGTCAGCGACTCACTGTTTGGAAAATAGCTGGGCCACCGTGGATCAATACACCACCAAGAGAAAGACTCCTAGTGTAGTAATCTAGGTCTAGCTGCAGTGGCCCATATTGCTTTATTTCTCACCAATTCTTTCTTTCAGTATCATACCACAGTGCCACACTTGAGTTATTCTGTTCATTATGTTTTCTCTCTGCTTTCAAAGATTGTCTACAGTGTTGTATAAACTGGAGATGAAAAAGTGGTCTTGTGTTACACTAACAAGAACACGTGCATACTGTACCAGTATTGTGGGTTTAATGTAAATTAAACTGAACTGAATCACGATTTTAGTGTTAATAATAATAATAATAATGATGATAAACTAAATGAAACTGAAATAAAATAAGTTTGTTTTTATTTTTATCTTATTTAAGCTATTATTATTATTTTTACAATTTTATTTTATTTTTAAATTATATTTTTGTTATAAGAATGGGTTAATTATAATAACCCTGAATAACATACCTAAAAATCTAAAATCTAACATGACTGTAAAATGGTAAAAACATCTGTAATAAAGTTGTATAACTGTACAACTCTATAGTGTACACAAGTTTTAACAAGAAAATGAGTGCACATTCTTTATAAAATTATAAGCTTCACATGCTTTTAAATCCATCATAAATTTGCCCTGTTAACTTCTATTGTAAGTGCCTCATTACAGCCTTGTTTGTTTGCTTTTATTAAAGAACGAGTTGAAATGATTCTGGATTGTAATCAACAGTATGCCACAAATGCTGTTGAAAGAACAACTTTTGAACCTGGAATATTCCTTTAATTAACCTTTTAGCTATTTACCAATGTCATTTAAAACTGAATCATTTCTCTTTTTTTAATATAAAATGAACTCAATTATTGTGGCCAGATCAATTAAGATAACAACCCTGTTATTATTATTATTATTATTATTATAGAAATGACTTTATCATGAAAACATTTTTCCTACTTGCTGTTTTTCAAAGAGACACATGATTTCCTCCACAGCTGTAAGCATACAGAAATAATAATCGCTGAATTCTTGTTTCCCCTCAAGATAGATTTCAGCATTTATACAACCAACAGTAGCTTTTGCAATAATTCAAGCTATAATAGGGCAACTCATCACTCATAGCTGCACGGCATATCTGCAAACATTTGTGCGTTCAACATCAATGCCAACTTGTCAGTCATCTGGGGCGCATTAATGCGACGGCTGCTTTAACAGTCCCGACGCGTGTACATTTGCATGACTGACAGGTGCAGCGCGGTCATGGTCAACGATGCATGGCCTCCTGCTGCGACGGCCATAATTACACCTGTGTGTGTCCTGTACACCTCTGACACGCTCCTCTCCAGACTGACCACAAAAATAATGGATGTTGGGTTTTGATTTCATTTTTATATGCTTTGTGTTGCCCTTATGCTGCTGCATTTCTTGTGGATCCTTATGCATTCCAGCAGGATTCATCTTAGATATTTCAGCTTTGATAAATGTGAGAAAGCTCGATCAAAACTGTAGAATCACACTGCATATTAATTTTTTTTTTAACAAAAGAACTGTTTATTTTTCATGTTAAAACATTTAAAATCAGTCTCACAATCAAGTACAATCGTTTGCACCTTTTATCTGTTTAACACTTTCAGCAGTGCAATGGGTTTGGAAAATTGAAATTATCTTGAGAAAGAAAAATACGAGCAAAGCATTAAATAAATAAATAAATAAAAATCCAGTGTCAGTTGGGATAATAACATAGGAAAATAAAAAACATAAAAGGATTAAAAACTGTCCTTTGAAATTCACCTGTTGTACATTTCAAGATAATGCATTTAAAATTTTTTGAAATATTATACACACCTAAAAATAAAGGTTTCAAAAGTGAGTCTTTACAGCAGTGCCATAGAAAAAAACATTTTTTGGTTCCAAAAATACACTAAAACAATGCCACCCACTTCAACTTAAAAATTAGTTCAGTTCATGCCTTAAATATTTTATTTCAACTTGAATTACATTAAACCAAACTGAATTTCATATAACTTTTTCTCAACTTAATGTTAATGTAAAAACATAAGTTGCCATGACTTACTAATCATATAATTTTTTTTTTTTTTTTTTTTTTTTTTACTGTGAGCTTTACTACGGACAGAAAGTTCTTAAAAAAATAAATAAATAAACTATTTTCTTTACATTTTAATAATCTAAAAAAAATTCCACTGTAAAAGAGATTTGTTGCAGTTTAAAGGTTCCATGGATGTTGACCTTTTTTCATGGAACCATCATTGCCAATAAAGAAACCTTTATTTTTAAGAGTGTAAATGTCGTTAATACACTGGACATTGTTGGTTGATTATTTAAGTCAACGTGAATCAAAAAATTGGCATTGTTTTTACTTTTTTAGTGCACATTTCAGGCCTCACTGCAAACAGTTGATCCCTTTGTTATTTTAAAAACTATCTTCATAATCTTTCATAAAAATGAATCCAAAAAAGACATTTCCTTGCATTTCCTGTTCTGCTGATGTCAAAAACCAGTCTTCTAACAGAGAACATTTTTCACAGTCAAACTTGGATAAAATCAAGTGCCGTCATTCTGTTCTCTCATTGACTATCCTGTTTCATTCAATAATATGTCATATTACAAAAATAAAATAACCTGCAAATACTGTTCTACATTGTCTTTAGCACATTTAGCAATTTTGTTGCGGGCAGATCCTCGACACTCCAGAGCTCTTTGATCTGCCACCCTTTCTAATTTTTCCTATACACCGCATAAAACTAAGAACTCCCAGTGATACTCAATGAGCTGCTGAAATATGGATGCGTACAGACTACTGGAATGCCTTTTGTACCTAAAGAAACAATGAATGTGCAAAAGAAAAGGTTTAAGCATAAGTTCTCCTTGAATCCGAGTCTCTCTCAGTCAATCCAACACGTAAAGCTCCATCCACACGGCAACAGGAATTAGCCAGTGATCCATCTGAGGCAGCTGGAGATCTTTGAAGGCTCTGGTGAGAGTCACGTCTTCTGCGATCGGGGAAAGGCTGTGGTTGCCGTGCTGTTTCTCGGTAACGGCGGCGGACTCCAGTCCGGCTGGTAGAAATGGATGTTGAACATCCGAGCCCAGCTGGCAAAGACCCGCTTCTCTGTGATGAAGCGATGGTGGCTGCCTCGCCGGCCTCGCTCGTGGGAGATGTACATGGCACATTCGTCCGGACCCATCGGTTCGTAGTAGTGATATGGGACAGAGGGGTGCTGAGACTCCCTGTACACAATGAGAGCAGAGATTAAAATGGGACCGTGTTAAGGTACCGATTCCCCAATTAATCCTGAGCTAGATATTCATTTTCAAGGCAATTAACCTGATTTGGTTCAGAGAATAACTGGCTTTAAGGGGAATAAATTGATTTTATGTAATACATTATGATTGCAAAATGGCTGGGGGGAGAGGTCATGCCTCAGCGGGGAATCACAATGAATCATTTAATTTTCGGCTCTCGGTTATTTTTCCCGTAGCACTGGTACACAGCAGGGGCTACCGTGGCAGTGTAACCCACTATGCAGGGAGAAAACCCTGAGCAAACAAAGATCATATCTTTGACCACATTGGAAATATGTGATTCACAATACAATTTTTAATTGTTTCTAGGTCAGCAATCTTATCAATCTTACTGTATAAATTCAAATGTCAATAGTTCTTTATATCTACACTGATCAAAAGTTTGGGGTAGGCAAGACTTTATTTTATTTTTTTGAAAGAATTTTGCACTTTTATTCAACAAGGACACATGCAATTTATCAAAAATAAATAAATAAATAAAAATAAATAAATAAATTATATTGTTATTGTTGTTACACCTTCTATTCATCAAAGAATTCTGAAAAAAGTATTACAGTTTCCACAAAAATATTAAGCAGCAGAACCATTTTCAACTGAAACGTTTCATGAGCAGCATTTTAAATTATTATTTTAAAATACATTCCAATAGAAAAGTTTTAAATTGTTATAAAATTCCACAGTATTATGTTTTACTCTATTTTTGAATAAATGCAACATAAAAGACTTTCAAAAACATCTTGAATTTAACAAAAAAATATTACCAACCTCATATCGAGGGGTGATAACCAGGAGGGCATTCAAGTGACATTTTGGGCGAAATGGAGATATATATATATCAAATGAAAGCTCTTGATGAGCTCTTTCTACTGCCAAAAGGACACAAGTGAATTCTTAATAATTTTGGAGTTATTCATTAGAAACCAAAAGGCTTAACTCTGAACATACTAAACTAGTTGGTGCCAAAAGTGCATAACTGCACTTACGCCCCTTTGGCACTGAGAAATGTATTGTGGCTAAAGCCTGTGGATAGCACTTGAGTCAAAATGGCTGACACCACATGTAAGCCAGGTACACTATATTGCCAAAAGTATTGGGACACCCCCTTCTAATGAACAGGTTTGACTACTTTAGTAATTTCCATGAGTACAAATCTTAATGTTTAAGCATATAATGATATTCTAGGGAATTGTGTGCTTCTAATTTTAAAGCAACAGTTTGGACAGGACCCTTTTCTATTCTAACATGACAATGCCTCTGTGTATAAGGCACTGTTCAAAAAGAAATGATTGATTTAGTCAGTGTGGAATAACTTGACTGGTCTGCAGAAAGCCAAGTCCTAATCCAAGCTGAACACCTCTGGTGTGACTTTAAATGCAGACCTTTATCCAAAAACTCATCACCAAACACCAATGACTTGTACATATGGGTACAGTCATTTTAGACACTTCCAAAACTGCTGCAACAGAGATGGAAATACAATTTTTAAATACATGCATTATGTTTCCATCTTTGTTGCCACAGTTTTGGAAGTGCCTTTTTCTGTTCTAAAGAAGGGGGTGTCCCAATACGTTTGTCCATATAGTGTATGTACAAGTCATTGGTGTTCTTTATGACACACATTCATACTAGTTCAAATCTATAACATCAACATTTTATTTACTCTATTTACTGACATATCACTTGATACTTACTGATATAATAATTATAATTAAACTTTATTTGGAGTACTACTTATGCACAATGCACATTTCTCAATATAAAGCCATAAATGTGTTTTACTGTCGCTACTGATGAGGACTGTATGATCTTTGAATAATATTGGCCTTTAAATGCAATAAAAATGCTATATCGGTCTTTAAATGCTAAATGATATTTAAATTGTACCTGAAGTGTACTTGCAATAGTTTCACTTTTAGCAAAATCAAATATACTTAAGTATCTCTTTAGTTAGACTTCAGCACTACTTTCTTACAATTAAAGTGCATTAAGTACAAAATTAGTTGTTCCAATTTAGCAAACTTTAAGTATACCAGTTTAGTGATATGTAAATAATATGTAAATGTATTTGTAGTATAGCATGAAATAAATGTATTTCAAATACATTTTTGTATATTTATTTTTTCACTAGGGAAGGCATCTGTAAAGGCTTTTCAATCAACCATTTGACCAAATTAAGTGCCTGAGATTACTATTTCAGTAAAATTAATCACATTCAATTAACTAATTTGATGTAATAGCTTTTATATGTGATATTTTATTTTATCACAATGGATTGTTATTTCTTTTAAACTCATTAATGTAATGTTTTGTTCATATTATCAGCAGATACGCCCATGTTTTTATACACCAAATTGAATAAAATATTGGTGCCAAAAAGGTGCAAGTGACTTTTTTTAAATTAAAAAAATATATATATATATTGATTTTTTTTTCCTGAATAAACATCAAAATAGTGTTCAATAAGTATACTGTTATCCATGTGTGTACACATTTCTATTATAAAAGATTGAAATCAGTACACAAAATCGGATCAAACTATGGTAAATTTTTGTTTTGGCCCTCCTGTAAAGTTGGTGAAATGTCACTTACGCCCTCCTGGTTCTCAGCCCTTGATATTTTTGAATAGTGTATGTAAAATCAAAAAGAATGCAAAATAATCTTTTTACTAATGGTCTCAGGTTTGGACCTCACTGTATGCTGAAACCCAAAAGCAAAGCAGTGAAATCTGACTTACCTACAGAAATCTGGAGGCACCATGCCGTAGACATTGATTCTGTCACAGAGCTCTAAGGCAATAGTCATTGTGAACCAGCCTGTGCTTAACCACGAGTTAGAGATTCTCCTGAAAGAGAAACAGAGAGAGAGAGTGTGACTGTCTGCTGAAAACAATACAATGAATACCAAACTGCGAGGCGTGCTGTAGTTAACATTCCAGAAGATATTTCCGTTAGAAATTACACACACGCAAGCCCAAGATTCTGTTGCGTTTAGAGTGCTGTCCAGCTGTCAGGATAATTTCTACAACCGAACATTATCATCAACTGCTCATCAGTTCAGCCAACCTGCCGTCTGACATGAAAGCCCTGGTGAATCTTTGACAAATAACACATTAATAAAGGAAAACAAACAGCATTAGTGAACAACAACCCGGATGTGATTGATTAAAAGCCTCTGATTACTGTTAAATTACCTCAGACAACAGAGCATCACTGTCTGGCAGATGCAACGTAAATAAACTCTCGTGCATGCGCTAGAATATCCGATGGAATTAATCAACATCTAAACTATAAACTTTGCACAGTTCACACAGAACATGTTTTCGCATACCACTGCACTGCTTTTCCAATGTTTTTATTTTTTTATTTTTTCAAAAGCAGTATCTAACGCATGACATGGCATCCAAAAAAAATGCAGCGCATAAGGTAAACAAAACTTTTGTTGTGTTTTTGCCATTTTAATTAGTTTTTGCCTATGTAGATTTCTTTCATTTTTAGTTTTTGTTATTTTAGTGCATCAGGATAAACTAAATGAAAATGTTACCTTGGTAACTAGCTGAAATAAAATGTTTTTTTTGTTTGTTTGTTTATTTTATTTCAAGTAAAGTTTTTTTTTTTTTTTTTTTTTTTTCAAGTAACAAATTGCGCTCTTGGAATGCCACTCAGCCAATAAAATTGTCTCAGGCCCATAATTCATATCAGTAACACATTACTTGAAGTTTTGCATAATGCATTATAAAGGTAATCAATGTTTGATGTAATTCATTATATCTTTTCATAAATAATTGTAACCAAAGTTAAAATGCATTATGTTTTAATGCATTATACTTTCTAAAGCTGTAACAATGAATGGATAAGTAAGGCATTATAAATGTGGTTACGATTAACAATAGTCACGTCTGGATTGAGAGGCATACACAGGAAGAACGATTCAGAGCTTCTTTATTTATATCAACTGAAGAAGGACTTCACAAGGGAAGTTCAAAACTGAAACAACTATAGCTCATCAAAACTGAAGAGTAACAGTCCTTATCTTAATCTCGCGTAAGGGGGTCCAGCCAGACGGTGGGAGACACAGAGCCACGGAGATCCAGAGAGGTGAGTTGCAGGGTGCAGGAAGGTATGTAACCTTGAGACCAGCCGACGAGGGACTGAGGTGAGTAGCCAGATATAGTGTAGCCAGATATAGGTAAGCAGAATCAGATGCACGTAATCAGTAATCTGGTGATTGTGAACGGGTGTAGGTGGTTGGTGTGGCTGATGGATCTGTGACAGTACCCCCTCCCCAACGGGCGTCTCCTGGCACCCGAGACCGACGGCGAGGACGACTGTGCCCCTTAGGAGCGGGACGATCTGGGTGCGCTTGATGGAAATCGGAGAGGAGTGACGGATCCAGAACATCATCTCTGCCCACCCATGATCTTTCCTCGGGACCGTACCCCTCCCAGTCCACGAGATACTGGAGCCGGCCGCTCCGCCGTCGGGAGTCTAGTGCTGTGTCCCAATGTGCCTACTTATAATAGCCACTTAAAGTATGTACTTTTTTGGTGAAGAAAAAGTACACACTTTTGAGTATGTAGTAGAAGAGTAGGCAAGCTTTGAGACCTCACACAACTGCGTCTTTAATGGACCGCTCTGTCGCATCTGTTACACGCACCCTGTCACTGTAAACTGGCCTGGCAATCATCTTGTCACTGTTCACATCCTCCACATTTCATTTCATTTAACTTCCTACTGTATTGGAGAGAAAAGAAGTAGCTTGTTGATCTGTCAGTCGCGGATCTTTCATGCCGAGAACTCTGCTCATATTTTCTGCATAATGATGCATTTTAAAGTTAAAGACCAAATGGATGTTTATAAAAGTTCATATTGCTGTTGCAGATTAAATATAACACAGATAACAATTAATAAATTTTTTTTACCAGGTTAAATGTTGATTATTAGTAACTCAAACCCCTTTTTCTAAACCTCTCTAGCTAACCATCGTTCGCGTACATCCGCTATGTTTGTAGTTTTTTAACACGTTTTATTCGTGTTTGTAGTTCTGGACCGAATCCTTCGCCAAAGCGCAATGGATTGTGGACAATATTAGCATTAGAGTGTGCACGGATCCACACTTCAAAAATCGACCTGAAATAGTAGACCATCCAGGGACTTTTGGCATACTCTTTTCAACATACTATGCTTTGGGACACATTTATGCTAATCTCACATACTATTTAGGATGGATAAAATCCATCCTAAATAGTATGAATCCGTTGGAAGGTGTAAGATCAGTGGCGAAACTGACTCCGATATGGGACCAGGGTCGGCGTGTAATAGGTAGGGGAACTAATCTGCCCTCCGGTAAGTGGCGTGGAGTGGATGTGATGGCGCAGACCGAACAACTTCTGACGTAGCGGGCGACATCCCAAGCCATGCTGGGCCACCAGTATCTGTTCCGGAGAAGCGAGAGGGTTCGTTGGCTGCCTGGGTGACCTGATCCTGGAGAAGTGTGGATGGAATCCAGAAGGATGAGACGAAGAGTGGTAGGTACATACTGTTTACCTTCTGGACCTCCTGGTGGAGCGGGTTCTGTTTGAGTGGCGCCATGAATTTGATCATCCAAATCCCACACGATAGGACATGTGAACACTGTGGGCGAGAGAATGGGTTCCGGGATGTTAGGTGATGGATCTGGTTGGTGAAGACGGGATAGAGTGTCTGCTTTGAGGTTTTTATGACCAGGGCGGTAGGTTACAGTGAACTTGAAGTGTGTGAAGAATAAGGCCCATCTGGCTTGTCGCGGGTTGAGGCACTTTGCTTCACGAAGATATTGAAGATTTTTATGGTCGGTGATTACCTAGAAGGGATGTTGCGCCCCTTCTAACCAGTGCCGCCACTCCTCCAGCGCGAGTTTGATGGCCAGTAACTCGCGGTTCCCGATGTCATAATTTCACTCTGCCGGGGACATCTTTCTGGAGAAGTACGCACATGGATGGAGTACAGGGGGTTCACCCTTCCATTGGGACAGTACAGCACCAACTCCTAGAGTGGAGGCGTCCACAGGGATTAAAGTTCTCCGTCGCTACGACAGATTTCCGTTAATTGCAGAGTCTACGACGGATTTCCGTCAATTGCAGGGTTCCCGCCTGTCCTTAATGCCTTAAATTCACTTTTCATAATTGTAAGGCCGTAAATAGGCTTACATTTCTCAAATAGTGTAATAAATGTCTTAATTTTAGCTTGAATAGGTCTTAAATTAAGGAAAGACGAGGTGTATTCAGCCTGCTGAGGGGGATGTGATCAAAGCCTGGATTGGAGTGGAAACACGTTCCTCTCTCCACTCTAAGCATTCTGTAATCACTCCGCTCTTGGTCCACTCTGGGTTTTCTGTTCCCGCTTCACCCCATTAGTTATTAGGGATAACTGAGGGGGAAAATGAGAGGAAAAGAAACATGTAGCATGTTGTTGTTGTTCTGCCGGCACACCAAAAATCGTCCCCACCATGGCTGCAGCTTCTCACTGACAACATAGTAACGCCGCTTGCATCATTCATAGTCGGGTTATTATCGGAGAACAGAGCAGAACTTGAATTTCGGCACGGGATTGCGGCGATTAACGGTAATAATCATTCTACTCATTCCCGCAGGTTCCGACGGAATGTGTCACATTTGCACCTGATTTTGAGTCTTGAGAACTCGCTCGCGCGCTCTCATTTTCTGTGCACAGATCGCAATAAGGAGAGTGACAGCTTTTAATAATTATTAAGGGAATTTGCAAATGTGATATTTCAATAAACAAGTACTGCATGATTTTGATCTATATCATCAATGAAAATGGTTCCAAATAAAGTAACAGCTGAGCCGCTGCGCATCTCTAAAAGCAAACACAGCGGTGTTTCATTCATGAATGAAAGTGCGTTTTTGAATGAATCTAGTGTGTCAGTGATTCATAATTACCCATTCATAAAGACAGTTACTTGCTTCATTTCTGAATGAATCAGCCGTTCGAACGAATCAATTGAATAAAAGATTCAGTGAAGAAATCATTGACTTGCCGCCACCTGCTGGCGTTTTCAGTTTCACTTTCAGCGTATAATTTCAGTTATTTAAATCATTTAATATTTCTGTATTCAAAATTTTATATTTAAAACATTGATCTCCACATGAATCTATGAATTTAATTGCACTCATGCCACCTCTGAGCCTCATTAAATGTCTGAAAATGTACCTACAAGTCACTTTTGTGTTCTTCTGTGCTACCTCTGTAGTACAAATTAATTTTTTATTAATACTAATTTCATATGATTGGTAACTTATTTGTCTTATTCTACTTATTATATTGTTTTAAATCTAAATTTTAAAAAGCTTATAAACATAAATTTTGAACTTTAAGGAGTCAAATGTCACCTCGTATTAGGAAGGCAAATTTTTGATCAGAATTTTTGATTATTGATCAGAAGGTGCTCCTAAATTTAAATTAGGAGGACAAGGGCTCCTAAAAAGAAAAGTAAGCATAGAGCCATGTGTAACATATTAGATCTGTGCATGAGGTCTTAAAGAGACAGCAGCCTAAATAAACCTGCTGCTGTCTTTCATTATATGGTGAAGACTATCCAGTGTTATGTTACAATTGAATAGATTATAGTTAGACCTAACTGAAAAATATTAAGTACTGATAATTTAATTTGTATCTTGTTATTGTTTTTGTTTGTACTATTGATTGTCATTAATTTATTTGTTCTTATTTACTATTTACTTGTCTTTAGTTAAAATAAATTCAATTCTTAGTGAACTTAATTCTTGTGTGGGGAGGGGGCGTGGTCCATGGGAAATAGTCCTGCCACCACAGCTGGAATAAATCCTAGAGGAAAACACTGCATACATTAGAAAATAATAAAATTAGAAAAATGCATTTACAAAAGGTAAAATGAAAATGCCCCTGTAAATCACTTTTGAGTCAAATGTCACCTTGTATTAAGAAGGCTAATTTGATTCGAATTTTATTATTATTGATTAGAAGGTGCTCCTAATTTTTTTTTTCTTTTTTTTTTTTTTTTAAATTAGGAGGACAAGCGCTCCTAATTACAAGAATAAAAAAACACAGCTCTTAAACTGGGTGTGTGACAGTTATGGCTGTGGAATGGGGTTTTGCCGAGGAAAAATTTCAGTCAAAAGATTTTTTTTTTGCTTTAACCCCTCTACGTCCACTTCCATTATGAAGCGACTGGTCGGATCAGGATGGTCGGATCAGAATGGATCAGGGTAGGAGCGGTGCAGAAGGAGGATCTTAGCTGCTGAAAAGCCTGTGTGGCTTCAGGCGTCCAGGAGAGTGTCTTGGGTTTACGCCGGAGGAGAGAGGTAAGTGGAGCCGACAGCTGACTGTACTGGGCTATGAAGTGCCGATAGAAGTTTGCAAATCCCAAGAACCTCTGCAGTTCCTTGACTGTGGTGGGCTGCGGCCAATTCCTTACGTCGTCCACCTTGTTCTTGTTCATTTGTACTCCCTCTGGTGTTATGACGTAGCCCAGGAAGTGAATGGTGGTTTGATGGAATTCGCATTTTTCTTGTTTGAGATATAGGTGATGCTGGCGGAGATGTTGGAGTACCTGAGACACATGACGTTGATGTTCTTCGAGATCAAGTGAGTAAATGAGAATATCATCGATGTAGATGATTACAAACTGGTTGAGCATGTCACGGAAGATTTCGTTCATGAAGTTTTGGAAGATGGAAGGGGAGTTCGAAAGGCCATACGGCAGAGGATGGTTCATGTACATTAGCTGAGCATCAATGTGAGGTATACTAGAGACATCAGGATGTAGATGGACTGTACTCACCACTGAGCGTGTGGGGCAAACAGGGCAGGAAGCCAGAGGATGATCTTTGGACCCGCACTGCAAGCAGAGGCCTTGGGTGATTCGGCAAGCTCGTTCAGCTGAAGATAGATGGTAATGGTCCATTTGCATCGGCTCAGGTGCTGGAGGAGCGCTGCCCGGTGAGACGACGGTGGTTGAGGAGTCCTCGGTGTGGCAAGCGGTTAGATGTTGGGCAATGTGTAACGCTTTTTGCAGAAAGCTCTCTAGTCCCACGTTGTCTTCATAAATGGACATTTGTTGTCTGATTGAGGAGTTTAGACAACGTCGGAATGCAGATAAGAGAGCAGTTTCGTTCCATCCGCTGCTCGCTGCGAGGGTACGGAATCGAACTGTGTAGTCATGAATGGACATCTCGGCTTGCCGTAGCCAGAAGAGCTCATCATGGACGAAGACCGCTGAGGTAGATTTGCCAAACACCTCGCAGAAATGATCAACAAAAGCAGCCAGAAGCACACTAAGGGGCTGTGCGAATTCCAGAGAGCTTCAGCCCATTGCAGTGCCCTTCCAGACAGCAGAGACATGATGAATGCGATCGTCGCTCTATCATTCACAAACTGATGGGGTTGTAGTTCGATGTATAGAGAACACTGGAGTAAAAAACCGCTGCAAACAGCCGCCTCACCGGAGTAGATCGCGGGTTTGGCCATGGGACATGCAGAGGCTGAGGGCATGACGGGAGGAGGCTAAAGAGACTCGCGGAGTGCTTGAACCAGCTCTGTGAAGGGATCAGGTGAGAGTGGGCTCCATGCCTCCATAGCAAACTTTAAGCTGTTCAATATACACTTCTGTTAGTGGGGCTGGTCTTCTGTCACGTCTGGATTGAGAGGCATACACTGGAAGAACGATTCAGAGCTTCTTTATTTATATCAACTGAAGAAGGACTTCACAAGGGAAGTTCAAAACTGAAACACAACAATAGCTCATCAAAACTGAAGAGTAACAGTCCTTATCTTAATCTCTCATAGGGGGGTCCAGCCAGAAGGCGGTAGACACAGAGCCACGGCGATCCAGAGAGGTGAGTTGCAGGGTGCAGGAAGGTATGTAACCTTGAGACTAGCCGACGAGGGACTGAGGTGAGTAGCCAGATATAGTGCCAAGGTAAGTGGAATCAGGTGCACGTAATCAGTAATCTGGTGATTGTGAACGGGTGTAGGTGGTTGGTGTGGCTGATAGATCTGTGATAAATACATTTATTTACATTAAAAATGTTTTATAATGGATTATATTTAAAGAATTCAAGTAAACTCTAATCAAACATCAAATAAGTTCTGACTGGCTGTTGTTGTGCCACTTCATAAACCAATTTCACTTTTAGGGCCAGATTTACTAAACAGGGCAAATTAGCGTTAGAGCACAATTCCATAAAAGCGTGGATGGGAAGGGAAAATTCTGCGGGTGATTTCCTGGCAAGGAGCACATTAAAGAACACAGACACAACATCTCATTTCCATAATGAACAACACAATCTACACACAATCACAAATATGTCCATGTTTCAGTGCTAATTTTGTGTCTTTGTGTCTTTAGTAAATCCTGACAGCAGTTTTTTAACGCCAAATGAGGGTTTGTGCTGGTGCAAGCTGATAGTAAATCTGGCCCTTAGTGTGTATATTCAAGTCACATAGCTCTGTCACTACTTTTTGCGTTTAATAGTTTCGTAATGTTTTAATTTCTCAGCATACTGCCTATTTTACTAGAGGACATATCAACTGAAAAGATGGTGTTAAAAAAGCTCAAAAGCAAAAATATACAAGGCTTACATGTATTATCGAGGTGGAAGAACTAATACGATTTTCAGAGCTGTATTTGAAGTGCAAATATAGGACTCAATATTTTGACTCAATATAAAACTATGTATGACTGCCAGATGAAGGTTGGTTCATTTAGCATATAGTTTCAGAAACCATTCAAGGATAAAGAAGCCCCCAAAGACATAAACTTGTTGTGTCATTTGAGGGTTAAATAAAATCATAAATACAGTGAACTTTTTGTGCTAGTATCTATTAGTGCATCTTCAGAAGAAATATACAATGTCTGTAACGCACATGGCGACACAGTCTTTTCTTAGAAGACAATGATATTTAGTACATGAAGAGATCTTACAGAAGTGTGTGTGGTACAGTATAACATGAGACTGCTCATAAAGGCAAAATGAGGATGACCACCACCTCTGCATTTCAACTATCCAAAGAATTCAAGTCTGAGGTTCTATTTTAGCCCTAAACATCACAACATTGAATATATGTGTTTGACAAAACATAATATTCAGTATTCAATATCCATCAAAAATTATCCAGATATCATGGAAACGTATTGCTTAGATCAATGCTCAGAATCCCTATGAACACATTCTCCAAAGCAGGATTGTTTAGAAGCCAATGTGACCAGATGCAGGAGAAAACAACAGAAGAGGAGAAAACTGAACTGCTAAGTCGTGGAAAAACAAAATGCCAGAACATTGGGCTGTGTTTGTGCCGCAGGGCTGTCTGTCACTGCCAGGCAAAGACAGAGAGCAAAGACACTGCGTCCCCATTGCCAAGTGCTCCTGCATGACTATTATTTACATGACCTATAGTGCACAAATTATAGCACCATCAGCCTGAATTACTTTGGGGTTTAACTGTAAGTACAGTTTCAGAAGGTCCTTGAGGGCTGAGGTTCTCATGGCCCAATGATAGAAAGCAATAAGCCATGAGACATGCGTTACAGTGATTTTACCACAGGTAATGGGTGTTCACAACATGACTAGACTGGTTTATTGCTTTTATAAAAAGGCATCAATGTGACAAGACACCACTGTTCAATAAACAGTTCCATATGTTCATTCAGTTTCATACATTCATCTTATGACTGATAATTTACAGAGGAAAGAATCGAAAAAAAAAAAAATATTATATTGCATATAAATTTACTTTTGTTTTATATACACATTCATATACATACATTTATATTTAATTTATTTACATATTTATTTATTAATATTTCAGGTTTCAACAAAATAACTAACAAATCATCAATAATTTGTACTGAACTACTATAATTGAAAAAACAAAACAAACAAAAAAAAAACAATACGGTCCCCCTAAAAGATCTGTAAAGCTCTGGAAATGGAAATGTTATTTCCATTAACGGTTAATGCATACTGTATGTATTCTTCCGACAATGCAAATGGAACGTGCTAGTAAAATACTGTTACTTTATTTGGAACTTTTTTTTTTAGTGAATTAAAAACATACAGCTAAAGTGGTCTGATTTCCAAGCAAATGACTCTAATGATCTTTTACTTTTTAGTGAATTAAGGCCATACAGCGCAACCACTGTAGTTCGATAACTGAATGAATGAATCTCATGAACTGGTTCTTTGTAGTGAATCACACACATACAGTTTGTTAAATTGTCTCATGAGACTTAAATCAGTGTATTTTGGTTGTTCATTTTACAGCATGCAGTTAAAGATGCACATTAATGAATATGAATATCAAACAAATGAGTGAAATATGTTGCCAGATTTTTATGTTTTGTATTGTTGTTTATTTAATACTGTATTTGGGTAGAGCTAATTATAGGATTGCATTTATGATGCCTCCACAAAGACAGAAATCTTTGTAAACACATTTTGCAAGAACTGTTTTAAATGTATTATCAAAATGATTATCTGCAGCAAATCCTAATCTAGTGAAAGCATGGCTCATTGAATATTAATAAGGTTACATGACTGGTGCTTTTCTGTCTTTTTTTAAATCTTAAGAATTCCTGGTTATTATAAGCCAGGGGTTCTCAACTCTGACCCTTAAGGTCCGGGGTTGCGTTTCAGTGTAAACGGAGCAAAACGGAGACTTTTGAAAATGATGGCGTGGCTGCCCACATTCTCTCTGCGTATCCTTGATGACCGTATAAACAATAACAGCATGCTCATTGTTGTACCCATAGATATGTATAGGTAGATTCCCCATTTGACCGCTCCAAGCATGCAGATGCGTCCACCATCTAAATAATAGGGAATCTACATATGCACATCTATGGTTGCACCTGCATGAGTGGTCATGTGACATGCGTTTTAGGTTGTGTAGTGTAGACGGAGATCATTTCCGAAACGCAGTGAAAACGCAGATGCGTCGTGTAATTGGGCTCCAGGCGCCACTATCGGAGCCAATCAGAGGTGCATCGCGCGGCGGCACAGACGGAGAGTGAGCGCGGCTGGGGGCAGTCATTGCCTAATGGATAGAGAGTTGGACTTGTAACCCGAAGGTTGCGGGTTCGAGTCTCAGGTCCAGCAGGAATTGTCGGTGGGGGGAGTGAATATCCAGCACTCTCTTCCACCCTCAATACCACGACTGAGGTGAGACCCTTGAGCAAGGCACCAAACCCCCAACTGCTCCCCGGGTGCCGCAGCATTGGCTGCCCACTGCTCCGAGTGTGTGTTCACTACTGTGTGTGTGCACTTGGATGGGTTAAATGCAGAGCATAAATTCAGTATGGGTCACCATACTTGACCACACGTCACTTCACTTTCACTTTCCTATCAAACACACCTGAACAAGTGAATCAAGGCCTACAGGATTACTAGAAAGTTACAGGCAAGTGAGTTACAGGTCAAGATTGGAGTTAAACGCTGTAGGAAAGCAGACCTTGAGATCCAGAGTTGAGAAACCCTGTTACATGCTGTCACTATGGTTATTCTAAATTTCATATTTTGTGTTCCACAAAATCAAAAAGTAAGCTATTCTTTTAATAAGCACAGTAGGCTTTGCATGACCTAAATTATATTGAGCTCAGCCATAGTAGTAGGATTTATTAATTTGCATCCTAGATTTTCAACCCAAAACATCACTGAAATAAAATTTACTGCTAAAAATACTAATTATTTGTATATGATTGTTTGTGATTAATGCATTTATAGGCAGGAGTGTTTCTTAGTTTCTGTAGTTTCTTAAAGTAACTTTTGGTTGACCAGCTCTTTGAAATTCTGTATGCAAACAAACATGGGAAAACACTGATCAAACCAATAAAGCAACAGCAGCCATCCTTCTCCAGTCCAATTCTGACATCTAACAGAGACAGATTTTTGTTGCACGTGATTGGTATGATTTTCACAGCAATCTTTTGTCTTCTCCGCTTTTCATTTGCCACTTTTGGGAATAACACCAATGAAAATGATACAAGATGAAAGACACACTTTGACGGCTACAATAAGACTACTGTGGTAATAAGGGACAGCAGCTACAAAACACTCCTGTATCATTCTAAGCCAGTTCATCAGTGGTAATATTTGCATTTCTTACTAATGAGCCTCCAAAGAGTTTTAAGGAGCACTCTGTAAAAATAGCGTTTTTGCGATAAAACCTACATGAAAAGACATCCACTAACAAGATCTTCAGGATGACACATCACCATAACTAGATTAGTGTTTGTTTGAACTATCAGAATATAACGAGGACCGTAAATTTACAGTATTCGCTTTAGAAAATAAAGGTTCCAACAGGGGTTTCGCAATGATGCCATAGAAATAGATAGTTCTTTTGGTTCCCCAAAGAACCTTTCAGTGAACAGTTCTCAAAAGAACCATTTTTTTTTTCTTTGTGTGAAGAACATTGAATTAGTCTGAAAAACACTTTTCCACTATAAAGAACCTTTTGTGCAATGGAAAGGTTCCATGTATGTTAAAGGTTCTTCATGGAACCATCCATGTCAAAAAAGAACCTTTGTTTTTAAGAGTGAATGACAAATTCATGTTCTGTGGACCAAAAATGAATATATTAAACCCCCATTCGCTGCAAACACACTACGCTGCTCGCACACACACACACACACACACACACACACACACACTTGCTTTGATTAAGTGGAGATTCTTGGCTTAATGTTCAAATCTAGAATCCCACACAAACTGATTTCCCATGTGATCCTAGAGTTTAAAGGGAAAAAGAGGCTGGTCTTCTCAGAGCAGTAAATGTGGAATAAGAATGGCCTCTGCAGACTCTATTCTAGGACACGCATCATCTTTCCTTTATAACACCTTTTTAAAATAAAAATAGGTCACGAAAAAATTAGGGCATGTCACATGGATAATATTGGCACGTTGATGAAAACGTCTGCTATCTCAATCATGTAAATGCATGCCTTTGGTTAATCGAGTTCTGCAGACCCATTTTAGTTCAGAAATGGGTTTGAAAATATTTTGCCTTTATACAGTGAAACATCAAAGTAGTGTATCATTACATATTTAAGCTTATTTCCTGAACCGTATCATTACAGATACTAAAATTGGCCTCTTATCAAATAATACAATTTTAAATTGGCTCTGTAAAACATAATAAAGTGCCCGTTACCTGTCTTTGCCGGTCTCTCTCTTGAATAGTTCATCAAACTGGAGCATTTTCTGCCAGGAGATGATATAGACCTTGAGTTTGGGCAGCACTTGGTTCATAAGCCGCAGGTTGTTATAAACCAGCCCTTTCCCGTCACGTCGCATATAACTGCTGGGTCCCCAGAAGATGAAGACCGTGTCCTGACTGGAGTTGAGGAGTTCGTGGCGGCTGCGCAGCACTCTCTGCATGCTGGAATGAGCGATGACCCTCAGGCTCGTGCGGTGACCCACGTCCACCCCGTAGCCACGGGCCGTGGGCGCGTCATTCATTCGGATGACGCACTCCGCCTGATCGATCTCTTTTCCGCGACCCCCACCGGTTAGATGACCCGAGCTGGTGACCAGCGCGCAGCTCCTGCAGTGCATCTTCAGAGGCTGCGGGGAAGAGGGTGGAAAGATTAGCTCTATGCAAGTGTAAAACCATAGTCAATAATTCATACAGAGTCTATATTAGATGCAGTGGTCATTTAAATAATGTATACGTGGCTAAGCAAATGTAAACACTGGTGTACCAGTTCAAGGCAAACAAGATAAATCTCAATGCCTTATTGGTATTTATTTAACTTCACTTTTATGGCCCAGGGGGTGGAGATTTAATTTTTTTCTTTTTGTTATATAAAGTTCAAATTAAAACTGTTTTAGAAACCTTGTACCAGGCCATCACCAGTTATGTTTTCCAAATGCCTTTTATTTATTGATGTTTTATCCAGACCTTTAATCTTAATATATAAAAATCGGTCATACAAATATCAACATATTCAACTTAAATGTTAATATACTAATTAACTCATGTGTGATTAAATTAATAACATTCATAATTTTTACACAAAATATAACAACTAGTCCACAGTCGCAGTATTATTATAGTATCATTTATGTATTAGTATATTATTATGGCATTTATTTATTTACTTTAATTCTAGTTTAAGATATTTGTTAATAATATTATTATTATTTTTTTTAATATTTCTATGTAGCTTTATTTTATCAATTTTAGTCATTTTTAGTACTTCAACCAATTTTTTGTTCATTTTTGAATAAGTTTTAAGTTTTCATAGAATATTTAACTTCTTTTTTATTTTAGCTTTGTTACGTTTACCGTAGTTTGTAGTGTGTGTCATTTCTAATCATACTGTAATTCTGTTAAATTATGCAAAAAATAAAAAATAAAATAAAATAATATATATATATATATATATATATATATATATATTATTTCATTGTGTGTATTTAGGATACATAAAATGCTAGCTATCAAATTAGCCTTGCATTTCCATCACACAATGTTATTAAAGTGATAGTTCACCCAAAAGTGAAAGTCAGGTATGGAACAATGTAAGGATGAGTATGATGATGACAGAGCATTTTTATTTTTGGATAAACTATCCATTTAATATACAACATATGTGGTGGAAATGACGTGTTGGTTAAAAAAAAGAATTCTTTGGTTGAAGAAGAAAAATTAAATAGATTACTGAGAGTGTAAAATCTGTGTTTTAAGAGAACTTATTTTAAAGAGTAGTTTATTAGTTTATTTTCCACAAGGGCCAAGTGTCCACTGGTGAAGAAACATCCGTTCATGACTAAACAACTGTTTAATTTTGCCTTCAGATCCTCTTTTGGCACTCTGGGTTATAGGTCTGGCAGAATGCACCCGAGAATCAATGGAGGCTCTTCAAATTAAAAGGTCTATTTAGAGGAAAATGTCCTAGTTTCAAAGATATTGTTGACATATGCACTGCAATTTTGCCTGAGGATTTCTTTATTCACAACATCTTGTTGGTCAGACATAATTGAAGCGGTTAGTAAATCAGGCCTCCTGACCTTGAATAGTTTTAAAATCCGTCCAGCTTCTCCTACACATCTCCACATTCAAACCACATACTATTCCACTGCGTGCCTTTCCATTCTCTACAGCTTTCCATGAATTATTCCAAGCCGACATAAAAGCACCATTGGTATTCTTACAGTGATAAGGGCACAGTCCCTTCAGCCCCATCCTTGGGGGATAAAGTGTTTCAAGAATAAAGGCCCATCTTCGTTCTCAAGGAAGTGGTTCATTTATGGTGAAATTTCTCTTTCCCATCCTCTGTCACGCTCTTTAAATCAATAATATGCAAAGAGCGCTGCCAGCGTTGCGTAATTTGTCCTGGATGAAGGCATCTGGTGTGAGGGAAATAATAATAACAAATGGCGCCATGTATTCTGCAGGCAGTGCTGAGGCATTTGCATGCGTCTCCTCTTGGCGTCCGATACTCTCTAGGTAATGAAACTCAGCCGCAGGTCAAAGAAGACACAGGTGCTGCTCCACTGACATAATGTTTAATGAGGCCAGGAGCAGCTGAAATCCTTGTGGGCCACATGAGCTTCCTGTGTCGCCCAAAATCCTTTGTTTAATTGCTGAAAAACATCCCGATATAGTCGATAGCTGCACAGGAGACTCTTGAGATCTGTTTTATCCAGATGTTGCATTAGTGAGGGTTAAATGAACACAATAGCAATTCCTTAGAATCATTGTCCAACAACTCTTAACTTGTGAGCATTTAAATCTGCCCTGGGACAGCAAAAATCAGATATTTTTTGGCATACTCAACTCCATGCAATATTGAAATCGTCTCGTTTACGTATGTAACCCTCGTTCCCTGAAGGAGGGAATGGAGACGTATGTCGGAACTGACCGACGAATTGGGGATCGCTTTGGGAGACCAATCTACTTCGAGTGAAAGAAAATGAGCCAATGCACATTGGCATGCGATAATTGCACCAGCTGCTCTGCGCTGCAGCGCGAATATTTAATGAGCAGCCGGTGTGTCGCATATTTGCTTTTCCACCGAGGAGCCGAGCTAGTGACTCGGTTGTACAGCGGAGGTACAACGACTGTGGCGACGGGACGTACATCTCCGTTCCCTCTTTCAGGGAACGAGGGTTACATACGTAACCGAGACATTCCCTTTCAGTCGGTCACGTTCGACGTACACGCTGAGGAACTGACTGACGAATTGGGGATATCTACCAACACGCCACTGTCGCTGGCCCTTCCAGCGCTCTGCTCGAGACTCCTGGACCGCCCCCAACTTGCTAGAGCGGGAGTCAGGGCTCTAAGCAGAGAAGGTCAGTCACTGCTATTCCACAAGACCCACTCAGTGTGACTATTGGATAACGCTGGGAAAGCGTGCCCTAGAAGAAAAGGGGACGCTGCGGAGGCCACATCCTGCCCGTAGGAAGGTAATGTGTCGGTAAACATATGGACTAGCCAACAGGGTAGTACAACATATGGAAGTCTCTGGGGTGGTTCCAGCCTAGCTCTAGGGGGGAAAAAACACCAGCAGAGACGAGGGAAAGACACGGGCTAGCCGGACTGGGTAGCCTTCCGTGGAAGAATATGCATATGGGATCACTGCTGGGACCGCTACATATGGACACCCAGCCTAACACAGGTTCCACAAGAATACGAGTGTAGGCCTGGCGTAGGCCTGGCGGGGGGCGGTGGGGGGTGTGGGGGGGGGAGATGGAGGAACTCACAGGGTTAGCCATTTCTGAGGAACCCTACTGGAGCAAAAGACACATGTATCTGGCCCAGTGGGCGGGAGTGGCGTTGCAAGCCAACACTTAGAATGGGTCCTTCGCGCTACTGGCCACTGGGGGCGAGTACACGGGAAGACACCGGCTCTACACGCAGGCTATAGAATCTAGCGAACGTGTTAGGTGTCGCCCAGCCCGCAGCTCTACAGATCTGTTAGCAAGTCGCCTTGAGCCAGCGCCCAGGAGGAAGCAGCACTTCTAGTTGAGTGCGCTCGCAACCCGAACGGGCAAGGCATGTCTTGGGATTAGTACGCCAAGACAATAGGATCCACTATCCAGTGGGCTAACCTCTGCTTGGAGACAGCCTTTCCCTTCTGCTGGCCTCCGTAACAGACAAAGAGCTGGTCTGAGGTCCTGAAGCTTTGTGTTCTGTCCACATACAGCCGCAGAGCGCAGACGGGACAAAGAAAAGCAAGGGCTGGGTCTGCCTCCTCCAAGGGCAGCGCTTGCAGTCTCACTACCTGGTCCCTGAAGGGAGTGGTAGGAACCTTGGGCACATATCCAGGCCGGGGACTCAGGACAACGTAAGAGTTGGCCGGCCTGAATTCTAGGCACGATTCGTCGACCGAAAATGCCTGCAGGTCCCCTACCCTCTTGACAGAAGCCAATGCAGTCAGGAGAACTGTCTTTAATGACAGAATTTTCAACTCAGCTGACTGCAATGGTTCAAAGGGAGGTCTCTGCAGTGCCGTGAGCACCAGAGACAGGTCCCAAGAGGGTATCGAGGTGAGAAGAGGAGGGTTCAACCTCCTCGCCCCTCTAAGGAACCTGATGACCAGGTCGTGCTTACCAAGTGACTTACCATCAACTGCATCGTGATGTGCGACAATTGCGGCAACATACACTTTCAGGGTGGAGGGAGATAGCCTTCGTTCCAACCCCTCTTGCAGGAAGGAAAGCACAACTCTGACCGGACATCTTTGGGGGTCTTCCTGGTGGGAAGAACACCAGTCAACGAATAGGTTCCACTTCAGAGCATAGAGGCGCCTTGTAGAGGGGGCTCTAGAGGAAGTGATGGTGTCTACCACTGATTGGGGTAGGTCACCTAGAACCTCCGTGTCCCATCCAGGGACCAGACATGAAGCTTCCAGAGGTCTGGACGCGGGTGCCAAAGGGAGCCCCGTCTCTGAGAAAGCAGGTCCTTCCTCAGAGGAATGGGCGAAGAAGGGGCTGTCGCGAGGAGCATGAGTTCCGAGAGCCAAGTCCGGCTGGGCCAGTATGGCGCAACTAACAGGACCTGCTCCTCGTCCTCCCTGACTTTGCACAGGGTCTGTGCGAGAAGGCTCACTGGGGGAAACGCATATTTGCAAAGGCCCTGGGGCCAGCTGTGCGCCAGTGCATCCGTGCTGAGAGTGCCCTCGGTCAGGGAATAAAGCAACTGGCAATGGGTCGAGTCTGGAGAGGCAAAAACGTCTACCTGTGCAGCTCTGAATAGACCCCAAATCAGCTGGACCACCTGGGGATGGAGTCGCCACTCTCCCGGAAGTGCAGCTCGACGTGAAAGCTTGTCGGCTGCACGATTGAGCACGCCAGGGATGTGAATGGCCCGAAGTGACCTCAGATGCTTCTGACTCCAGAGTAGGAGATGGCGGGCGAGTTGCCACATGGGGCGGGAGCGTAGACCACCCTGGCGGTTGATGTACGCAATGGTCGCAGTACTGTCCGTACGGATCAGCACGTGCTTGCCTTGTAGGAGCCCTATGAGGCGGCCCAGAGCAAGACGTACTGCTAGCAACTCGAGGCAGTTGATGTGCCAATGTAGTTGAGGCCCTGTCCACAGACCCGACACTGCATGCCTGTTGTACGTGGCCCCCCAGCCCGTGGCATAGGCATCCGTGAATACCACAGCACGCCTGGACACTTGTTCTAGGGGGACTCCTGCCCGTAGAAACAAAGGGGCTGACCACGCCCTGAAGGTTTGGCGACAGTACGGGGTGATGTTCACCCGGTGTGTGCTGCTCTGCCACGCCCATCTCGGGACTCGGCCGTGAAGCCAGTGCTGAAGCGGCCTCATATGAAGCAACCTGAGCGGCGTTACTGCGGCTGCGGATGCCATATGCCCCAGGAGCCTCTGAAAAAGTTTCAGTGGGGACGCTGTTCTGCCTCTGAATGAATTCAGGCAGTTCAACACTGACTGGACGTGTTTTTGCGTTAACATCTTGAACGGGAGCTTGTGCAGAGCCTGGTTCAAGGTTCGCAGGTCCAAGACTGGCCGTAACCCACCACCTTTCTTGGGCACTGTCGGCTGGAGGGACCGGCTTGATCGCGTCCTTCGCCAGTAGGACTTCGATCTCTTTCTGTAAGACAGGGGCATCGCTGCTCCGCACAAAGTTGAAGTGGATGCCCCTAAACTTGGGGGGATGCTGGGCGAACTGAATCGCATAGCCGAGTCTGATGGTGCGGATGAGCCAGCGAGACGGGCTGGGGAGCGCTAGCCAGGCTTCCAGACACCGTGCCAGCGGGACCAACGGAACCACAGATGTACCCGGGGTGAGGCAGCAAGGTGGAACACAGGGACTCAACTCGGGAGGCACTGAGGCGGCCCAAAGTGGAGTCTGCGTGAGCTGTGCAACACTTACCTGGTTCCAGGGTGGGACAGAGGGTGTGAGAGAAGGCCTGGTGGCATCCTTGAACCACACACCACTGTCTGCTGGCGAAGAGAGAGGGGGAAGGGAGTGGCAAGGTGTTTGCAACACGTCGCACACTGCCAACCGCACCCTCTTGTGACCCAGAGATATAGGAAATTGCTCTTTTATTGAAAATGTGGGTACTGCTGGACTCCAAGGAGCCAGCGGCAGAACAAAAACAAAAGGAAACAAAAGATTCTCCACCCGGCCCTCCTCCGGGGGAGGGAGTGAGGCGGACACCATCTCCCAAAGAGCAGATCCTCCTACCTCTGGGTCGCCCGTCTCAGGACCGCTTACCCTTACGCTTGCCTCCTGGTTTGGCGGGGGCCTGGACGGGCTGGGCGTTCCCCTTGCACCCTCGGCGATGAGCAGATGGAGGCGCTGCAGCCGACGACTGGGTGGAGGCAGCAGCTGACCGTTGGGGCAGGATGTGCTTTATCGCCTCCGTCTGCTTCTGTGCCACTGAAAACTGCTGGGCGAAGTTTTCAAGGGTGTCGCTGAAGAGGCCGGCCTGACAGACAGGGGCATTGAGTAACCGAACTTTGTCGGGCTCACGCATATCTGCCAGGTTCAGCCACAGGTGGCGCTCCTGGACCACTAAGGTGGACATCGCCTGACACAGGGAGCGTGCAGTGACTTTTGTCACCCGTAGGGCGAGGTCCGTCCTTGTACGCAGTTCCTGCATAACCCCTGGGTCGGAACTACCCTTGTGCAGTTCCTTGAGAGCTTTGGCCTGGTAGACCTGTAGGAGCACCATGGCATGCAGGGCAGAAGCGGCTTCTCCACAAGCTGTGTAAGCCTTGCCCGCCAGAGAGGATGAGAACCTTACACGCTCGGGAGGGGAGATGCGGTTTCCCCCGGCAAGAGGTAGCGGTCCTGGGACACATTTGCCACAGACCCCTCCACTGGGGGGAGCTTCACGTACCCCTTAGCCGCCCCGCCATCGAGGGTAGTGAGGGAGGAATGACCAGACCGGCTTCGAGCAGAATAAGGTGCCGTCCATGATTTAGTCACCTCTTCATGCACTTCCGGAAAGAAAGGTACTGGGGTGGAGTGCTGAGAACCAGCACAGGCCACCCCAAGAAACCAATTGTCCAGCCATGAGGGCTCAGGACATGGTGGAGGGTTCCACTCGAGCCCGACACTCATGGCGGCCCGGGAAAGCATAGCAGACATCTCTGGGTCGGACTCGGGCAACGCTGCCACACCCGAAGGGGGCAGCGCAGCAGAATCTTCATCCCCGGAGGACATACACTCACCCTCCGATGCAGCGATCAACATCTGGTCCACCGGGGGAGCCCCAAAAGTGACAACTGGTACCGCACGAGGTGGATCAGCATGTCCTCTTGGAAGCTCCACTGGTTGCAGTGTCATGGAGGAGTGAGGAGCCCGAGGAAGTTGACTCGGTGAGGTATTCCTCACTATAACCCTCAGGTCACCTAGGTTATTAACCGAAGTAGGCTTGCTCTGAGCTGGCCCAGAAGAAGGACTAGATCGGGGAATACACAAAGGGGCTCCAGTCTCCTCAAGATACTGGAGTCTCGACCTTAACACTGAGATGGTCATGTTCCTGCAGTCAGAACATGTGAGGCAGTAATCATGACCATCACCGAGGGCCAGGTAGCGACCGCACCCAGTAGCACACGGTCTGAATGACATCTTGAAAAAGTCACAGGGTCAAATCGTTTGTTCTCTTTCAGGAATTTGCTCTCTACTGGTGCTAAAACACACAGGGAAATGGTCGCGGCTACACAACAGTACAATAGTGCAAGCCTGTTGTGAGCACTCACTCTCTCATTGAAGGCGCAACTCTCCACGAGCTGTGAGAACAGCTGTTTTTGCTCTCTCGTGAGATTGCGACCAACACTGTCAGCACTGTCAGACCCACACCGGACACGCAGAGGCTCCTTCCCAAACGAGCAGCTCGTCTTCCACCACTTCGGAAGAAGAAAGAAACACACACGCAGGAACAGCACATGTTCGGCTCCGAAGCGAAAAGCAAATATGCGACGCACCGGCTGCTCATTAAATACTCGTGCTGCAACACAGAGCAGCTGGTGCAATTATCGCATGCCAATGTGCATTGGCTCGTTTTTCTTACACTCAAAGTAGATTGGTCTCCCAAAGCGATCCCCAATTTGTCGGTCAGTTCCAATGTACGTCGAACATGACCGACTGAAAAGGAACTAAACAGCACAAAAACACATGAAATGGGATAAACTTGATCCAAACCACATTAACACATGGTTTGTGTCCAGAGGCACTCATTGCCAGGGTATGGACCGCCAACTTGGCCATTGTTCTTGGCCATTCTTTCCAGCTGGTTCCAGGTGTAACCCATCTTGAGGATGTCAGCCTTGAGGTCATGTTGCCAGGTGTTTCTTGGGTGGCCACTTCAATGCCTGCCCCCTTATGTTGGTTGGCAGTTTACAAAGGGTGTCCCCTATCCAGCCCCATCTTCTCTTCCTTATTTCTTATTCAGCAGGAAGTTAATGTGTCCTTTCCCAAAGGTTTTTATTGCTGATGGTGTCAGGCCAGCGGATCTGGATAATCTTTATATGACAGCTATTGATGAAGGTTTGGACCTTCCCAATGGTCATCTTGATTGTCCTTCAGGTTCAGCTCCATACAGCAACAATGATTTGCCATTGGAGTTGAAAAGGCAGGTCTTTGTTGCCGAGAACAAATCTCTGGAGCTCCAGATATTTGTGAGCTGTATGAAGGCTGCATTGGCAATCTTTGCCTTGACAGCTGTGTCTGTACCCCCCTGTTGGTCACTGATGCTGGCCAGGTAGATGAAGGCCTGGACTTCTTCCAGGAGACTTCCATTCAGTATGATCCTTGCTTGTGGATTTTATCTAGAGGATCTTGGTCTTAAAAAGAAAAGGTGTAGATCACCAAAATGTCTACAGATATAGCTGATTTATCCCTAAAAATTCTCAAGGTTCAGTGCAATCATTTTTACATAACTTTAGCACATAAATTATATGATGATACTTAAAATTTAGCAAAAACTAGTTTGGAAAGAACTGGATGAAAACAGGCTAGAGGCTTTTTCATTTTGGCGTTTTCACTTTGTCAAAAACAGAACAGCGCAATAAGTGGATGTAAGCTTGTGTCACAATCACTATGTAGTATATAGTAAACGAGTGAACGAGTCAGCAGTTTTGGACAGAGTATACGCATGAATGCATGATGCATCTCTGTCATCTGTTGTCTCATGCGGCTCATGATTTTCCATCCTCTCTTTCCACAATGACAGCTACTCAGAGTTTTATGAGAAAGGCTGTTGGCATGGTGCTGATACTTTTATCATTACTGAAGTAACCACTGTAAATACGCCGGATATTGATTACAATGACTGAACAAACGGATCAGTTTTCATCACTTGCAAAATGACAAAGTGCAGACAGTCAATCCTACGGATTGATTTTAAAACCAAATCAGATTTTATTTGAAAACCAAATCAGATTTGTGTGCAGTGTGAACAAAACGCCTCAGTGTCCTGAATGTTTTCTACAGTGCTTGAGCTTTTACTTCACACTGTGAATTACATATTGCAGAGAGAGCCAGACTCTGTCCATCAAGCTTGAGGAAATGTCACTAGGAAACGGCACAATCAGATTGACGGCCATCTGAGAAGCAGATGACAAGAGTAATCTTACAAAATGACACATGAACGCTACCCTGGCATGATGACTTGAGAACTGAAGCATTTTGTGTAATTCTATAAAAGGTCAGCTAAGATTATTTTACAGAGTGCTATATTTGAAGGTTCAAAATAAAATATTAAATGAACTGAAAATGACGCAAAATTAGCATTAGTTATTTGCTTGACAACATTAATACACCTTGAAGTGTCAAATACAGCAGTAATCTTTTTTTTTTTTTTTATTAAAATATTTATTTATTTTTGCAGTGCCACTGCATCTCCAGAAGTGCTATGGGGCAAAATATGCTTTAACTAAAACATTAATTGCTGTCTGATATCATGAGAGAAATGTTTATTATATATTTCACTATTATTAGAGCATTTTAACAGGACAGTCAGACATGTGTTTTGTGAATGATGAATTATGTAATAATTCAATTAGTTCTGCACATGGGGTCTGGTGGATTACTCTTCTAAAAACCATATGGTTTATGGTACCAAATGTCCATGTTAAAACAGTCTGAAGCAGAAGGCAGAATGAATTAAATTTGATTAATTAGGGATGTTTCTATATGAAAATTCTGTCAAGTTGACCATTTTTTTTTTTATGTCATGGCCAATAATCAATAATTGACCATTATTAATTATAAATGGCCATTAATAAAGTGTTATGTTCTTATTGGAAATACATGCCTGTGGCGACATTTCTGCAAAATTACATTTTGTTGCTTCTTGCACATTTCGCAACACTTTAAATGTAAGTAAGTAGCGCTGAAAGCATTTTCGTTTTCTCCAAAACAAATGAATGTGAATCTCTCAACGTGTAATGTTGGTGGTTATACATATTGCGGCAGTTCAGAAATGAAATGTCTTGTGAGAGTGGTGGTAAAAGATTAATGCAACCTACCCTAAACCGATTGTTAAAGGGGTCATCAGATGCAAAGTTCACTTTTACATGTTGTTTGAACATAAACGTGTGTTGGCAGTGTGTGTACACATCCACCCTATAATGATAAAAATCCACCCAGGGTTTTTTTATTTTATTTTTTATTATTTATTTATTAATTTTTTTATATAGTTCACATAAATCTTGACCCCTTCCTTAAATCAAGCCATTCTCAGATTCTTGGCTGTGCGACATCACACAGACCCAGGCCCCTCCCACGATTGCTGATTGACAGTGGCATTTTTCCTTAGACCTGCCCTGAGTGAGCTGTCATCAGTCTGCCATTGTTTCGACACCGGAGCAGGTGTAGACAAGAATGTCTCTTAAGCGATTGAGGTGTTCTGTTGTTGGATGTAATAATGAACATAGCAGTTGTCATTTACTCCCGACATCTGAGCCGCTGAAGACACAGTGGATTATGTTTGTTTTTGAAGGGAATGCGCCCCCGATCTACCTAAATGCGCCTATATTCGCACGAATCATTCATGATCCAGCCTCACCTACAGAAGAAGTGAGCATAAGGTTTTTTATGAATCTTTACAAATCGCCATTCCTAATAATGTGCTAGTTAGCCAGTTTTGCGGCTTAAGTAAATAGTATGGCTCGTCACCCCAAGGAAGAGAGGGGTGGGGTGAGCAGAGCTCATTAGCATTTAAAGAGACATGCAACAAAACAAGTTGCTGTGAAAAAAGAGCTGTTTTGACAAGGTAAAAAAGGTGTTGTTTTACACTACAATTTAGAAATTTTAACCAAAGTATGTTATAGACTTTTCATTAAGACCCTAAAGAATCATATCAACCTGTGGAAAATGGGCATCCGATGACCCCATTAATAAAAGCACACATGAGACAAAAACACATTGCAATTTTAGCTTGCTTACACAAACACTTGATCTTTTTTGTTTTTTTTTATCAAGGCTCATGTTTTACACTTCACATTACAAGTGCAACACTGTACCAGGTGAGCTACAGAGCAAGTTTACTACATCAGACAAGTTATACATATGGAGCTGATTATTTGATGTAAACATCAAAATGTATTTGTTTAGAAAGCAAGCAGTTAAAAGTGTTTTGAGGTCATAATATAATACTGTGCAAGGAACTGCACAAAAATATGTATTTATTAATCAATAAACTGCCTTGTAATCATCATTTGTGTGAAACTGAATAAAAGTTGGTGGTGTTTTGATCTTACTAGTGTTCATTTCAGCTGGAAACTGTAGTGAACTGTATGTATAGAAGACAGAGGCACATTTTTCCAGAGAGCCCATGTTGAATTTATTTGCACTTTTAAAGATTAACTGTAAATGAGTTCAGTGACCGCAAAAGTAAGCCAGCCAATATGGAATTGAAATACTGTGAATCCTTAAATGTAATCCCTTCACAATTCAGTTTCAATATTTTTTGGCTTTATTTGATAGGACAGTGCACTGGTAGGCAGGAAACACTGAGAAAGGAAAGAGTGGAACAGGGTCAGGAAAGGACCTCGAGTCAGAACTCGAACTCAGGTCGCCTGAAGCACAGCTGCACCATATGTCAGAGCTCTGCCTGCAAGACAACAATGGAGCCCTGATTATCCATTGGGAATGGATGTAGCAGAATGTGATCGAGTTTGATGAATTGTGCATCGTTAGACCAGAAAAATACTAATTAAGTAGGGTCAATTTTGATTTCATGTTTATTTTAACACCCCAACAATAGAAGATCTAATATGGTCTGCCCCAGGCTTTTTTTTAGCAAGCTTCCTTTGTTTAGACGCTGTTCTGAATTGAGAATCCATGATGTTTAGTCTGCCCTCCAAGGAACTCACAGAACAGAATTAAGAACGAAGGCAAAAAGACACAGTCAGGGAGGGAGTAATTAGTCTCAGTGTACATGCTGCAGGCAAATCTCGAATTAAAAAAATAGATATCTCTTTCAAATCAGTGAAGAGAGAGGAAATAAAAGTGCATTTGCATTGTGGGAGGAAGTAGCTCTGGGGCATCATCGATTAAAGGCCCTGCCGAGATCGCTGACTCTCTGTAAATTGCTCTGCTGACCTGAACGGCCCGCGGTGCACATGATATACGAAGCTAACAAAGGAGACGCGATGGGGCGCACCAGCCATAACGAAGCAGGCGACAATTAGCCAAATCCCATCGGCATCCCATCATCACCCTGCTGATGGTCCAAGCTGCATGTTCCTGCATGCTCTTAATTAGACAAAAGCTTTTATTTTTTGCCATTCTACTAAAAAAAGAAGTTTATCCCAATTATTAGGAGCTTCCAATAACAGCAAAGAGGCCAGATGAGGGGAAAAAGAGAAGGTTTTATTATGTTTAAAACAGAACCAAACAGCTGTAGATGAAGGTAAACGTCTCTTTCGTGAAAATGAAATGTACCGAAGCATCTAGTGATGTTCTTGTCTGAGATGTTTTGAAGGAAGTTCGAAGGAAACAAGTCAAGTCATCATTGCACAGACTCATAATGGAACAGCACAGAACATTAATCTCTAAATGACTGTTCTGGCTGTGAGACTTTCTGATAAAGTTGTTTTTGTTTCTGAAGAACTGGATATTATTGTTGTCTACTGAATGCTGCTATTGTCAGAGGGCATTATGCCTCAATTTGCACTGTGTTTTTGCCAACCCAGGCTCACTGGAAAAACATGCCTGTGGCGACATTTCTGCAAAATGATAATGCATTGCTTGTTGTAGTTTTCGTGACACTTCCGAAGTGAAATGTCCAGAGAGTGGTGCTAAAAGCATGTTTTATCTAAAACAGATGAACATTAATCTATCAAAGTTTTATTTTGTTGGTTGATGTATTGATTGTGGCAATTTGGAAATGAAATGTCCAGTGGGTAGAGCTCTATCGCATTTAGCACAGACACTAAACCCTTATCCTAACCGATAGTGTTAAAAGCAAATGTATGATAAAAGTACATTTGCTAAAGCTCTTTCATCATGACTCATGTTTCACAGAATTCATACCTGAGCCCTTTATATTGCAAGAGCATTCCTGTACCGGGTGCGCTACCAAGCAAGTTTACCACATCAGAAAATCAGTACATATGGAGATGATTATGTGATGCAAACATGAAAATGTATTACTTTACAAATTATGCAGTATGGCAAATGTGTTTTGAGGTCATAACATAGTATTGTGCAAGATATAACACTGCACAAAAACAAGTCCTTAATATCAATAATATGTCCTGGTAATCATAATTATTTAAAAAGGAATAAAAGTTGTTTTGTGTTTTACAGCCACTAGTGTTCATTTTAGCTGGAAACTGCAGTGATTTGTGAGTATAGGTATGTTTTTGGAGTTTTTCAGTAATGTATGCAGGCAGAAGCATGTTTTTCCAATGAATCTCATTTGGTTCTTGCAGGTTATGAGAAGACCCAAACAATATATGCATTCAGGTACAACATTGTGCAGATATTGCAGAACTGGAAAATGGAGAACTGTCTGAACTTCATAAAATATTATCTCCTACTCCTGACATTTCATTTATTAAATATTTAGGCTAATCTTATCGCCAATATGAGACTAGTACTCTCAGCTCTGTTTAAGATTTTTTTAACCACATTTAAATCCATTCCTAAATACATTCTGTAAATTTTTCCCAAAATGCAGCATCTCTCACAGCCTAGAAATTATTGATAGACTGGTATAACAATGATTAACTGCAGTGTGTACGTTTTAAAATATACCACTCTGTCAATGAATAATGCACATTTTTAGCAATAATTCTTAATAATATATATTTTTTTATTTCATAAAGTTATATGCTTCTCATTTACTAGCATTATTTCATATTTGTGTATATACTGAGTTTTCTACAGCGCCGCAGCAAAAAAAAAAAAAAAAAAAAAAAAACCTGAACAAATAAATAAATAAAAATAAAATCCTAATTTATTTAAGTGGTAATTGAGTTTAAAGTCTGTATTGCAAAATAGTAGCATAAAAACTATTGAGGTTCCCTCATAGAGTGTGACCAGTGCAGTCTGACTCTCTCTCTATATATATATATGTATGTGTGTGTGTATGTATATATATATATATATATATATATATATATATATATATATATATATACACTATATTGCCAAAAGTATTGGGTCACCCCCTTCTAATGAACAGGTTTGACTACTTTAGTCATTTCCATGAGTACAAATCTTAATGTTTAAGCATATAAAGATATT
Organism: Spinibarbus caldwelli; assembly: GCA_039654775.1. NCBI lineage: Eukaryota > Metazoa > Chordata > Actinopteri > Cypriniformes > Cyprinidae > Spinibarbus > Spinibarbus caldwelli. The sequence continues at coordinate 8,218,616 of CM077234.1, forward strand.
CTAGGGAATTGTGTGCTTCTAATTTTAAAGCAACAGTTTGGACAGGACCCTTTTCTTTTCTAACATGACAATGCCTCTGTGTATAAGGCAACGTTCAAAAAGAAATGATTGATTCAGTCAGTGTGGAAGAACTGGTCTGCAGAAAGCCAAGTCCTAATCCAAGCTGAACACCTCTGGTGTGACTTTAAATGCAGACCTTGAGCCAAAAGCTCTTACATATATATATGTAATGAACTGAAAAGGCTCATGAATTAAATTAGGCAGTGGCTATTTGCACTAAGTGCAAATAGCGATGGATGCTATTTACACTAAGTGCAAATAGCAATACATTCTATTTACACTAAGTGCAAATAGCATATTTTTTTAGCATATCCATTTAATAATTTGAATTAAAATTATAATTTACACTCAATACTTTATTATTGCGTACTGTTTTAGGTCTATACCTATTTGCACTTAGTGTAAATAGCATATCGTTAAAAAATACTGCTATTTACACTAAGTGCAAATAGCGATAGATGCTATTTACACTAAGTGGAAATAGCAATGGATTCTATTGACACTAAGTGAAAATAGCAGTATTTTTTAACGATATGCTATTTACACTAAGTGCAAATAGGTATAGAATCTATTTACACTTAAAATAGAAAGATTTTCTGCTATTTATACTACTTATTGCAAATAGTGGCAATTATCTGCACCTCAGTATTATAGTACATTATAAAACAGTATGCAATAATAACATATTGAGTGTAAATTATAATTTTAATTCAAATTATTAAATGGATGCCACCTTATTGGGTCAATAAAGCCCTCCCTACACCTACCCTAACCCTACCCGATACTTTATTTTCAACTTTTTGATTATTTCCTTCATTTTTATTGAAAATAAATGCCTTTCTGATGCGATATGAGATTTGAAAAGGGAGAAAAATAGTTCGGCAAAAGGTGGGTTCAAACTCGGGTCGATCGTGTCAAAAAGCACACGCCTTACCATCTATGCCACTGAAAGTGATGAGCAATGAGTGTCTTTTTTCTGTGTTGACTGTCCATATCACACCTTGGTGGGCGGAGTTAGTGCAAATAGCCTCAGTCAACAAGGCGGGCTATTTGCACTTAGTGTAAATAGACACTCTGATTAAATTAACTGCAAGTTATCACTACTTTCAATCATGTCTGTCTGTATTTTTGTTAAATGAGTCAAAATGCATTTGAAGTATCACTCCACAACCTACGACAGTTTAGTCCCTGACAGCACATCACTGAATTATTAGTACTGGCATACTGTAAAAGTACACAAAAGCATTGCAAGAGAGACACGTTTTTTAGGGCTGTTTAGATGTAACCCGTCCAGCATCATCTGTGTGTTTGTGAAAGGTAAAGCCTACAGATTCGTCTTCATCCTCCAACTTAATCTGTGAGCCGCAGAGCCTACTCTGACTTCATACTGAGGGCTCATCGCCTCCTCAGCGGGAGAAAGACACTCAGAGAATGTGTCTCTAATACTTCTGTTCATCTTAGGTGATATGACTAAATAGAAAAAGGAAAGACAGAGGGTGCAAGAGAGAGAGAAAGAGCAGTAAAATGAGTAAAAAAATAAAAAAAAAAAAGAACCAGGAGACACTGTCAGAATTGAGATGAGACGAAGACGCTCCCCGTTGGGATGATTACTTTGCCCTGAATACAAAAGGTTCTTCCCTGCAAACATTTCGTGTTGTTTGCAAGCACAGATTAAGTCCGGGCGCAGACATCCACGATTCTTTAAAACAAGCCCCCAGGGAGGAATTAGCATCCATCCCCTGGCTTATAAAGCAGAGATGGGCTGCAATGATAAAAAGCTCCTCTCAAGGAGAGCGATGGTGGTGGTATAGAGAGGAAAGACATACTCTAGAAGGGACAATCATAGTAAAAGTGTGAGGAGGGGTTAGGATTGCAAGAACAAGTGCACTGAAGGGGGAGGTGTTCTGGAGGGAAAAAAGGAAAAGATTCAAGCATGAATCATGGGACTACTTGAAAGAGCACTTTTCTGAGGTAGACGATGACATTTTATAATAACTTTCAGGTTCTGACTGACCCAGAAACACCCAGAATAGTATATTTTAATGTCAAAAACACGTTGTAAATATAGTATAATAATATAATACCTATAAAAGTACTTTGTGAAGATTATCATGATGAGTAAAATATGTGAGAATCCTAAACTTTTGTTGATCACAGAGCTTATTTCTGCAATAATCCAAAAGCCAGATGAAAAATGAAGGGTAGTCAGGTCAAGTGAACCAGGGTAATGTTTTGGTATACATTTCTTGTAAAATCATTGGGGTCCAAACCAACATAAAAATTGTTGAAAAATTCTTTAAAACGTTTCCTTTTGTTTTCTGCAGAATAAGAAATGTCAGACCGGTACATACTGTACCACAAATAATTTACTTCTGCTAAACATCCCTTTTCAGGTAGCTTTTAAAATGGGCTTCCTCCATAATTTGCTGATAAACAATAATATGGCTATGGGATTCCAGTGATTGTGCAACACAGAACAGAATGTAGGTATGGCATGTAGGCTCTAATGTAGGTAAATGCATTAACTGTGTATTAAAAGCATTAAGAAACTGAATAGAATTAAAACCTATTTAGACAAGACTTGTTTTCCTTGAGGAGGTTGGGTAAATTTGTGTTTTTAATCCATTTTTTTTCTCCCTCACACAAACTCAGTACAGAAATATGGAGAAAATTACCCCCCTAGCCATTCAACTAACTCCAGGGTCCTCTGAGAAATCTAATGCTGTCTAGATTGTTTGAGGAATGTCTGAAATTTCAGTATATAATTTTCTTTTTAAATGCTTCTCTGTATGTATTTTGACCTTAATAACTAAGGCTAAATTTATCACTCTGCTGCCTGATGCACCTTCATTATGGAATTAAACCTTTCTGCCAACTTTCTACGTAAAATAACAGTTGGTCCTGCTTCTGCTGGCATCCTACCTAATGTAAAAAGGGAATTAAATCAATAAAGAGTGTTAGACCATGTACTGCACAGAACGACCAGCTTCAGGATTTATATTTTTCTTAATTAATTACATTACAAAATTATACACATAACGCTATAGTTATAACACATACACAGTATAAGTCTGGTGATTTCTGTGGCTTCAATACATGAATACATGAAATCGCAGACATTTTCTGTTAATAATTGTAACTCAAAGGGTGTTTGGAAAATGAATCCTGTTAAAAAAAGGTGTATTTAATTAATTGTATAAATTAACACTTTAACTTTGGCAGCCCAAAATTTTAGGAAGTTATTTTCAGAGTTGTTCTTTAAAATCTTGCAAACAGCAGTAAGTTCTGTAAAACTGTGATCAAGCCGATCAAAAACTTTGCAGAGTGAAAGAAAGATTGGAAAAGTTCACCAACATAAAACATGAAAGTAAACAACTCCAGATGAGATGCTTCACAGGATAAGAACCCAAATGCTGCTGGAACTGTTTTAGGGCATTTGTGTTTGGCATTCCATATACATGCTGTTTGTGTTTTTGCTGGATGAAATCAGTAAAATTGTGTAACAATAATAACACACCCAGCTCTGAAAGCACATGGCGATACCCATAATGACAGACAGTATTCATTAGAGATATCCTATCATCTCCATATAAAACACAAGAATACACACACGCTCTGCCAGTCATTAACTTCTCTGCTCTTTATCAGATAATGATAATGGTCCTGGGCTTCTGCTGAGCTACTGAGTCTCTAACCTTGTGTTGATAATGCCTCATTTCTCCATGGGCTGTTGAGCAGATAGCATTTGTTTCACTGGTTGCACACTTGTTTCGCACAAGTCGATCCCCAAATACTTTTATCACACTCCACATGCAAACATAACCACAGACAATACAGCCGTTTACCGATGATCACAACTTATGTGCATCTCCGCTTTCACAACCTATACATCATGCAGAACTGTATAATAAATTATGCATTGTAAAATAAAATTTAATTTTAACAGAAAAATTTAAAAATGAACTGCATGTATTATTACCATAATTTGTTTTATAAATAATTTTTCATTTTTTGTTTTGTTTTTTAAAAAGTTCTGTATAAGTAGTGTACTGTTAAATTATAATATATCAGTACATTATATCAGTGCATGATAATTATTTTTACTTAAAAGCAATTTTATAGTATTCTACAGAAAAGTATATTTACCAAGACAACACACATTAACTGAAATTATCCAGAGTTGTTTTTTTAAATAAATAAATGACATCTCAAATACTGTATTCCATTCCTAATATTGCATGTGTAGGATATGTATGAATATTGCAAAGCAGGATTATTATAATTAATTACAATTAAAACTATAAAATATGTGAACATTTATTTACTTGAAATAAATGTTAACTGAAATAAAATAAAATATGAACCTTAATGTACTAAAATAACTAAAACTGAAAAAAAATAATAAAACTATATATCTAAAAACAACTAAAACTAATAAAAACATAAAATTACATTTTTTTATTAAATTTAAAATAAAAGCAGAAAATATAAAAATAAAATCTGATTCAAAATATTAGCAAAAAATATAATTGATATGATACTAAAATAACTTGTCACATTTAATTATATTTTATTTAAATAGTACATTTTTTATTACCAGTTATAAACATTATGGTCTTTTGTTACATTTTATGTTTCTAATAGTTGTTTCCTTGCATTTTTAATGTCATGTGTGTTTATTACTGTGCATGTTCATTAGACATTCTTTATAAAAGGCCAGTTTTAAAGAACTTTAAGATGTCCTGTACTAATTCCACCTGTATTAGTTGTTATCAGTGTTATCAGCCACAGATGCCAGTTTCAAGTTCACCAGGAGAATAAGGCACATTTAGCGCAATTAACCCTGAAGACTCTGTTCAATTTAAAAGTGATTAATGCAATATGATTAGACTTGGTAACAAAGCCCATTGTCCCCCTATAGGGTTCATTATTGTATGCGATTCACCACTCAGACCTCTCTTTAAACCCCTGACCTCCATAATAGCTCTAAAGAAAGTGTGTTCATATCTATAATAGCTGGCAGATATCAGAAGAAGTCATTAAAGTGCCCAGATCTAGGGGATGCTGTCACAAACGTTCTCCATTCATCTCCCACATTCTTGCTTATCCCTCAGCAACAAGACTGATCCTGAATTACTATGGACTCCCAGCGGGGATCTGCATATGCATAAAAATGAATGATAATGCTTTATCTGTACTATAGAGCTTAGGAAGTCTCACAATGGGCTGTCAAGTGTGTTTGGGACCAAACTATTGTGCAATATTTCAATCTGTCATGTCAGGAGCTGATGAGAGCTGTCAATGGCATCCATCATACTCGAGAAGCCATGCCATTAGTCAGTGTTGAAATGTGGGTAAAACTGTCGAATTCGTCCGGGAATACCACTTTAGTATGAGGTGGCGGAGAGTGTCGGCTGGTTCTCGGATCCCTGTGAATTGAGTCCAGTGGGGAAACTAAAGGATATATTGGTGATTTGATTAAACCTGCACTGCTTTGAGTCCTCGGGATTATATTAATATTACCTGTGTGTTTATCTACACTCTTAAAAATAAAGGTTCTTCATTGGCATTTATTAACTTCATTATCATCCACTCAACCTTTTAATTGCACAAAAGGTTCTTTATAGTGGAAAATTGCTCTTTAGATTATTAAAATGTTATTTGCACTTAGGAAAAAAATGGTTCTTTTTAGAAATGTTTATTAAAATGTTCTTTGGGGTTCTTTTATGGCATCACTACAAACCCCCTTTTTGAAATCTTAATTTTTGAGTTAGGAACATATATTTAAAGTCAAATGAGGGAGTTTTAAAACTATTCCTCATTTGCTTTTTTTCTTTCAACTAAGAAAAGCTCATTTGGAGCAACTTCATAAGGATGATTTGACTTGGTGGAGCAATAATAAATTGCTCCATGTGGTTCACGCAATATGTTGCGACTCTCCCGGGAAATGTTATCGGCATACAAATTATCAAAACCAGATTACATCGAAAACACAAATAACAGCTTGATCGCTCTTTTCTGAGGCTGAACGACAAACTCATCAATCACCGCTAAATAGCTGCATAATGCCCTGGGCTTCTAGAGCACTAGGGGGCAAAAAAAAATCATTATTATCCAATTCATCTGCTGCTTTCCCTTCTACATTTCTCACCAGGAGAATAGCCAGAGGAAGATCAATCCATCTGTTATGGATGTACACCTTACTGCATAGTGTAGCAGTTTATGGTTTGCAAAATGCCTTTTGAGACTCAACCGGCAAACATCATCCCCTCGAGCTGACGGATCAGAGAAAATAAGAGGTTAAACATGAAAACCATAAAATTATCATTCTGTACCGACAAGTGCTTCCAACATCCCCCTGTTTCCTGTTTTGTACTGAAACACCCAGAAGCAGTTTCCTGACCTAGAATACCCAAATGGCCCATCCATGATGTTACATTCATGAAGGAATTCTAGTCTAAACATTTACTGTTTGTAGTGCTTCCCACCAGGTGTTACCAAGAGCGCTTCTGTTCGACATAAAAGGACCTGCTGTGTCCCTATGGTGGAGATGAGCATTCAGCAGACACCAATCCAGCATAATCATGAAGGACTACTTGGTATGGCCTCAGCTGAAATGACTAAATAATTCAAAAGATACTCACAGGAAAACCTGAGTGGTGCTTACCTGTCCAAAAATGTTGGAATTGGAATATCACAAAAATAGTTTGTGGATAAAGCAGCAGTTCAATCCCATGTGTTCAATAGAACAAAACCCGAGAAAAATTGGTCCACAATAAACATGGGTTAGAGTGCATAGACAAAACAATCTGAGAAACTTCATGTTAGGTAGGGATTGCTGGAAGATGCCCTATTTCTAGAAGAGACAGTTTGTCTGGTAGTCCTGTGAGGTAACTGTAGCCAATGGCATTTCAACATTTTGAGATGTTAAGCAATGATATTACTTACTTGTTAAAGCAAAATCACAGGAGCTTTTTTTGAGGCATCTAGGAATTTATTTGGTAAACATGTTTCTATCATTCTTTATACATTTTTTCATGTCTGAATAAAAATTTTTTAGGTATGCACCAATATTAAAATTCTAGCCAATGCTGCTATGTCTTGTTATGGATGATGACCTTTAAATGGGTGTTAATAAAATGATACATAATTTGTGTAAAAAAAAAAATAATAAGAGAGTGATATGATATATGATGCATATAATCTATGTGTAAAAATACTGGCAATATCGGACAATATATCATAAACAGTATTTCAAATATTAACCGATACTGATTAAAAAAACTGTAATGCCAAAAGAAACAGAAAATATTGTAAATATCAGCCACTGTCTGATACATATGCAAATATTAACCAGTACCGATAAATGAAAAAAAAAAAAAAAACTCTAAGCCCAACAGAAACCGATATGGTACCTATAAATTATGTATCCCTAAAAATGTATCCTTTTCAAAGGGAATGCATTTACTATTTTTATGAAATATCCAAAAATTCTTTTGAAAATATGTTCTCATCTCAACTTTCCTTCATTTTAAAGAAGGGCACAGCCGCAAAAAATGACCTGTTTAATTGTTCAGGTCAGAGAGGGTCGAAACTTTACAAACATTGTAAGTGTAGCTCAGGGAAAAATTAAAAAAAAAAAAAAAAATAATGTTTAACTCTTACAGTTAGAGGGTCATCCAAATCCATAAACATATGTAATAGCAAGCAGCACTAACAACTTAAAAGGTGTTGATATGCAAATACTTTTAACATTAATTCATGTACTAAGCAGGCACTAGGCCATCATAAAAGTCAAATCAGCTCCAAAAAACAAGCTTTTGGGAAAAACAGAATTTTAGCACCTAATGGAAATGAGGTATCAGGCACATAGTAGCATCTGAACTGGCAGATAGTGACTGTAGGGGAATGGCTTTCATAACCCTGCCTTCTCAATACCCTCTAAAATAGTCTTCCTGAGGTGTACATATCAGTGCGCATTCAGAGCTCCCCTACTGGCTATGTCCACAGGTTGTGTGTTTTCAGAGTGAGCGGAGAGGATGTTTTCAGCCCAGAGCTGAGAGCGTGCAAATCCGCCATCACTGGAGACATCAGCCCGGCTTGCTGAGCTGAAGGAAGACCACTGGGATCTCTGTCTCTCTCTCTCATTCAGCTTCTCTTCCCTCTCCACAGTCGAGAGAAGAACTGACACTCATCTCGTCCCACACTGGGAGGATTCAAAGGAGCAGTCATCCAGCAAATGAAATGCAGAGAGAACTCAGCGGAGAGCAGGGGGACCAATCCTATCACCATCCACCTTTCGGAAACTGTTAATTGCAGTGGCTGGGATAAAAACCTTTTTTCAAACTGTGACCAACAAAATTAAATGATCCTTGTACATCTAATATTTGACTGTAGTATGTCAACATTACTTGATTACAGCTAAAGGAAACACTGGTGCTGAGTTAAACAAGAATTAATTGTGACTATTAGAGTTGTTGTAACGCACAATTCACTAAAGAAATTAGTGCAATGGCATGAATTGCGCCTGTCACAATGTCAGGTTAATTACTGTGACCGAAAGAATTCACAATAACAGTGTAATAGCAATACCTATTGACATTTAAATAAAGGGAAATGAAGAGAGAGTTTGTCTCCCACACTAATGAGATTTTTCGGATCGAATTTTAGTTCAAATTTAGATTTTGGCTTCCAATGATTATGAAAATCAACAATCAAGATAAAAATGATTACTGTGCTGCATTCAGTTCCTTTCCTTTACAGTGGTTTGCTTTTGCCCCTCCTAATAAAAATTCCAAAATTAACATCCAAATCAGTCAGAACATGTAACCTGACTGTCATAAAATGCAATCTACTGTTGGGACAAAATCGGATGTGTATCAGTATACTGTATCCATGCATTAGGTCTTAAGCCTTCTACACACTGCAAAATTTTAGCAATCCTATAAGATCATTGCAGATCACACTGTGTGACATGGATCTAATAAACTTGGGTACGACATGCATGTAGACTGTACAATGATGACACCTATTTACTCGTACGCTACGACGCACGTTACTATAGAAGAATAAAAAATCATCAGAATATGCTAGTGGTAAACAAAAAGAGCATGACGAATCAGAATTTGGCAGTTGTAGTTTTTATGTGTGCTGAAAAAAGTGGAAGCAGTGAAAGAGGAAGGGATAAGAGCTTGAGGTAAGCAGTTTTATGTTTTAGCACTATTGTCGCGTTGATTTCATGTCGCATTTTTATTGGCTGGTCAGTAAACATGGATCGTAGCAGCAAACACACTGTGCGATGATTATGCTGAATTTCTGACACTGTCGGAAAATTTTCGTAGGCTATCTTTGGTTGCAAGACCATGACAATGGCCATCTTTGAACCTCTCTCACTGTACGACACAGGACCACAGATTAGGAGCCACGAACACAGAAATCGTCACGATTGTTTCACGACATCTGGGACAGCCGACAAATTGTGCAGTGTGTCTCGGGCTTTCAAGTGACAGCAGCCTAATGTACCTGCTGCAATCTATGTCATTAATCAAACAACAAAAGAAAAAGAGAAAATCACTCACTGCTCTTGACTGAATGAGCTATACAGAAGGTTTAATACAAATCAAATTATTCTGTATTTTATTCTACATTTGATTGTGTAAAGAAATCTTCCTGATAAAGAAAACTGTAAAGTGCTATACCAACACAGATAGCATGTGGTTAAACTGGATTGCAGATGAATGAATGCATGAATCAACGAATGAATGAATGAATGAATGAATCAATCAATCAATGGAGATGGACTTTTGTTGGGGCTGCATACAGTGTGAAAAAGTGGTACAAGTGAATAGTAAATTTTCCTCATATAACGGTACATCACATACACAGTCATACACAATCACATACCAAAGATAAAAAGGAATCCTTGGATGTCCACGTGAATGCTACAGTACTGCTATATCTTTACATCGCCTGTCATGAATAATAAGATCTAGTCAGTCCTCTCAGTTACTGAATCCTCAAAGTGCATATGGCTCCAAACCTGTGTGCAACTAATGTGCTGTGTAATGAGTAATTGTAAGAGTTATGGACTATAAAATTGTTTTCTATCATTCTTAAAAGAATAGTTCACTGAAAAATTGAAAATTCTGTCATTATTAACTCACCCTTCTGTCATTCCAGCCCCTTTTTTCTGTAGAATATAAATTTAAATATTTTTCATTGTATAACAGTTTTTACTAACCAAGGGCTGTCAAGCTTCAAAATGACAAAAAAAAAAAAAATCATACAAATATTTAGTTCAATTTGTATATTATATTTCAAGATTTAACATGTTTTACTGTACTTCATGTTTTGAAGTTCAAATACACACATATTGCACATGAATGAGGCAAAGATAATGTGAACGATTAATATCATTATTATTTTTTTTTTTGTCAGAAATTTTTGTTATTTGAGAAGACTCCAAATATAGTGCACTACATGAATAGACAACTTCTTTGTCCTTTTCTGGGTTTTACAGCCCTGGTCATCATTTACTTTCATTGTATGGAACAGAGCAACGTGAACATCTCCTTTGGTGTTCCACTGAAGAAAGTCATATGAGACTGAAATGAAATGAAGGTGAGAAGATGACAGCAGAGTTCTTATCTCTTTAAGTTCTGTGAAACAGTAGAATGCACTGACACACATCTCTTAGCATTTCAAAGAATCCAGCTGAGTTTAAAAGCATTTTAAATAGTATTTCATAATTCTATTTGCGTACGTGTGCGGTTCTTCCAAACTGAGCCCTTCTGCAAACCACATTAGCAGGCTGTACGTTCTCTAACATGCTCTTGAGAATTGTTTCCTTTGAAATGGCAAGTCTGAATTTGGGGCAGTATAATATGCATTCTTTCTATACTGTCAGCCAGACATTACGGATGTAATGATGGACTTTTTAATCCACCCACATAATCCGATGACAAACAAAACAATAAGCAGCACTTTGCATCTACTTTTAAGATTAAACCCCTGCCCATTTTAAAGTCTTAAAGCAGCATATATGCATGAGCACTCCGCCATCAGTTATACCACCAACTGCTTTTAAGCAGATTCATGTGCTTTGCTCTCATCATTGACCTTACTGTCCTGAAAAAAAATAGCAAATGTTGAAATTATACGTTGCTTTCACACTGCCATCCAACGATCTGATGCAGAAACCCGAATTCAGAGCTGAAAGAAACAGACCTCCCAGACATCTATCGAGGCTCAGACACTTAAATAGTACTTGAAAAGACATGCACTGAACTCTGATCCTCTTCACTTGAGTCATACAGTCAGAAACAAAAGCTGAAACGACATTCATTAAACCACTATCTATGATATTGCAATGTTAGTCAAATGTATTTATCAAAAAAACTGAAGAGAGAGTGAGAGAGAGTGAGAGACATACTGTATTTCACAAAGGCGTTAAGACTCTCAAAAATCATTAAAGATTATAATCTGATGTCTGCATTGGGTCTTCTTATTGAGAATTATTCCATAAAGACAGCAACAATTCTCATCCCAACAGCCCAAAATAGCAACATGCTTAATGCATTATCAAGGTCAAAGTTTAGTGTTTGCTAGTGACTTAATAAAATAAAATAATGCAGAAATGCTCAGTCCATATTTAGGTTATCGCCTTCATTGTTTATATATCAGTTTAATTGAATGAGTTTTAATTAATATATAAAACAACTGCATTATGAAATGAAATCATTCAAGAAATGTCAACTCCAGCCATCAGTTACCTCTCAAAAAACCCTAAGTGTCAGAAGACCAACTCATAGAGAGCCGTCAAAGCAACTCGGCTATCGATCACAGAGTCATTTGGCTTTGTCAACAGCTCTTCTGTGACTTAAAGTGCACAGCGCCTACCATAACAGTACATTTTCTATCAGCCCTTGTGAACAACAATGTCAGTCACTAGCAGTGGCATCACTAGTGGTGTCAAATCTCATTGCAGAAAAATTGCTTTGAGTTTATCAATAACAGATAGAAGGGGGCAGTGAGGGATTTCATTCCAGTTGAAGCTGATGTTGCTAAAGGCAGGTGAGTATCGAACGGTCCGTCTGCCAGAGCCAGGGGTAAATAGTGATTAATGGGCAATGGAGGAAGGTTTCGCAAGGAGCTGTGTGAGTGCCTGCAATCTGACTCTTCTCTTCAATCCTGCTCTGCTCAAGCTCATGCAACTCCGTCGAGTTCTACAACAGAAGTGAATTCTGAAGTGAAATGGAAATATCTTTCTTTGACTAAAACTGTTCCAACTAACCAAAGATGAGATTAGAGAACACTGGAAATGATTTTATCATTTTCCAAACTAATCTGGTTTATTGATTAGCCGTGTCAGCAACTGAATAAGTTTTAAATCTGTCAGAATGGCTCAGGCAGTATTGACTGAACTAGATCCAAGTTCGAAAATAAGCTAGGAGAAATATGTCTGCCTGTAGTCAGTGGTTACACATTTTAAATACCACAGTTCAATTTTTACCACAAGACCTCCATTGTTCAAAAATACACTGAAGTACTTTCCATTGTGCTACTGGCCAAGATAAAACTAGTTTCCATGAAAACTAAAACAAGTCTGAAAAGCACACTGCTATACAAAATTCAAGCTTAAATAATGATGTTGAATTATGAACATTTAAAAAATAAGACGGGGTGCAGGGGTGGAGAATTTCTCTAAAATCTATTGAACATTTTATAGCAGATGGAAACATTCTGTGACAGCATGTCCAAATATAGTATATTTCTCGCTACTATTTGCCATATATTAACATTTTACAATTTCGTGGCAACTGTGAACAAGATCAGGAAATGACTGTGACGTCGCAAAATGATTAGCTGTGTCTTCACTGCAGTAATCTCTTGAACATAAACAGATTAATATTATATAATTTTTTAAATCTGAAATTATGTCACCATTTTTTACTTTTGTAAGATGAGCGTTAATATCTGTTCAAACCATTTCCCCTATTATATTAGGACTGTTAGGCACAAAATTGCTACAGTACATAAAGTGCAGATTGTAAGTTATGATTAAGCATAATGGTCAATCATAACACTTATACTGTTTCTCCATGTAATAATGGAACCGATTGTAAAACTATTACAGTCTAGAAGAAATCCTGCAGTTTGGTGTAAAATGCCTAGCCTGCACTGATTTCACAGTAAAATTGAGAATATAATATTTTATTGTATTGAAATTACTGTTAAATCTTATATAACTGATAAAAAAAATGATATATATTTTTAATTTCATTATATATAACACTGATATATATATATAACATTGATATATATATATATATATACACACACACACACACTAACATATATAGATAACAATTAATAAATGTTATTGATTATATAATTTGAACAATATTGATTTTATTTATTTATTTATTTATTTATTTATTATTTAGGATAACAATGTCGCAGCTGGTATTTCTTTTAAAAGTGGTTTTAGCTCATTCAGATTAAACCAGCTAATAACCACCTTGGGGTTGTGAGAAACTTGCTATTTTGTTTCAAAACACAGCTGGATTTTCCAGAAGGACATAGAAACGTGCATCACTCCATTGGTTACGGACAATTAACTTGACTTGAATACATAAAGTAGACGCGTTTACCTTGTGCTCAATGATGCTGCTGTATCCCTGCAGTGCTGGAGGCGCGCGAGGCGCACTGGTGGGCTCCACTTTCTCACCTGACGCGCCCTTAGACGCGCTGGATGCTGTAGTGTTATTATTGTAGCTGACGCTGTACACGAACAACAGACTGGTGCACATGGTGATCGCGAGAAACACGGCTACTCCATGACGCTGGAAAACACGAGGGCAAAAGTTCAATCCAGCACACAGCGCAAGGTCATAAATCTTCACCGACTCATGCCCTCAGCGCAGTCAATTATAGGATACAAATCACATTCCCATGCTCAAATATTAATTAGTTTGGGATTGAGATGATAAGAACTTGCAGGTTGTTACTAAATGCTGATGCCTAAAACTAATGCATCAGATCATGCAATAACGGTTTTGCATCAGCAACATTAAACTAAGTTCGATAATTAGGCTATATGGTGATCTTATAACAAAAAAATAAATAAATAAAAAAACGCTAAAAAGCTACCTTATTTAAAACAATGTTATGTATTTAATAGTGTCATACTAAAATAAGAAAATTGCAGCGCATAAGAATAGCCTACACCATATTCTTATTAAATGTTTAAAAAATATATTTTAAAAAGAAAATCACAAAAGTCATGTTCTTTTCTCAAAGCTAAATTTCCTGTCCCCCAAAATTAATTTCCGACAAGTCGTTATTCAGGAAAAGGGGATTAGTTTTTTTTATTTATTTTTTTTTTATTGTCTTTAATCTTCTTTCATTCCGCATGTGAAAGCAACAGAGAGCCGCAGTACTTTAACAACAATGCTGCACAGGAGAGATGCGAGACATTCCAACAGTTTTCACTACAATTACCATCGGTGTCTTCATCCTGAAGCAAGCTGGAATATTCCCAGGAATGTGCGCATGAAGATCCACTTTTTTCCCCCAGTCTGTTGCTACTTCATCAGATTATGTTGTCATTAAATTGCCGCGCTCCGCTCGCGGTGGGAGATGGCAGTGTGTGTGCCGTGCGCGCGCGGACTGAACCCATTCTTGAGAGCTGCGAGCACAGAGCGAATGTGAAAACGCGCGGTCCTAAAGATCACTGTGTTTTAAGTGTGAACTCTTAATTCAGAGTTTAGGACAAATTTCGCACATATAGGCAAGTCGTTGGTGATATGGAAATATAATAAGCATTTGTTGTAAGAGGCTAATATATTTGTGCGTAGTGTTTTTTTATTATTATTCTTTTGCGTAGCTAATGTGCGTACAACTGTACAACTGCAGGAATATTCCAGGTTCAATATGAGTGAAAGCTCAATTTTGCCCACAAAAATGGTAAGAGCTGAAACAGCCAGTATACTACTGTATATAAATTCTCCAATATAATATGCTGCTTTCATATTTAAATTCCCAATACTCCTCTTTCAGTTTCATATGCTGTCCAATTAAATATACTTAGGCTATAATTTACCTTGGAAGGTTTTCTTAAATATTTGCCCTCATGTTTAATTATAATTTAGTTTTAACTTAACAGAAATATTAAATACTAAACCTATCTATCTATTTAATTATACTTTTGATTTATCTTCTCAGAACAGTTGATGGGGTTGACCCACTTGATGGGTTTGACCATTGCAGAATGTCAAACTTGCAGTGTACAGTATGTGACAACTTATAATGATACTGTTAATGGTTTATTCCTGCTTCCCTGTCCCCTAAACCTTACCAAAAATAAAAAATAAAAAAATAAAAAAATTTGTAGAGCTGTCAAGCAATTAGAAAAGCATTGAATAGACATTACAAAAAGTAGATTTAGAAAGACCCCTTTTGATTCAACAAAATAATGATAATAAATGGGAATTAATTGTTTTTAGGTGGTGGCAAGTCACTGTCTTATGAGTGAGTCTTTCAGTGATTCATTCAACCAGTTCATTCAAACGGCTGATTCATTCAGATACAAAGCACCGTCTTAATGGCACACTTCATGTGACCATGTTCTGTACTTTAGGCCTACTTCTGCTCCAGCTTTGGTCTACCCAGCTAAATTGGGTATTGGACCACTGCTAATGTTTGAAAACTGCCATTTCCATTCATTTCAACCACACAAAATGTTCAGAGGTGCACTGTAAATTTATTGCCAGGATTTATAACTTCTTTCAGTACTATATTATAATGATTGTTCTCTTCAACAGGCAACTTGGACTGTATTTACTTTTCATTGTTTTTCTTCCAGTCATTGAAATAGTTTTATACTGTAGATCATAATACTGTATGTTGAACTGTATGAACTGTACAGTATGCACTAAGAAAACTAGATAAACTTTGTTTTAGACAACAGAAATATATGACAATATAACACAAAAGCTACTTTAATATTGTTTTATTTGTGTGTAATACTTTTATTTATCATATGAATTAATTATTAGTAGTAGTATTAGCTATTAATTAGTATTTAGTTGTTATTTTTATATTATTCTACCTTTATATATTGTATTATTATTGTTGTTGTTGTTATTATTGTTATCATTATTATGTCAACCCTGTTTTAAATTATATATGTTGTTGTTGTAGATGGTATTTTATAGCTCTTTACTAATTTATGATTATAAATTTATATTACTACATATTTTATTATATACATTTAATATTAGTATTAGTATTAGTATTTTCTATTTTGTTGTTGTTTGTTATTAGATTTTTTTAATTATTCATGTTTTTATTATTATTGCTCTTAATGTAGTTGATTTGTTGCTATATGTTTATACATTCTATTCTATTTTAGTTATTTTTGATATTCTATATCCTATTATTATTATTAATAATAATATTAATATTTGTTACTTTATATTATATTATTATTGAATTAAACTAATATTATTCAATATTATTAATCTACTTTATCAGTATTAATTTATATTTTATTATATAATTTTATTCTAATAAAGTATCTCTTATATTTTTATTATTATGATCATTTACATGTTGTTGCTCTATATTATATTATATTATATTACTTTTTTTTTTACCCATTTCCAACTCACCACAGCACAGGATGGGGTTGGCCTCCTTCCAGCTCCAACAAGTCGCCTGGGAAGCCCCTGATGCTGACCCTCTATGAGGTTGACCCCAAAGAGGGCCAGCAGCAGACACTATCCAGACTAAGTTCACACTGGCTCTCAGCACAACACCTACTGAACGCGAGTCAGCGGTCCCACAAGAAGCTGAACTGAACCCCATCCTTCACCCACCGAGCGAAGCCTTCACTATTGATCTTCCCTGTGAGTGAGAGAAATAAAGCAGCAACACCCAACACCATCCAAGACAGCAATCCCGTGAGAAACTGAACACAGAGATCCATCCGTCACCCGCTGAGGTGCTTCATCGAGCTCTATGATGAATCAAGCTGCATTGACACGATTAAAATGTCGGAAACCCCTGAATCTCTGTTACTGGTTTCTCATAGGCATTCCTGCTATTATATTATTATACTATTTTAGTTTTTTTTTTTATCATTATTATGATATATTCTATTATGTATGAATCTATATTACTACTATTACTTCTACTACTACTGTTATTTTTGTTTCCCGTTTTCCATTCACCACAACATGCGATGAATTGGCCTCCTTCCAACAATCCAAGGAGAAGTTTACAAGGAGAGGAATACAGAGGCCCATCGGTCACCTAATGTTGACAGCAATTAAATCGCCAAAAACTACAATAGTATATCAATGATAATAAAATAATACTATATTGTGTGAAAAACACATTTAATATATTTGTGCAATTGACCCTTCGCAAAGACCGGCCCCCCTTAGTTACTGTTGCTAAGTCTGACAAGCCATGACACTTTACGCCACACATCATGTTCTCACGCAGTGAAAAATACATAATGGAGCAAAAAGGACACTGACAACATGCCGACAGACAAGACCAAGCAGGTTACTTTTTTTGTAATTTTTTAAGAAATTTAACCAATAAATACCATTTTGTGGCTCTTTAATATGTTGTTACGCCTCAGTTCAAGCGGCATGTGAACTGATCATCTCTTCCTCTTTACTAGTTATAGCACAAAATAAACATGAATGAACATCAGAAGGTATCTTGTTTCAACTGCAGAAAGACGTCAGTAAACACCATTTGTCAAGTTCAAGTCCACTGATGTAAATCTACTCTCCTGTCTGGTTTGTTTGTCGGACAAAATGGCAGATTCAGCGTTATGAGTGGTCAGATTGCCTGCCAATCAAACTCCCGGCAAAGGGCCAATTGTGAAAACGTCTATACTGTTTAACCCCAAAATGACAATAAAGAGCATGTCTGACATATTACAAAAGTCTACATCTGTACATAAACATATGCATGTCAACTGACAGAAGTGGTTTGCAACAGGCTACAACAGTCATTTCCAGCTGATTTGCCTTAAAAATTTTCAACCCTATCTCATGAGACAACAACAGTTTTACAAGGTGGCAACTTCCGGTGAAATTTTAAATATATATATATATATTTATATATTAATGTGACTTGTACAGAGTCACATTAAAGCGCATTATAAAGCGTGTTATAAATAATACTGATTACCACAGAGCAGCCTGATTGCTTAAAGTTGGATTGCTAAATCCAAAAACATCCATATTCCATATTTTTCCATATAATTGAAAAATATCCATTATCCATATACAGTGGGGCAAAAAAGTATTTAGTCAGCCACCAATTGTGCAAGATCTCCCACTTAAAAAGATGAGAGAGGCCTGTAATTTTCATCATAGGTTTACCTCAACTATGAGAGACAAAATGAGAAAAAAAAAATCCAGAAAATCACATTGTAGGATTTTTAAAGAATTTATTTGCAAATTATGGTGGAAAATAAGTATTTGGTCAATAACAAAATTTCATCTCAATACTTTCTTATATACCCTTTGTTGGCAATGACAGAGGTCAAACGTTTTCTGTAAGTCTTCACAAGGTTTTCACACGCTGTTGCTGGTATTTTGGCCTCTAGAGCAGTAATGTTTTGGGGCTGTCGCTGGGCAACACGGACTTTCAACTCCCTCCAAAGATTTTCGATGGGGTTGAGATCTGGAGACTGGCTAGGCCACTCCAGGACCTTGAAATGCTTCTTACGAAGCCACTCCTTCGTTGCCCGGGCGGTGTGTTTGGGATCATTGTCATGCTGAAAGACCCAGACACGTTTCATCTTCAATGCCCTTGCTGATGGAAGGAGGTTTTCACTCAAAATCTCACGATACATGGCCCCATTCATTCTTTCGTTTACACGGATCAGTCGTCCTGGTCCCTTTGCAGAAAAACAGCCCCAAAGCATGATGTTTCCACCCCCATGCTTCACAGTAGGTATGGTGTTCTTTGGATGCAACTCAGCATTCTTTCTCCTCCAAACACGACAAGTTGAGTTTTTACCAAAAAGTTCTATTTTGGTTTCATCATTCTCCCAATCCTCTTCTGGATCATCCAAATGCTCTCTAGCAAACTTCAGTCGGGCCCGGACATGTACTGGCTTAAGCAGGGGGACATGTCTGGCACTGCAGGATTTGAGTCCCTGACGGCGCAGTGTGTTACTGATGGTAGCCTTTGTTACTTTGGTCCCAGCTCTCTGCAGGTCATTCACTAGGTCCCCCCGTGTGGTTCTGGGATTTTTGCTCACAGTTCTTGTGATCATTTTGACCCCATGGGGTGAGATCTTGCGTGGAGCCCCAGATCGAGGGAGATTATCAGTGGTCTTGTATGTCTTCCATTTTCTAATAATTGCTCCCACGGTTGATTTCTTCACACCAAGCTGCTTACCTATTGCAGATTCAGTCTTCCCAGCCTGGTGCAGGTCTACAATTTTGTTTCTGGTGTCCTTTGACAGCTCTTTGGTCTTGGCCATGGTAGAGTTTGGAGTTGGACTGTTTGAGGTTGTGGACAAGTGTCTTTTATACTGATATCGAGTTCAAACAGATGCCATTAATACAGGTAACGAGTGGAGGACAGAGGAGCCTCTTAAAGAAGAAGTTACAGGTCTGTGAGAGCCAGAAATCTTGCTTGTTTGTAGGTGACCAAATACTTATTTTACAGAGGAATTTACCAATTAATTATTTAAAAATCCTACAATGTGATTTTCTGGATTTTTTTTTTTTCTCATTTTGTCTCTCATAGTTGAGGTATACCTATGATGAAAATTACAGGCCTCTCTCATCTTTTTAAGTGGGAGAACTTGCACAATTGGTGGCTGACTAAATACTTTTTTGCCCCACTGTAATTGTTATAATCAATGTAGATAGCACCAGTCTTTCTCATGGTAATTTATTATAGGCTATTATTAAAAACCACACACTAAACTTGCAGTAAAACATCTATAATCAATCAATCAATCAATCAATCAATCAATCAATCAATCAATCCATCCATCCATCCATCCATTTTGGTTATTTAGGTCGTATATTTGTTATAATAGATAGCACCAGTCTTTCATTATAGCTATTATTATAAACCACACTCTAAGCTTGCAGTAACTAAGAAAATGATTATAATAATTTATAATTTAAATTTATCCATACCATAAATTTTTCATCTATTACACTAGTATGAAAGAAAGAAAGAAAGAAAGAAAGAAAGAAAGAAAGAAAGAAATTATACATTGTTGAAAAAAAATCTGTAAAATTTATGGTAAAAAACTGGCAGCTGTGGTTGCCAGAATTTTACCGTAAAAATATGATAGCAACATTTTTGTCACGTACTGCTGGAGCCAGGAACGAGGAGACACGGAGAATTCACAAACTGGGAGTCTTTAATCCATATAGGGAACATAGAACATAAGAAGACATTCAAAGACCGACAAACACTAACTGAAAGGACTGGGGCTTTTAAAGACGGGACAATCAAAGAACTAAGGAGACACACCTGGAGCAAATTAATACAATCAGACAGGGGAGAAACTGGGTCACAAGGAACACATGGGGAGCAAAAACTACAACAAAACAGTCCAGGGGCGTGACATTACTCCCCCCTCCCGGAAGGTGCGTCCTCGCACCGTGGAACAACAGAGGGGGGGGGAAACGGGTGGGAACAATGGCGGCGGCTCAGGAGGAGGACGGACAACCGGGAGGGGGCCGGCAGACAGAGACCAGGGAGGTGACGAAGGAGGGAGGAGCCAGGGAGGAGACAGGAGGGACTCGGAGCAGGAGGAGCCTGGCAGGACCCAGGCCACAGCCATGATGATGGCCCATGGTGGAGCCGACGGAGGGAGGAGCCATGGAGGAGGAATGGCCGCCGACTCCAGGGGGCCGACCAACGGAGGCGGAGCAGGAGCCCGAGGTGGAGACGGAGAGCCGACGAGCCAGGGTGACGCCGCGGATCCGGGGGGCCAGGGTGGAGCCGAGAGCTCTGGCGACCGAGGCAGAGGCGGAGCTCCGGAGATCCGCGGCGGAGCCAGAGCGACTGAGGACCAAGGTGGAGCTGGAGGGAGGAAGGAGCCCAACGGAGCCGGTGGGATGGAGTGACGAGGCGCAGCCAGAGGAGAGGAGTCCCGAGGCGATGGCGGGTCGACGCCCGACCAAGGCGGAGCCGGAGGGACGAGGGAGCCTGGTGGAGCGATGGATGACGGTGGAGGCGAGGGAGCTAGGAGCCGAGGTGGAGCCGCTGGGTCTACGGGCCGAGGTGGAGTCTGGGCCTCGGAGGCTGGAGGTGGAGGTGAGGGATTCTCCAGCCACGGCGATGGAGGATGGCAGACCCGCGGAGCTCGCACCGCATTGATGGAGGGCTGAGGGCGAGCAGAGGGGCTGCCAGACGACAGCGGTGGAGGAGGCAGGAGCGGGTGGGAGGGTGGGCATTTGAGATCCTCCGGGCTTCCAGGGGTTAACTCAGGAATGGGAGTCGACACTGTGGGGCGCTCTGGAGGCGCGGGTTCTGGAGGACGCTTTCGGGAAGCGGGCACAGGGGGGCGCTCGGGAGGAGCGGAGCTGGCTGGAACCAGCGGAGACGGAGAGAGGATAGGGGAAGCGTCGACCTCCAGATCATGTTCCCAGTCTAACAGATCCCCTTCAAAGTTTAGCAGCCCCAGATGTATCCTCAGCTCACCCTCAGCCGCGGTGCAGGGGGCGGAGCTCCACTCCGCGCTCACACCGTCCACGGCTGGCTCCCATGTGATCAGCTCTCGCACCTGATCTGACGTGTTGGGCTCAGCTTCCAGGACGATCTTCCGCTCAGTCGCTCGGCTTGGCGCTGGCTCGTGGATCGTAGCGGGAAATGGCTCTCCGTCATCGGTGGGCTCGGGCTGGTGCTCCGCACTGCGGGGAGTTGGTGGGCTGGGCTCTGGGTCAGGAGTGGCACTGGCGAGATCCCCCTCGGCACAGACGGTGAACGGGGATCCGTGCCTCGCCAGTGTCCACTCCACGAAGGCGGCGAAATCCTCTCGAGGACCATCCTCGGACGACAGCGCTCTGCACGCGGTGTTCACGCTTGCATTATAGAATGTGCAGAGCGCGCCGTCCGGGTAGCTGGTGGCGTTAGCTAACATCAGGAAAAGTCGCGTATGGTCCTCGAGAGATCGGTCCTCTTGCTCCAGCAGGAGGAGGAGGAATTCGGGCCGGACGTAGGGATCCATGGGGCAACACAACGGAAACAAAAACACTGATTGAAAACGGAAAACAAAACGGAGGGAGGACACGGAGGTAACTGTTTGGGTCGGTCTTTCTGTCACGAACTGCTGGAGCCAGGAACGAGGAGACACGGAGAATTCACAAACTGGGAGTCTTTAATCCATATAGGGAACATAGAACATAAGAAGACATTCAAAGACCGACAAACACTAACTGAAAGGACTGGGGCTTTTAAAGACGGGACAATCAAAGAACTAAGGAGACACACCTGGAGCAAATTAATACAATCAGACAGGGGAGAAACTGGGTCACAAGGAACACATGGGGAGCAAAAACTACAACAAAACAGTCCAGGGGCGTGACAATTTTAGGTTTTATGGATTTAACTTAAATTTACATTTAAATACCATAATCTCATTAACTGATATAATGTTAATGTACCAAAGTACTGAAGTACTAAAATCTGTTTAGTACCTTTGTAACACACTGATAACCAACAAATGCAGGTGGTGATGAGAAAGTCATGATGAACCAAAGCCCATCACAAGCAGCTTTTAATTAAAGCTTTAAACATATATGGAAGGTCCACAGCGTCATTCACACAAACACTAAATACCATAATGATAACACACGAAACTGAATGCAATAAACATTAATTTAACAACATTAGATGTATCAACCCTAATATACGAAATGAAGAAGAAACAGTTATTAAAAAAAAAAAAAAAAATCAAATGTGAAATGTAATGCAGGGCATTCTGCATTATAGGTCTTATTATTTCTAATGAGTTCAACCCAAAGTTTTATGACAGTCAGTAACTGTTGGTGAAAACTATAGACATGAGTGGGTAGTTCCATAAATAAAACCTATCAGTCACACAACTCCCTTGATGTTTTTAGCACAATCCACATAAAGCTCTTTACAAAAGAAATATGTCATAGCAGACAGGTCAACTATTAGCATACAGGTATTCAAGTTATTGTATAATGAACTGTTACCACACAAAACTCACTTGATATTAACTTCCCAGAGTGAGTTCCCTCGCGCCCCCACTTTTTCTACCACCGTCTTATTGAACAGTTCTTGAGTTCTTGACCATAAGTTGCAAAGTGGATCCGACTTTATGCCGCTAGCCAAAAGTCTGGCTTTGAGAGACTACCTATCATCCAGGGTCCAACTGATAGAACACCATTTTCCCTTAAGCAGTTAACTGCTCCAGCTGAATTGCAACCTCAGTCAATGTTCTGTAACAATTTAGGTAAAAATCCTAATGTACTAATGTAAAGTCTACTGTGTTCTCAAAGCTTATTTAAAAGGAGAAGGTCAGATTGGTTCTAACACCATCTGATGCTACAATGAAGAGGTGTGTGCAAGACAGTTCGCTTTAGATCCTTGCTGATATTAATTTCTGTGAGGACCACTATGCTGAATGAGTTTGCCAAAGCACACCATGCACACAGTGTGTGTGCTCACCTCATTACATTTGCTGCCAAAAGGCACATATGTGGATGTTGCTATGACAGCCACATTAGGAGCGAGGGAGAGAGAGCATGAGGAAGAGGCACAGCGACTGATTTGCTATATGTCGTCAACTGCATAAGATCATGCATATTTCATAATTCTTTCATATTTCCATTCTCTTTGAGAATGTAAACACAGTAAAACACAGCAAGGCTTAGAAATACATATTCAATGCTGTGGGATGTTTGTCCAGAAGAAGTAAATGGCTGACAACACAAACAACTAATATGCTGTGCATGAATTTTATGATAAACCTGCTTATTTCAGATATTGTAATTTTTAGCCGAAAGTCTCATGGTCATGGCTCATCTAAAAGCTAAATTTTAAAAGCAGCATTTCTCACCTCCAGTAAACAGAACAATTGTGATATTGCTTTAATGCAAATTCAGTAAACAAGAAGTTCTGAAAGACATTTTAGACACAATTTTGGCAGTTAAGACTGGAATGCATCATCTTTAAAATCCACACAGATTTTTAAACACTAGGCATCATACACCTGCCGACTTTGTAAAGGGTTACAGAGAAAAACTGGGCATCATACACTAAATGACTGAGGATCACACTCTACTATACATTTAAGTCCAAATACAACAAACTCACACAGAAACATGTGCCTTGTTGCTAGTAGATGCATGAAAATGAAAACAATATGCATTCTATAATCAGCTCAAAATATCAAAATAGCTACAGGGAAAAACTGGGCATCATAAACTAAATGAATGAGGATCACACACTAGCAGGCTGTCATTCCATTCCAAACACTACAAACTCAGAAAAAAGTATGCAGAAACATTTGCCACATTGCGAGTAGATGCAAGACAAATTAAAACAATATTTGTTCTAAAATCAGCTTAAAATATCAAACAACTCTCAAATCCATATTTGTCAACTGTGACTTTTGGCAAAGTGTCAACTTGTCCAGGCTCCAAATCTAGCCAATCTAGGTTATATAGTTTATTCCAGCCTTTACTTTGTCTATTTTTGTTATGACAACAAAATTAGTTCCAAATTAAGTCAAAACAGAAGAAAAAAAAAAAAAAAAAAACATGTCTCCAGGCAACACACAGTTGTGTTTCATTGCTGAATGAATCAGCGTTTTTCAATGATTCATTGACTAACTTACTTTATCCAAAAGGAGAGTCACAACTGTGAATGCATGTCAGTGGAGGAGACTAAAATATCTTGTCTGGAATGCACAGACAAGGGCAGTGATACATAAAGTCAGTGAAAAGTTTCACTGCTATTGAACTGTATTGATTTGAGCAACTGTTGAGGAAATATCATAATGTTATCAAAGTTGCCAAATTGTGACATTTGGAGGGGTATCAGTTTGAAACATGGTGGCAGACAAGTCTGTTGTGAATGGTAACAAATGATTTTTCTTTTTTTCATGGTGTATTTCAACAATAAATTAATATATTTTAATAGTATTAAGGTAAGAAAGAGCTTATAAACAACAAATGGCAAGTTAGACACTCAGATTTCTTTATACAAAAGAAATGTTTTTGTTAGATATGTGTAAATAAGCAATATAAAATATATAAACATATAATAAAAATAAAATTTCCATATTTTTTTAGACCTGAATGAATAATAAATCAAGGTAGAAACTTTCCAGATGAACTGGAAGGAAAGACAAACTTATTCTGTATGTTTATTAGTAACAAATGATTCAATGAAGAGATAAAAACTATCAAATCATGATTTGAGGTGCACCTGTATCATCTGGGGCTATTTAAAGCTTACACATTAAATTAAGACAAATATTTGGTATTGTTATTTGCTTATTCCACCTGGCCAAATATTTCAGTATAACACAATTTAGACTAATACTTCCAATAAGATTAGTTTGTGTTTCGCATATATGTAGCTTTTTTTTTTTTTTTTTTTTTTTACAAGTAATCAGGCAATGGGCAGGTGTTTGAGACAGCAACATAGATTTTTGACTAGTCATCAACAGACAGATGGTTTGAGCTAGCACATATCAGTGAAATATTAAAGAGAACCAAATTAAAGATCAGGAAGAACATAAAACAGGAAAGTAATAAATTGCACCTGGATCAGAGCCGGAGGGGGTTAGGAGGGCACCAAGGCAATAAAATCTAAATGGGAAATGTGAGGCACAGGCTATTATTTATGTTTCATACAATCTTTTCATTAAAGGAATGGTCATCGCTAAGAAGCTTTCCTGGAAAAGGAAATCAAAAAATGTGTTACCAAGAAACAGTAGGATGTGAGCCTTGTACAGCAGTGGTTCCCAACCACGTTCCTGGAGGCCCCCCAGCACTGCATGTTTTCCATGTCACCTTAATCAAACACACCTGATTCAGATCATCAGCTCATCAGTAGAGACTCCAAGATATGAATTGGGTGTGTCAGAGAAAGGATATATGCAAAATGTGCAGTGTTGGGGGGCCTCCAGGAACGTGGTTGGGAACCACTGTTGTACAGCACAGCATGTGCTCGGATCCCTATAAAGACCTCAAAAGTGTCAGCAGAGGTGTAAAGTACTGGAGTAAATGTAACTAATTAATGTACTTGAGTATCTTTTCGGATACTTTGTAGTTGTACTGAGTATCAAAGATATTAACAACTTTTACTCTCCACTGCACTAGATTTTTGAGTGAGTATCTGTATTCTTTACTCTACCACATTTGAAATGAGTGTTGCAGTTACACATTACATTTTGCATGGTACCTAGCTTTTCTGCAGCAGTTTATTTCTGCTACAAAAGATGTGATATTTCCAACTACAGGGCACTGAAAGTACTATATCTTGTGCGTTTTGCCCTTACTCACTCAAACTTGTCAACAAGGCTACTTTACATGAATGCGAGTTCTTTAGCAAGTAGTTGTGAATCACAGGTGTTTTAAATATAAGGACATGACTGCAGCTGGCAATGAGGCTGAAACCAGCAAATCCAGTGCAAGAAGACTTTGACTTTTTAATTTTATTTTCTTTATTTTAATTTATTTATTTATTTGCAATTTTGAGGTGTTCAGTTTTATTTTGGTTTTAGAAAATAAACGTGATTGCTCTCCTCACAAATCAACTCTTTCTTGTTTTTGTTACATGTTCTCTATGCCTTGTCTT
Source organism: Spinibarbus caldwelli (assembly GCA_039654775.1). NCBI lineage: Eukaryota > Metazoa > Chordata > Actinopteri > Cypriniformes > Cyprinidae > Spinibarbus > Spinibarbus caldwelli. Next base: position 8,245,520 of record CM077234.1, read on the forward strand.
GAACTTTTATGTCACTTCCTGTCTCCCGTGGTGTTTGTAGTCAATTTGTATCTTATCTTGTTAAACTTGCCCTTATATATAGCCCTAATGTTTCTTTAATTCTTTGTGAGTTGTTGAAGGTAATGGTTGTCTGTTTGCCCGTCATTCTGTTCTTTGGTTTTTGGCTTATTGTTTGTTGTAGTTTTTCCATTAAATGCCTGCACATACATCCTTGCCTCTGCCTGCCTGTTTTCCCCCGGTTCTCCACAATGTTACAGTTTTTGACTGGCATGTCTTTTTGACTAGTGCATCTTTGAGCCTATATTTAGTATAAGTAAAATACTTAAGTACTGTTAAAATCAGATACTCTAAGACTCAAGTTGTTTACTCAAGTTGTTTTGGAATTGGTGACTTGTAACTTGTCGTGGAGTAATTTTCACTGTAAGGTATCTGTACTTTTACTCAAGTATGGTTTTCAGGTAATCTTTACACCTCTGGGTGTCAGAATAGAGATTCAAAACGACTCTTTGAGACAACAAGCATATCGACATCCATCTATGAGAGCCATGTTAAAAGCTTCAACCTTTTTGCGGTATTATAGCCAGTATTACAGATAAAAAGTCCAAATTATGTCAAATAGTCATTGTCAAGTCAAGTCAAGTCACTATTATTTGTATAGCGTGTTTAACAATGAAAACTGTGTCAAAGCAGCTTTACATCAGCTTGATATAAAGCTGGGTGGCTTTACATCAGCTTTATAGTATTTAGACGGGGAAATCGTGTGTCGAAATAGTGTCATTCTCCTCTGGCCAGACAAAATCAGCAGTTTAAATCTAGGCTGCAGCAGAGTCAGATTGTGCAAAGGGCTCTTCTGGTTCCTATGGTCTTGTCCCGATGGCCGTCTAGGAGACAGGGTCTTCACTGGTGATCAGTCTCTGGGGCTCATCTAGTTGTCCTGGTCTCCGCTGACGTCCAGGGCTGTAGAGGTCATCTCTAGGTGCTGATCCACCGTCTGATCTGGATACGGACTGGATCCGGGTGGCTGCAGTGACCATCTGATCTGGATACAGTCTGGATCTGGGTGGCTACGGTGACCTCTTTTATAGATCCTCTTTTGGTTATTATTAATTCATCATTGTCATTAGGATATGTCCCCAAAACCTTCAAATTGGCTGTTATTAAACCTCTCATTAAAAAACCACAACTTGACCCCAAAGATCAAGTTAATTACAGACCGATCTTGAATCTCACTTTTCTGTCAAAGATACTAGAAAGGTTCGACACTATAGACCACAACATTCTTTTGAATAGACTAGAAAACTTTGTTGGCATTAGTGGAAGTGCATTAGCATGGATCAAATCATACTTATCTGACCGCCATAAATTCATAGCAGTGAACGAAGAGGTATCATACTAATCATAAGTGCAGTATGGAGTACCTCAAGGCTCAGTACTAGGCCCCTTACTTTTCACGCTTTATATGTTACCCTTGGGAAATATCATCAGGAAACATGGTGTTAGCTTTCACTGTTATGCTGATGATACTCAGCTCTATATTTCTTCGCGGCCCGGTGAAACACACCAAATTGAGAAACTTACGGAATGCATAGTCGATATATAAAAAACTGGATGAAGAGTAATTTCTTACTGCTAAATTCTGAAAAAAACAGAGGTGTTAATTATCGGACCTAAAACCCCCACATGTAATAACTTAGAACACTGTCTAACACTTGATGGCTGCTCTGTAAATTCTTCGTCATCAGTTAGGAATCTAGGTGTGCTGTTTGATAGCATACTTTCCTTTGACAGCCACGTTTCTAGCATTTGTAAAACTGCATTTTTTCATCTTAAAAATATATCTAAATTGAGACCTATGCTCTCAAAGTCAAATGCAGAAATGTTAATTCATGCATTTATGACCTCAAGGTTAGATTATTGTAATGCTTTATTGGGTGGTTGTTCTGCACGCTTAATAAGCAAACTCCAGATGGTCCAAAATGCAGCAGCTTGAGTCCTTACTAGAACCAGGAAGTATGACCACATTAGCCCGGTTCTGTCAACTCTGCACTGGCTCCCTATTAAACACTGTATAGATTTTAAAATCCTGTTAATTACTTATAAAGCCCTGAATGGTTTAGCTCCTCAGTACTTGAGCGAGCTCTTATCGCATTATAGTCTGCCACGTCCGCTGCGTTCTCAAAACTATGGCCATTTGATAAAACCTAGAATATCAAAATCAACTGTGGGCGGCAGATCCTTTTCCTATTTAGCACCCAAACTCTGGAACATTCTACCTAACACTGTTCGGGAGGCAGACACTCTCTGTCATTTTAAATCTAGATTAAAGACCCATCTCTTTAACCTGGTGTACACATAACACACTAATACGCTTCTAATATTTAAATCCGTTAAAGGATTGTTAGGCTGCATTAATTAGGTCAGCCAGAACCAGGAACACTTCCCATAATGCCCGATGTACTTACATCGTAAGAAGGATGGCATCTACGCTAATATTAGTCTGTTTCTTTCTTATTCCGAGATCATTGATCATTGTAGCCACCCGATCCAGTCCGTATCCAGATCAGATGGTCACTGCAGTCACCCGGATCCAGGCCGTATCCAGATCAGATGGTGGATCAGCACCTAGAGATGACCTCTACAGCCCTGAACATCAGCGGAGATCAGGACACCTAGATGTGCCTCTGAGACAGATCCCCAGTGAAGACCTCGTCACCTAGACGGCCATCGGGACAAGACCTCGGGAACCAGATGAGTCCTTTACACAATCTGATTTTGCAACAGTTGGAATTGAACTTCTGGTTTTCATCTGGCCAGAGAAGAACTGCCCCCCTGACTGAGCCTGGTTTCTTCCAAGGTTTTTTTCTCCATTCTGTCACTGATGGAGTTTTGGTTCCTTGCCACTGTCGCCTCTGGCTTGCTTAGTTGGGGACACTTAATTTCCAGCGATATCGTCGACTTTTGTTTGCACAGATACTATTTAAACTGAACTGAGCTGGACGATAACATCAGTGAATTCAATAATGTAATGCCTTTAACTGAAAATTGAGTGTTTAATCTTGTCATTTTACATTATTGACACACTATTTTCTATTTTGATATTGGAACGTTGCTTTGACACAATCTGTATTGTTAAAAGCGCTATATAAATAAAGGTGACTATGACTATGACATCGGAATAAAAAAGAAACAGACTAATATTAGCATAGATGCCATTCTTCTAACGATGTAACAAGTACATCGGGTGTTTTGGGAAGTGTTCCCGGTTCCGGTTGACCTAATTAATGCAGCCTAACAATCCTTTAACGGATTTGAATTATAGAAATGCGATAGCGTATTATGTGTAAACCAGGTTAAAGAGATGGGTCTTTAATCTAGATTTAAACTGACATAGTGTGTCTGCTTCCTGAACAGTGTTAGGTAGATTGTTCCAGAGTTTGGGCGCTAGATAGGAAAATGATCTCCCGCCCGCAGTTGATTTTGATATTCTAGGTATTATCAAATTGCCAGAGTTTTGAGATCGCAGCGGATGTGAAGGACTATAATGTGATAAGAGCTCACTCAAATACTGAGGTGCCAAACCATTCAGGGCCTTATAGGTAATTAGCAAGATCTTAAAATGCATACGATGTTTAATAGGGAGCCAGTGCAGTGTTGACAGAACCGGGCTAATGTGGTCATACTTCCTGGTTCTAGCAAGAACTCTAGCTGCTGCATTTTGAACCAGCTGGAGTTTGTTTATTAAATGCGCAGAGCAACCACCCACAAAAGCACTATAATAATCTAGCCTCGAGGTCATGAACATATGAATTAATGTTTCTGCATTTGACATTGAGAGCATAGGTCGTAATTTAGATATATTTTTAAGATGAAAAATGCAGTTTTACAAATGCTAGAAACATGTTTTTCAAAGGAAAGATTGCTATCAAAAAGTTCGCCTAGGTTCCTAACAGATGAAGAATTTACAGAGCAGCCATCAAGTATTAGACAGTGATCTAGGTTATTACATGCAAAGATTTTTGGTCCAATAATTAACACCTCTGTTTTTTCAGAATTTAGCAGTAAGCCATTTAATGACAGAAATTAGCCATTTTAGCCATTATTCCATTTTAATCCTCTTAATTATTTTTTGTGTGGATGTCTTTAAATGTTCATGGGTCTGCCTGTCTTGTGATCAGTCACATGACAGGAATCAGGACGTAGACCAGTATAAAGCAAGCAGCATGACAAACAAACAGGGTCGAGGCCAAAAAAGTTTTTTTTTTTAATTTATTTTTTTTTATTTTGATGACGCAGAAGGGCACTTCAAGAAACATTTGTTTGGTCCCCTACACCCTTCAACCCTTCGAAGCTCTCACTCCGGAGGGTAAACCCCTTTGAAGGGATTAGGGCATAGGGATGAGCCCTTCCGAATGGAACGCAGGGAGGGTCATTGACCAAACCACTGCACTCGCTGGATTGTGGAGTTATTTCAGGATTTACTATTCCAGAATTTCAAACATCTTGGATTATCACTTTCTTTGGACTGTACACCGGTGGACACTTTTACCTTGGGACTTCAACACACTAGGATTCTTAAGGACTGTTTTAGGGTACAATTCAAATGGATGATCTACTATTAACAGCCTAAGTTATTCTAGTTTTATTATGTTGTTTTAAGTCCCATGTGCATTATGTAAATACACTATTTATTCATTCTACTTTTCTCATTTGTCTCATCTTTAAAAAAAAAAAAAACTCATTTTATCTCTCACGGTTAAATCTGACCCCATTTTAAACCCATGTAATTCGACCGTTAAGGCAGAGCGTTACATGTTTGTTGGACAAAAATGGCAGGTTCAGCGTTATGATTGGTCAGATCACCTGTTAGTCAAACTCCGAGCGAAGGGTCAATTGACACTTCGCAAAGAGCTTAATTCTGCCATTGAATTTGCCATTTTGTCTGACAAACAAATCAGACAGGAGTATAGATTATCCTGAGTGGACAAACTTGAAAAATGGTGTGTATTGACGTCTTTCCGCGGTTGTAATAAAATACGTTCTGATGTTCATTCATGTTTATTTCTTGCTTTAAGTAACTCAGTTCAAGTGTGCTTGAAATGAGGCAATACAAATTTGTCTTTCGGCTCTGCAAGGTTTTTTTTTGTTTTTTGTTTTTTTACTGCAGGAGAACATGATGTGAGGTGTGAGAGCGGCATTGCTTGTCGGACACAGCAACAGTAACTAAACGGGGCAGGTCTTTGCGAAGGGTCAATTGCGCTCATTGCTGTTGCGTGTCCTCAATCTGGTAACCTGTGTGGGTGTTGAGTTTGAGGAGCAGGGGGCGGGAGAAACAACACTCTCTAATATTTAGAATTTGGACTGCAGTACTCATTTCAAACGATAGCTGTCAATATTATATGCTGCAACTTTCATGTAAATGTATATAAAAATATCCCTAATGGAAGTTCTGCTGCATTCACTAACGTACAGCGACACAGTATTATCCATCACTTTAACGCATTTCTCTCAATAGTGCTTAGTGTTTTACCCATAAAGACAGGAACAACTGATTGGATGTAAGTGGAGGATACGGATAGGGCTGTCGCGGTGAAGGAATTTCCCTTGCATAATTTTGAGTGGCTCAATAGCGCGGTATTACCATATATATATATATATATATATATATATATATATATATATATATATATATATATATACACTCACCGACCTCTTTATTAGGTACACCTGTTCAACTGCTTGGTAACACAAATTGCTAATCAGCCAATCACATGGCAGCAACTCAATGCATCTAGATGTGGTGAAGACGACTTGCTGAAGTTCAAACCGAGCATCAGAATGGGGAAGGAGGGGATTTAAGTGACTTTGAACGTGGAATGGTTGTTGGTGCCAGACGGGCTGGTCTGAGTGTTTCAAAAACTGATCTACTGGGATTTTCACGCACAACCATCTCTAGGGTTTACAGAGAATGGTCCGAAAAAGAGAAAATATCCAGTGAGCGGCAGCCGTGTGGACGAAATTGCCTTGTTGATGTCAGAGGAGAATGAGCAGACTTGTTAGAGATGATAGAAAGGCAAAAGTAACTCAAATAACCACTCGTTACAACCAAGGTATGCAGAATACGATCTCTGAATGCACAACACATCGAACCCTGAAGCAGATGGGCTACAGCAGCAGAAGACCACACCGGGTGCCGCTCCTGTCAGCTAAGAACAGGAAACGGAGGCTACAATTCACACAGGCTCACCAAAATTGGACAATAGAAGATTGGAAAAACGTTGCCTGGTCTGATGAGTCTCGATTTCTGCTGCGACATTCAGATGGTAGGGTCAGAATTTAGCGTAAAGAACATGAAAGCGTGGATCCATCCTGTCTTGTCTCAACGGTTCAGGCTGGTGGTGGTGGTGTAATGGTGTGGGGGATATTTTCTTGGCACACTTTGGGCCCCTTAGCTCCAGTTAAGCATCGTTTAGGCACCACAGACAACCTGAGTATTGTTGCTGACCATGTCATCCCTTTATGACTACAGTGTACCCATCTTCTGATGGCTACTTCCAGCAGGATAATGCACCATGTCACAAAACTCAAATCATCTCAGACTGATTTCTTGAACGTGACAATGAGTTCACTTTACTCAAATGGCCTCCACAGTCACCAGATCTCAATCCAATAGAGCACCTTTGGGATGTGATGGAATGGGAGATTTGTATCATGGATGTGCAACCAACAAATCTGCAGCAACTGCGTGATGCTATCATGTCAATATGGACCAAAATCTCTGAGGAATGTTTCCAACACCTTGTTGAATCTATGCCACGAAGAATTAAGGCAGTTCTGAAGGCAAAAGAGGGTCCAACCCAGTACTAGCAAGGTGTACCTAATAAAGTGGCCAGTGTGTGTGTGTATATATATATATATATATATCTCTCCGTTAGTTCTGATCCTCGAATCTGACTGACAAGATACTTTTTCTGTTGATATTTCACCTGCGAGTTCTAGACGGGCTGTCAGTCAGTGCAGTTTCATTGTCTTTGAGTGAGTCTTTAAACCATTCATTCAACTACACGTTCACAAACGCTGATTCATTCAAAGAGAGATGTAATGAAACGTACTGTTGAAATCATTTTAACTTTGAGCGCCACTTTTAAAGGCTCAGCTGACCAGCAATGCATCGATGCTAAAACAGATTTCGCTTTCCTTGGACAACGGCCGCGTCCGATACCGCCTACTTCTCTACTATTTAGTAGGGGAAAAGCAGTAGGCGAGCAAAGAAATGTGTCTGAAACCTCAGTATTCATTAAAGAGTAGTCGAGAAGTTCCCAGATGTCCTACTGCTTCAGACCAGATTCTTGAGTGCTCATTGATGGATACTTTTCAATCCCAGGAGTCCACGGAAGATCAATACCTCATCATCGAACGTGACAGAGAACAGCAACGATGGTGTTTACAAATGTGAGTTTTATAAATCAAAAACACGGTTACCTGTGTTAAAATCGTATTTGTTGAGTAAACTGTTGATTTGCTTAAGGTGTAAAGACGCTAGACAGCAACGTAGTATATTTGTGATTTTGCTGTAAAAACACGTTTTATTACGTATAGCGAACAGGGGATCTCCCATAGCACAAGCACGTCTCGGAGTGTATTTACATATTTAACACGAGACAAGAAAATATTCTAAAAGAATTGCAGATGAGCACAAGTGTTTATCCGGTGAAGAGTGACTGATGGAGGAATACTGCCATCAAAGGCTCTCAGTGAGTATACTACTGAAATTAATAAAACATACTTTAAATCTTAAGTTGTAGTTTATTTTAATTATTGTAATTTCAAACAGACTTATTACAGCGCTTTTCTGATTCTTGATTGTTGTACATTTGATGCAGAGCTTTTGTGGTGGAGCAGATGATGGGCATTTGTGGAAAAAAGGAAAACCTGAAACAAAAATATAAAGTAACTTATAATACAGAAATCAAATGAAATTTTGCTGTTAAAATGACTGCTTGTGTATTATATTTCTGCATCTTTGTATGATCTGAAATGTCTGCAGACTGATGTGAGCAGTGAGGATGGAGAAGTTAAGTCCACAGCATCATCTTGGAAATGGTCCAGTGCCATGAATGAGATGCTCCATCACTGCATCTGCCTTTACTGCCTCATCCGGACCGGATGTTGCTGTGGTCTCTTCATCATCCGTGAGCCCAGAGCCAGCAAGAACATCTAGACAAAGACCAAAAGACATTGAAGATGTGATTTTGTTCAAGTTTGTTCTGCTGGTTTCTGTTCATACAACATCAGTCAATGAAACCTGAGTTTCAGAAGCTTCAAAAGCATCATCAAATAATTTCATGAAGAATCTGAAAGTCAGGCTCCATTGACTGATATTGTATGAACAGAAACCAGCAGGACAAACTTAACCAAAATCACCTTTTGTATTTGAACCAACTCTTTAAAGCCCCAAATAGAAATTGTATGAAATATTTGTAAGCATTTATATTATAGTAGTACCTTGAAGAAATACATTTTAGAAATAAGCAGCTTTATTGAGCATTTGTGCCCAAGGCACAAAAAAAGCATTTACATTTTTAATTTTTTTTTTTTTTTAAATTTACAATTATGCATTTGGCAGACACTTTTATCTGAAGTGACTTTCAGTGCTCTTATTACAGGGACCCCAATCCCCCTGCAGTAACCTGGAGTAAAGACACCGGTGGTGACGACTGCAGAGATCGAACCAGTTCACTACACCACAAAAGTAATGAAGCTATATCAAAAATTAGCTTGTAATTGTAAACATATGAAATTAAATTTGGTAAGAAATGGAATGCTGACAACACGAGATGTAAAATGTTTTACTCTGTGTAAATGGTTTACAGGTAGTTGTTCTCATGAAGAGCAGCACACAGATGTTTGGAGCAGACACAGCAGCAACCAGATTGTCCCGCACATGTTCTCCTGCTCTTGCTTCAAGATTGTGTGGTACGGGGGGGCCTCATCCTCTCTGTGCACTCAGGCAATGACAGCCTCAATATCCCTTTCTCATCCATGATCTGGGGCCTGTACCATGAAGCTGGTTTAGCTGGCTAGCCAGGTAAGTTTCAGTTTAGTTTGCGCCAACTCTGGGTTTTAGGTACCACGAAAGTGTTTTGGCTGTTAGCAGTGTTCATTGCCATAGTAACTTACACTCCACGGCTAACCTGCTGTGGTTATGTTCTGGTTTAGAGATCTCAAACTGAAATTTGACCAATCAGCTTCAAGCAAAGTGACACGTCTCTGACACAATAAAGCCACTCCTCCAGTTTCTCTTACTCCAAATTAAAGGACGCTACATAGTAAAACATTTTTAAAGATAAAATCATCTGATTTTTAGAGATTTTTTTTTTAATAATTATTTTATATTATTTATATAATTATTATACTCTTAATCCATTACACAAGCCAGCGTAGTTTAATAGTAATTAAGCTTTTATTTAAAATCAATGTAAACATATAGATAGTATAGATAATATGCAATATAAATCATTTTTAGAATTAATAGCTTTAAACATGACTACATATGAGCTTAGATTTTTAAATGTTTTTATACCTATAAATATTATCAACTCTATAAACTAACTTTACAACTTTTACTTGCACTTATATGGTAAGATGTTTTCTTTAAGTTTTCCTCTTTCATGGATAGATCGTTTCATGATCGTGCTGTGTAAATGTGTTTAAATACTTCATATTGTTCAATCTTTTAATCTTCGCACTGACTCTCTCACAAGAAGTGAATCATAGTTTTAAGGCATGTGATTGGCTGCTCATTACTGATGTCACACTTTCATGTGCACGAACTCCATTAACTCAGGATCAAGCCTGAGTTGACAAAGTTGATGATCAGCTTCATGGTACCAACAAAGCCAAACATGGAAGAAAACGTACTAGGTAGGATTGTGGATTTATTGATGCTTTGAGGTGTTTGTTGCACCTGTCGCTCTTATTTTCTTTTTATTATTATTTATTACTACAGAACATACAAGGTCAGGGAAAGATGGTAGTATCTTTAACAATGAACAATCATAATGACCAAAAAAAAAAAAAACTAACTAAACTAAAAAAACATAACTATAATGGGGTTGCGTACATCATAGGGGGAAAAAAAGATTAAATATCTTTGAACAGAGGCGTCATGCCCATTCAAAGTGAGGGGGCACGTGCCCTCTCAGATTTTTGAGCCAAGTGGATTTTGAATGCAGCTTCCAAAAGACAAAAAATAGCCGAATAATATATATTTTTTTTATATTTAATACAATCACAGCGGCATGATTAAATCGTTCAGCGAGTCATATCATCAGCTGCTAAATTCAAATCTGGTTCGCTGGCTGGCGCTGAGCCAGATACAGATGTGTTTTTACAGCACTGTGCATTATAACCAATCACACGCGATGCTGTTGAGCTTATGAATGCAATGACCAATCAGAGGTGTTCAGAGGAGTCATCGCTAAAATGCTGTGTTTTCTTCACTTGCTCGCTGACTACATACCACTTTCTGGTGAATTCTCTCGTTAGAAACAACAGTGCAGATGCGTTTACGAATCTGTAAGTTCATTTCACAGGGTAAACGGCTTCAGTGATTTTAATGGGAGTTTTTGAGAGTGCTTGAACTCTAGCCTGTCAGTGAAAATGTTCTTTGCTCTCTTTCTGTACAATGAAAGTGTTATGATAAGTAGCCTAACTTACAATGTTTTTAATATTCACATTAAATATAAAGTGAGTCGTATTAAAAATGTTATGGCATGAAACACAGGTTTTGTGCCATAACATATTACCCCCTATATATATATATATATATATATATATATATATATATATATATATATATATATATATATATAATATAAAATATTAGGGCTGTCAATCGATTAAAATATTTAATCGCATGATTGTCATGAGTTAACTCGATTAATCGCAATTTAATCACACATTTTTATCTGGTCTAAATGTACCTTAAATTAATACTTTTCATGTTGTAAAAACCCTAATCAACATGGGCAATGACAAATATGGATGCTTTATTCAATATGTTTATTATTAGTGAAACCATAGTTAACAGAGCCTGAAGACTAGACATGTTTCAAAGATCATAGATGTGTTTCAAAGAACTTGCTCATGTCTATTAGACATGAAAAAAGAAATACCAGGTTCCCATTACTTCTCTTTCTTTGCACTGAGCAATTTACTTACACAAACCTGTTTACATTTCCGCATGACAGGGCATCTCACTTCTTCTGAACATGCAAAATGTACATTTAGTATTTATTATTAGATTTGTTTGCCTCTCTGTGCCCACATACTGTATTTTGATGCAGCTAATTAGTCTGACAATAAAAAACGGTTTTTTATTGATATTTTACTGTTTCAGACAACGGAATGAATATGAAATAGTGACTGAAACGCGACCCATAGGACTAAATAACCAGCTCTCCCTTCTTCTGCACAAAAATCCTGATTTATCAGCCATCGTCTGATAAAATCAAATAGGCTATACATAAGAGAGACAATAGCTGTGCTGTGATTTCGGCTATACTTGCATGTTAAATTAGAGAAGCAACATAATATCTGTTTTAACTGAAAGCGCTGTTCCTCTCATCCGCGCGCTGAACAGAGCAGACGCGGAGGGAGAGAGAAAGAGTGCGCAGCGGGAAAGAGAGACCTCGCGCTCGCGCGGCAGTGCTGGCGAGTCTCAGAAACTAAATAAGATTTGGGCAAACCCTATAAAGATTGCTCGCTAGGTGCTTTTTGAAAAAAAAAACAAAAAAAAAACAAAACAAAACAAAAAAAGTTGCTAAAGTGGTCTGAAAGGTTGGCAACACTGTCAGCATCTCCATCCATTTCCATTTCTCCAACTATAGTAGTACGGTTAGGCCACGGGTCAAACAGAAAATGCGCGCTGCATTAATCGCGCGTTAATAAAATTAGTGTCGTTAAAATGAATTTGCGTTAACGCGTTATTAACGCGTTAACTTTGACAGCACTAATCTATCTATCTATCTATCTATCTATCTATCTATCTATCTATCTATCTATCTATCTATCTATCTATCTTTAAGGATTAAACTGTGGGTTATATTAGTAGAGTTAAAAATATACAAACTCAAATTAACCTAAAATGTATTGGTTATACTACAATCATAAGGGCAGTTTCTTCAACAAGACCAAAAATGAGCAAATTTCATCAACATCAAAATATTTACAGATAGATGAATTAAGCCTGTCGCTCATATCTTTTAAAGGGGTCCTATTATGCTTCTTCACTTTTTGAGCTTTAGTCAGTGTGTATGTTTGGGCATAAAAAGATCTACAAAGTTACAAATCTCAAAGTTCACTCCAAAGGTAGATATTTCTTTTCTTTTTTTTCTTTTTTTTTTAAATCCCTTTTCAAGAACTACAACGAACGGTTCGTTTGGACTACAAAGTTGTTTTCCTGTATTTGAGACATAACAAAGTGGTCCATTAGAATATCATTAAAATAAATCCCGCCTACCGAAATTCGAATGGTTTGCGGGTGAGGAGAACGCTTGGTTGAGCACTGCACGTTTCAAAATCTAAGCCCGGTGCTGGTGTTTTTATCACTGTATTTCTGAAGAAAACTGACTGTAGTGAAATGAAAATTATGGATGTCATTTTCATTTCATCTTGCATGTAATGTCTGATAAAGCAGCTTTTGTGAGCGGAGCTCTGCTTTGTGTACAGCGTTACCGGGAAACCTCGGTCTCTCCCGCTACAACAGCGCCTCCCGCTGGCAGAGAATGAATTTGCATATATATATATATATATATATATATATATATATATATATATATATATATATATATATATATATATCGTAACTCTGTGGGACTATGGTATAAATAAATTGAACTGTATAACAGTTTCACTGCAATTCATGTTATAATGTTAGAATTAAAGAACAATAAACATAATACATATTACCGTTGCATTATCTGTACATAGTAAATGCAGTTATTTTTAAGCTGTTTTTGACATCCTATCTAAAACGTGATTTACGCGTGACACCAAAGCCTTCTCCTGAGAAAAAACAAAAACAAAGGTATAGGGTAAATTGACCATAAAAATGCTGCATACATTATGAACAGACGCAGTACCATAATTCCACTATGATTGTGTTTTGTCTTTTTTCTGCAAGGCCTAATCATATTGGCATGTTATATATTATGAATATAGCAAGATATGAAAAGATAATGTAACAATATTAGACTGTGATACATTTACAGTCTACTCCTTCCTCATCATCTCAGTGTGTTTTTCTTTCAGTCTTGCAAACAGGACCACCATCCCACTGACAGGCCCTGGCTTGACTCTCTAGGCATACCAATGGGGCATGTTAATATTATTAATCAAAGTTTATTAATTATATATGTCATTCATTGAAGTATTTGATCATTCTCTTACACTTACCATTGTTCAAGGTTTGTGCCAACTCTTCTCTATTTCAGTGCAGTTTTGTACAGGAGGAACAATCTGTGCAGATAATTAATTTGGGTTGCATATTGAATTGAATTGAATTAAGATGCATTTTGAATTACTTTCAGTTGCATGTTAAATTGTTACATTGTAAATGAACATTTTTAATTAAATTATGAAAAATTAATCTATATAATATTACAAACAAAATACACTGTGTTCAGGACAAATTTCAAAGAATGTCCCTATTCCTTAACCATTTCTGATCTTGTGTGGTTGTGTGTTTTTTTTTTATTTTATTTTTTTGATTTATTTATTTTTTTTAAATAACTGAACAGCTTCATGTTTATGTAAGGGATCCCTGGAAAACTGCTATATTAAATATAATAAAATAATAATAAAATAACTGAAAATAAAAGTATAAGCTGTCAGAATTAAGGTGTATTACAATATGTGGTAATCTATAAATAGGTACAGTATTTAAAATAGTGAAGTGAAGATGTTCATCACAGCAAAGTAAACACCTAACAGAGCCACGTGACATATGCGAACAAAATTGGATTAACTTTCCTGAACTCTGTTGTTATTGCTACTATCTCTTAGGGGTAATAAAGTCAATGGCGTTTAAAGCTAAACTCTATTTAAGTGCTGATCAAATCAATGCAAAAGTCATGCAGCGTTATCTAGCCTTATTAGCTAGATTTGCTAGAAAACGATAGCACAATCCTCATCCTAATGTTCTCGATGTAACTTGAAACTCTTTAAAATGCATTTCTCTGTTTGGTGTGACAGCTGGCAGACTCGCAATGCGATGGACAGCATTTACAATAATCCAGGGAAGTTCTTATTAAGTGAAAAGTCGGTCATTTTGAAAGCTCTTCGTTAAGAACAATGGCTTCCGGCGCAGCACCGGATGTAAGTGAGGGTCCTGAGGGAAAACGCGGAAGTCACCGTGCATAGAGCCCATTGATATGGCAATATTGACGAACTTGCTGTTTTGGCAAGGGGCGGGGCAGTACTGAAACGCCGTCTAAGCTGTTCGCCAATCACAACGCACTGGGACAGCTAACCAATCACAACACATTTCGTTTTTCGGAAGGCGGGCCTTCATCAAACCCGGAACTAATCGAGCCGTTTGTGTCAGGCTGGGGAGGGAGGTATTGTAATAATGTAAATTGTGAAAAATAATGCGATTTCGAGCCACCAAGCATGAGAGCATGTCAGTTTAGGCTTAAGTGCAAATTTACTGAGCCTCTGTACATATCAGCATGGTACACATGTTATTACTAATATTCAGTACACGTGCACGAAGTGTAAAACGAGAAGGGTGTAACCTTACGAAAAAGGAAACACGGAAATATCGCGGTTGTTGCGTTCCTCTGCGGTTATGCTCGTCAGTAGCGCGATATTGCGGTTATCGCGACAGCCCTAGATATGGATAGTGTGCCTGGAATGCACAGATAAGTAGTGTGATGCAATAAGTCAGAGAAAAGTTTCAGTGCTGCTGTACTGTCAGCAACCTTGGAACAATATTTGACCAATCAAATTAGAGAAACTGTTGTGTGGATTTGCTGAATGTGTTTACTAACCATATTCAAGTTGCCAGTTTGTGATGATGGAAGGGTGTTAGTGTGAAACACGGCAACGGACAAGTCTGTTGCAAATGGTAATGGTGCTGTATTTCAACAATACATTAATATTATTAAATATAAATATAAATATTTCAATAAAATTGAGGTACGAAAGAGCTTATAGACAACAAATGCAAACAAATCACTCGTTTCACGGTTTTCACGATTTTATTGTTAGAAACTTGTGTAAATACTTTATACATGATAGAAATGTAAATAATAATAAAAAAAATATCCAGAATATTACTTTTTAAATGAAACAGACTATGGAAAAGAAACTGGAGCTCATAAGCAGGAACCTAAGGGGAATGATGAAGACAATCTAAAACAGAGTCCTAAGAGTAATTCATTAACAAAATGTAAAGGCTATTTCATGTGAATGAAAAATATCCGTAATGGAAGCTCTTTTGCGCTCTCTGATGTACGACACAGTACCGTCCATCACCTCAACGCGTTCTCCTCAGCAGTGCCATATTTCTGCAGGGAACAGATACCTGAGTGAAAATAGGCCTCCCTCCCATTTGTCACTTGCGTTTGGGTAATGAACGAGGTGGATTGAACGTACTTGCTAATTATATATAGGACAAAGAGCCAGCCAAAGCCTTGAGTCAAGGTCTCAGTGCTACTGCGGCAAGAGCTGTGGCTGATGAAGAAAATGCACTCAAGCCTTAAATTTGTCATGGGATAAAAAGAAATACATGAAGATGCTCATAATCATCATGGATGCAATCATCTAGTGGAGAGTCAAGCTGAAATGACATGTGTAGCCATTCTTTAGCTGCTGTAATGAGCTCATTTGGCAAGTCACTGCTGTATTTCTGCAGATTTCTCTGTGGCAGAAAAATGTACTCTTTCATTGGTATTATTGCTGCTGTACTGATTTTTGTTTAGATAGGTTTAATGAAGGTTTACTATAAAAATATACAGAGAGCAGAAATAGATGTTTACTGTATGTTAAGGTCATTTCTGGTGATGAGGGATGCTTGTTTTGTGTGTGTGTTTTTGATGTTTAAGAGTTAAACCCCTTCATTGCATATGCTTTTTTTCTTGCTTTGTGTCTGAATAACTGATTTTAATTAATTAAATTTGCAAAAAAAAATAATAATAATAATAATGTTTTAGTGTTTCACTCCTTCACTGATGGCTTTTTTTCTGTATTGGTTTGTACCCCCCAAAATTCTCTATATTTTCATATTATTATTATTATTATTATTATTATTATTATTATTATTATATATTTTTTTTAGTATTTCAAATTAATTTCCTGTGAGTGCAAAGGATACATATTATTTAGCCTTTTCCAGTCATATCATTTTTGTGTGTTTTCATAAGTGCCAAAAATGCCGAAAATTATTTTCTTTTTTGCACCATTCTTTGTACCATTACAGTTTTTATTTATTTATTTTTATTTATTTTTTTTTTTTAAAATGTCAAAACATCACATTTTTTTCAATCAAAAGTGACCAAAGAGCCCAAGGGTTAATATTAAAATAATAGTAATATTAAAATAATAATAAAAAAAAGTATGCTGGGGGCCAAAATAACATTATACAGAGGATCAAGACCCATGTGACTGTGTGTCAAGATCAATAAGTTTCTAAATGAATGAATGATTGAATGAATACGTTTTTATTAAGTTAGTTCAGTTTGTAAAATGACGTGGTGTTAATTTTGTAAGAAAATATGTTATGGCTTGTTACCTGATAGTTGCACCATGTGCCATTTGTTGAGTCAGTACATTCTTATGGTATAAATTAACCTTCATAATATTATTTATTATAATATTCCCCCCCCCCTTTTGGTGCTCATACATGTCATTATCTCATGAGACAAACTTTATCAGACTAATTTCCATCAGACGTTTACCCTTGTTATCAAAAGGAAGAGCAATGTACAGTAAGATATTCTAGTTTTCTTGTTCCTCTCTGAGTTTGGTTAGAGCTGATGATTGTCCTACGCTCAGAGCAGAACTTTAATTAAATTGCTCCCTGAGGCATGATGGAGCTAGAATCTAGTTTCAGGGGTGATTACGCTACAGGAGCTCTGAGACTCCCGGCTCTTATGCCTGGCTGACTTATACACACCAGCCCTTGTAGACATTTTGCCCTAATCCACATGACACAAAAAGAAAAAAGCAACTACACCTTGTTTCCCTTTCTGTTTTTCCTTAATAATTAGTCTTGATGACAATCCCTGTTAGGGAATTACTATATGAGGCTTACAGGCTAGATCTGATCTGAGGGTAAATTTGTGGCAGCTGTTTTAACAGTCCCTCAGTGCTGTTCTTTATTAGTGGTACTTGACAATGTGGTGCTTGCTACATCTTTAGTCGTAGTTGTTAGTAGAGTAGATTAGTATCCAATGTCCTCTATTTCTCTCGGCTTAAGAAACTGAATAAAACATGACAACATTTTCAGTAAGTGAATATAGTAAGCAGCTGAGTCAATGGATTTTATGGTGCATTTTGGGAAGTTTTAGGGAGCCAATGACAATAGGAAATAGAAATAGACAAACCTCTGGGTGGTACATTTATGCATTTAATGTGTTCTGAAGGCTTTTAGTATGTGCTAATGCTATGCAGTTTCTATGGATCTATGAAGGATGCTTACTCCAAGACATAGACATTAAAAAGTAATTAAATTAAATTAAAAAAGACCATAAAAGCAGACCATAAGTAGGCCACTGAAATTCTGCACATCCAGAGATCTGGCACAGTAATGATACACAAGAGAATGTCTTTGCCCTTACAAAAAAATAAGTTTATTCCTCTGTGCTTATCGTGTACTTCTTTTAAACTAAAAAAATATGAAAGTATGCTTTATCTACTTTGTATGTACTTATGCACAGAGACTTACTGTAACTACATGCATATAATTTGAAGTACCATATATTTGGCCAACACTTCATGCTTGATACTTAATCTTTTTATCGAGATATACTTAAGAGAATTTTTATTTATTATCCTAAGCATAATTGGCTTGTAGTTTGTAGTACTTTTTTATTTTGTATTTATTTATTTATTTATTTTTTTTACAGTTCTTCCATGGTGTTAGTAAACTAAGTTTGATGGTCAAGTTAACTTGAACACTTGCAAGTATACTTTCAGGATACTCATAAGTAGTGTAATTCATTGTGTTGTAATTCAGTAGTAATTCAACTATTAAACTGGTAATTTACAAAGAATACAACAGCATACTTCAAAATGTACTTTCATGAACTAAAAAGTGGGCTATTATACTTAAGTTCACAGTATAAACAAAAGATTTACATGTAAACCAGTTGCACTCAATGTCTATACACTTAAGGTAAATTTAAAGGTGTACTTTTATAAATATTTATATATAAACTAAAGGTATAATTATAGCCTACTCTAAATTTTTAACTATAATACACTTACTTTTAGACTGCTAGTACATTAATTTTAATATACTACATAAAGCAAACTTGGAAAAAACTGAAATTTACTTAAGTTTACATAATAAATTGAACTTGAAGTATACTTTTTAAAATTGTGTTAACATTAGTTCAGCGCAGAAAATACAATGGACAACATATAAGTACCAGAATATCAGCAAACTTTGTTGGTTCTTATGTGTATCACTGAAACGGCAGATCTTAATGTGTGAAAAACTACAAAATCTCCCATGTCCCCCATGGCTTATACTTATTTCATTTTTTTTATTTAAATTTTTTTTTTTTTATTGCGTTATAAGTATACTTGGGCTTGTAGTTGTTTAATCTCTTCATAGAATAGCCTATTAAATACATTTTTTCACATGTATTGGTACACATGTAAAACCAGATTACTATACTATACAGATTACTATGACTTAGTTCACACTGCAGGTCTTAATGCTCAGATTGGATTTTTTGCAGAAATCCGAATTTATTTATTTATTTATTTATTTATTTTTTTTGCACTGTTGTTCACATTGTCATTTAAATGCGACTGCCATCAGTCTCATGTGTGAATCGTATACGGCCCTGAAGTGACCTGCATGCGCAGAAGACGTGACGTCAGACGCAGCGCACTGTGTTTGCGGAAATAAAAATGGATGCTGCTCGTGTTAGCGTGTGTTTAGCAATTTTAATGTGCAATCTCAGCCTAAATAACGAAGTGATAAGAAGAATATTAAGAAGGAGAGCACAATTTCCTCCAGCGCAGAATTGTGACATCTGTCGCATTTCAATGACGTAAAAATCGCATGAAATGTGACATGGCCGTTCAAGACTGAAGTCACATTGCAAAACATCGGATATGTATCCGATTTAGGACCACATATGAAAGTGGCCTGGGCCTGATTTGAAAAAATTGGATTTGTGCTGTTCAGACTGTCATAAGAAAATCAGATATGGGTCACATTTGGGCAAAAAAGTCGGATTTGGGCCACTTCAGCCTGCAGTGTGAACTAAGTCTGAGCTTGCACCAGTGCAATCCCTCTTTTGACATTTAAAAAAAAAAAAAAAAAAAAAAAAAAAACCTACTGTCAGACATGCAGTGAAAAATTAGCGATGAAAAGGTGTGGACAGTTATTTTTGCATCTGACCTTATTGCAAATGCATTTGTACGAGTTTTCCTGTCAGATGCAAAATTTATGGGAGGTCGATTGGCATTAATACCATTATTTAACACCCAAAAAAAGCTCTGCTTATTTAAAGGTTAAAAAAAAAAAAAAAAAAAAAAAGGTTCTGCTTGTTTGCGCTCCTCTTAGCTTTTTAGTAAATCTGGCCCATCTGGTACACATCTACTAGTACACTGATGTTAGTATACTTACTACACTATATCTGGAAATAAATTTACTTAATTAACTTACTTTGACTTCTTTTTCGTAAGTGCTAGCAACATCACAAACCTGCTGATTCTAATTATATTGACATTTGAAAATTTCCAGGTGTTGTCAACTGGTCCCAATGTCTCATCAGCTGCAAAACTAACTTTATCGGTCTATGACAGGAAAAAGTGACACATTTCAGAAAGCTTGTAGCTTGAAATGTCCTCATGACGATATATGATGTTATCTGAGTGTTTCTTTGAACTGTTGCCCATTCTCCAGCAAGTCTCAGTCTGCCAGCGTGTTCCTCATTAAAATTTGAATGGAGGCGCTTTGGTCTTTGACTTCAGAGAGAGCTGAGCTGATTGATATTGTGGAAAGGAGGTATTAGTGTGATTAGAACTCCACCACTTAATAGCCTCCATCATTTAAAATGGCACTCATGCAGAAATATGCTTAACTTCTGTCACAGTGAGGTTAATGACAATTAATTTAAGCTAAGAAATCTGATTAAAATATCAATTATCAGTTACATCATAAAAATGCCATGTCATTATTTTTAAGTGTGTGAAATCTAGGTGTTTATACTACCCAATTCTACTAGACTTGAGATGACCAGAACCAACTAATCAAACAGACTAAGAAGGAAACATCTACCATTTTAACATTTAACTCTCTAGTCATACATTCTGAGTATTTCTGATACAAGCAAATAAACTTGTTTATTTAAATTAGTGCTGTCAAACGATTAATCGCATCCAAAATAAAAGTTCGTTTACATAACATATACGAGTGTACTGTTTATATTTATTATGTATATATAAATACACACATGCATGTATATATTTAAAAGTATTATGTTTATATATTAAATATATTTATATATAATATAAATTATATGAATATAAATATATACATGTAAATATATGTAAATATTTTCTAAATATATACTGTATGTGTGTGTTTATATATACATAATAAATATACACAGTACACACACATATATATTACGTGAACAACTTTTATTTTGGATGCGATTAATCGCGATTAATCGTTTGACAGCACTAATTTAAATATTTCTCATGAGAAAAAGACTGTTTCATAAGAGAATGGGACAAACTCCATTAAGCGTCCTGAGCTATAAAAGAGTGACCTCTGAGCAAAAACATTTTTCTCTGGGAAGACTCTCTCCTGCAGAAGCTTAATATGGCATATTTACAATACACATTTTCTCATAAACCCATGTGGTCATCATTGCCAGCAGCCGTATGGACGCACTTTCCCACCTGCAGGTAAAAATCAGGCCGTTTATCAACTTCGAACAGACCACCACAGCAGCACTGAACCCGGAGGCTTTGGCTCTGGGAGTCTATATTTCAGCCTGCTTATCGTTTATCCATTTGGCTCATGTGGTTCTATCTTTAAATGGGAAAACAAAAATGCTTTTTATCTGGGGCTGGAGTCAATGAAAAGATATAACGCATTTAATGGGGAGGAACTCATTTATTGTAAACGTTGTGCGGGAGAATGTGATTGTACAGTGTCTGCTTCAGAATATCTTTGAAGCAATCTGTTGCAGCAGGCAGGGAGCAGTAGTTAATTGGGTTGTGTGGCAGGAAAAAAAGACAGCTGATGCGATTCAAGTCCCCTGTCAGGGAAACCTTGAATCACAGTATTATTTTTTAGTCACTAGACAAAAGTCAACAGAATGTGACCGAGCAACGGTCCTCAAATATGCCCCAATTTATTGTTTTCTTGATCCACTGATGTCACTTCTGTGGAACTATTTGTTTGTAGTATAAAGGTTCATTGTTAATTATGTACTACGGTCAATAACAAATAAGGGTCCTCAATAAAGAATGGGGAAAAATCATTTTAAAATCTAGTTTAAAATGCATGTCAAATTCTAGAAATATGCTCTTTGTATTTATGCTGGCTTCAAATAGGTTCAATAAACCTTTACACCATTCCTGAGAAACATTTCAATTCTAAAAATATCATGTGGTATAAACCATCAAATAGATTTTTCTTACATCTTGTAAGCATGATACACATCTTAATTATTATTTTCAAAAAGGTTTTAAAATACATTTTCCAAGGTAAAAACTATTTTACCAGCAGACGCTTGTTTGATCACATTCCCCTGCAGAATATCATAAATAATTCATAAATATCATTTTTGTGGAGTTGCACTACAATGACATTTAACAACCTAAACTAACCTTGCCTTGTCTCATCACATTGTTATATCATAGGAAAAATGTTATTTTATCGCCTAGTGATTGATATATTAAATGTTGGATATATAGTACATTGTTTACGTGGGTATATACAGTACACATAAAGAAATATGTACTATATAGCAAATTTCAGCAGCTGTATTGTATAATATACAGTGCACATAGAGAAATATGTACTATATAGCAAATCCCAGCTGTGTGATTATTTATATTGTCGAAAAGAAAATGTGTTATATACTACACAGCATAACTGCTTGATTGCTTGTACTGTTGCAAAATGCATTATTATTGCCCAGCTCTTATCTGCTAAATGTAAGGCATGAAGATATACTGTATTATAAACATTGTGAAAAGCGATATAAATAAATTTGATGCACTTTAATGTGGCAGGCGAATGTTTTTCAGATATCAGATAGCAGTGAAGAAGCTTATTCTTTTAATGAGGCTTTTTTTCTTCATTATGACATCAGGGCAGATGCATTAATCTGACATTTTGACTTTAGGCTCCCACAAACATCAAATGAATTTTAATTATAATTCTTTTTATTGAATTGATTTTTAAAATAAGTTAATAGACCCAGACAAAAAATGTCAAGATTTTCAGAATGCATTATGTTATGTGATTCATGCGACTACCAAGCACAAAAGTCACATATTAAATTTTGTCATTTATTACAAACAGCAAGTACAAAAATGAGTGTGACACAATCACATTGCTTGAAAAGCGAACATTTTGTTAATGTTTAACTTTTTTTTTTTCTTAAAAAACCAAACACTGCAGACAATAAGGAGGAGATGAAAGGAAAAATGCAGCATACATAGTTACAGGCGTTAAAGACAAAGTGATAATATTAAACAGCACAGAACAATCAGCTTCCACGACAGCAAAAATGTAAACTCCATAACAAGAGTGTGGTGGACCACTGATTTCCCCACTGTGATTGGTAGGCAAAATAATATATAATTTTCAATAATATAAATATATTATCATAATAATATATGCTGCTGAAAAGTGGGTTTAAAGGAATAGTTCACCCCAAAATGAAAATTTGCTGAAAATATACTCACCCTCAGGCCATCCACGATGAAGACGAATTTGATTCTTTATCGAAAGAGATTTGGAGAAATGTAGCATTACATCTCATGTTCATCAATAGGTCCTCTGCAGTGAATGGATGCCGTCAGAATGAGAGTCCAAATAGCTGATTAAAAACATTACAATAATCCACAAAATGACTCTAGTCCATCCATTTACTTCTTCCTGCATTTATGTAAGAAACAAATCCATAATAATCCAAATTAAAGTTTCCTCCACTGAAAAAGTTCATCCCCTGTTGTCCTCTCACATCAAAATCCACCAACATATTTGGTTAGAACTGTTTTTGCTTTCCTGATTCAGATGAGATGACTTTTTCACTGAAGATGGTTTGAAGTTAAATTTAGTACAAACACAGCTGTCCACTTCACAAGATGTTAATTGATGGACTAGATTTGTGTGGATTACTGGAGGATTATTGTGATGTTTTAAACAGCTGTTTGGACTCTCATTCTGACGGCATGAGAGGATCCATTGGTGAGCAAGTGATGTAATGCTACATTTCTCCAAATCTGTTCTGATGAAGAAACAAACTCGTCTGCTCATCCTGAGGTAGAGTATATTTTCAGCAAATTTTCAATTTTGGGTGAACTATAACCGGTACTTTAAAACAAACCTAAGATGGTTTGCTGGTCTTACCTGGTTTAAGCTGGTCTTCTAGCTTAGTCAAGCTGCTGTGCAGCCATTTGGTCTCCCAGTCTGACTGTACAAATGCCCCTCTAAAACCAGCAAAGCAGACCAGCTTTTTCTTTCTTTTTTTCTCAGCAGGGTTATTAACATCAACAATTTTTTAAACCATACCAAATAATTTTTTTTTTTCATAACGTATACAATGTGAAGCAGAACTGCTGATGTAGACAGATACTCCATGGGTGTTTTTATTAGAGCTATTGTAATTCCACAGAACAGCAGTGAAGTAGTGGTTGCGAGCTGTGAGCAGAGGCTTAGATGGGAGTACAGTACATATGGCAATGCCATCTGTTCAATGAAGGGCATCAGCATATTCTGGGAGAAATTATTTTACAGGAAAATCTATGCATTCAACTGAAAAAAAAACCAAAAAAAAAACCTGAAGTGACGAGTTGTCTGAACTTTTGAAAGTCTGAGATGCACTACAGAATGTCAAGAATGCTGCCCACTGGCATTTAGCCTTAGGTATCTTACAGGACTTTCAGAATTACAGAAGAAATAAGAAAATGGAAAAGAACAAAGATATGTTGAAATGAGGAGATATGTGCTAGCTGGGGTTGATGGGGTATTAAAGCTCATTTCCCCTGATTGTCCCAAGGTTCATTTAGATTTTAACGAGGAGTGTAACCATTGTTCATAATCATTTCCACTTCTCAAATGCAACCACATCTGGAAACAACAGAGCAGCGAACCAACCAATAAAACTAAGGCATCATTTATACATCACCAACTAATAATCTGTACTGTAATGTCATTTTCCAACCTGGACTGTCAGAATTCTTAATTAATCAGAGACAATAATATTTACAGTTTGCTTTATACTAACATAATTGGTCAAAAGTTTGGAATAATTATATATATATATTTTTACAGAATTCTTATATACTCAACCAAAGCTGCTTTTATTTGATTACAAATGCAGTAAAAACAGTAATATTGTGAACTATTATTACAATTTGAAATAACTGTTTTCTAGTTTACTGTATTTTAAAATGTGATGGCCAAGATGAAATTTCAGCATCATTATTCCAGTCACATGATCCTTCAGAAATCATTCTAATATGCTAATTTGGTGTTCAAGAAACATTTATTATTATTATTATTATTATTATTATCATCAATGTTAAAAACAGTTTTTGTTGCTTAATATTTTTGTGGTAATCACGAAACACAACCCTTCAACCTACCATACACTACCATACATTTTTTTGCATATAAATTAATATTTTTATTCAACAAAGACACATTGAATTGTTACAAAAGATTTATTTTTCCACATAAATGCTGTTCATTTGAACTTTCTGTTCATCAAAGAAGAATGCATAATGGTTCCCACAAAAATATTAATCAGCAAATGCAGCTTTCAACATATAATAATGTAATGAGAACCATTATTAATAATTGAGCCCCAATAAAATTTGACAATGATTGAGCACCAAATCATGATTTCTGAAGGATCATGTGACACCGGAGACTGAAGTAATATGTATATATGTACATTAATATTTGAACAAATAAAATAAATAGAAAACAGTTCTTTTAAATTATAATAATATTTCATAATATTATTGTTTTACTGCATTATTAAAAAAAAAAAAGAGCCTTGGTCAGCAAAATCACCTTTTTAAAAAAACATTAAAAATCTTAATTATTCCAAATGTTGGACCAGTAGTGTCTTGCATATTGTACAACACACTAATTTAATTGTAATTTAACAATCTTTATGCATCTCTTTTCCAATCAATCAATCAAAAACAGCATGACGAGAAGAAACAGGGAATGACTAGACAAAGTAATTACTGCACACCA
Organism: Spinibarbus caldwelli; assembly: GCA_039654775.1. Lineage (NCBI taxonomy): Eukaryota > Metazoa > Chordata > Actinopteri > Cypriniformes > Cyprinidae > Spinibarbus > Spinibarbus caldwelli. Next base: position 8,271,219 of record CM077234.1, read on the forward strand.
AGTAAATTCCTAGTAAAAACGGTTTTCTCAATGAAGGTGAATCAAAAAGTCAAACTAGCTGCTCTATTTGATTGTGCACTGCTGATAATTACAGACTAAAATACAGCAGACTGACCTGTAAATGTATAATGTAATTATATATAAGAGGACTATGCCTAAACAGTTTGAATCCATCAGTTTTGCAATGAGGAACAGACATATTTTGTACACACTACAAAATCGTTAATATTTTACAGATCAACATTGTGAAGGCAAGCTTCATAACATGCTCAAGATCACAACACAGGATGATACAGTGCTTTGCAAAGGTTTTCAGACCCTTAAATAGTTCTCTCATCATACTGAGGTACAAATCCAATTTTAAAGAAAATGTGTTTTACATTTTTAATAAAAATGGTGTATTCAGTCTGTGCATTTGAGTATATTATAAAGCTAGCATTGAAGCAATGACAGCTGCAAAGCTGGCTCTATAAATGTCTTTTGTGGTATGTACCAGCTTTTCACAGCTGTATTAGGGTGTAATTTTGTCCCATTTTCCCCAGGCAGATTGATATTTCAGGTTAGTCAGTGACTCTTGCACACTGATGATTTTCAAATTGTGCCAGAGATTCACAATTGGACTGAGAATCACGGCTTTAACGGTGCCATTGTAGGAAATTCACCTGTTAGGCCACTCCCTTGTTAAATCGGCCTTGTGAGTGGGATCATTTTCAAGCTAAAAGATATTATCCATCCTTCCTTCTTTTTAACAAGATGCCAAGTCCTTGCTTTTGAAAAGCAGCTCTACAGTGAGATGCTCTGACTTTACTTCATTGTAAGTGTGAGGGGTTTACTTTAGATATGGGTGTTTTAAATCACCTAAAATCTTTTCCTATATTCCAGCTAGGCCATGGTTATTATTATTTTTTTTTTTAAACTCAATTTCTTCCATGTATATATTTTTGTACTGCCTTATCATACAGGATAATCTGAAAATATTATAACATCTTTGTTTTCTTCTGTTTAAATAGTCACAATATTTTGTTATTTTTTATTTCAATGTGAAATGCTGAAGTAATAGCTTGTACTTTTGTGATATGTACAACCTTCTCTTAATCTATGCATTTGTTCTCACTTGTGTAATGCACTTTACAATTTTTAGGAGGGAAACACTCAGCAAATCATCACCTGGAGGAAAAAAAAACAAAAAAAACAAAAAAAGACATTTCTGATTGCAGTGAATGGCCAAAACCTTAAATGTGTGAGGACATAAGCAAAAAAAAAAAAGAAAAGAAAAGAAAAAGAAATGCAGCAAAAATACAATTACTACACTGAAAGATTAAAGCAACTAAAAAAGGACACTTTATGCTGCAAAGAAAAAGTGATACAGTGTACACCTTAAGTTCGCACCCTTTTAAAAGGCTCAAGAAAAGCACTTACTGTACGACATTTGATAAAGACACAAACTAACAGGACAAGCTCAATGCAAAAGCAAGTATTGTGTATTTCACAAACAAAAAGAATGCAAAATGTGCTGAATTTTGACTCAGTCGGGCATCTGGGTGACAAGTCAACATTCACATGCTTGTGCTGAAGCGCTACAGCTGCTGCAGATCTGTGGAAAGGCATCGATTGCATCAAGCAGATCATGAGATTGAGATAGGAGCACTCTCCTTTGTACTTCTGATATACAAAACATGGCCATAAGCATGTGGACAGCCACTTCCAGTTAGCAAGTGCTGCTATTTCAGCTGCACTCGTTACTATGAAGTTAACAAAAAGAAGAATACAACCATGCAATCTCCTAAAATAAAAATTTTTAGAAGAATGGATCCTTTTTCTGTTCTAGTCTCTGTGTACAAAGAAAGGTTGATGGAAAAACTTGAGTGGCTTTCACAAAGCATGACACGAATCCCACTGAACACCACTGGAATTAATTTGGAAAGCTGAGTGAGCAGACCTCATCACCCACCATCAGCACCTGACCGCACTGTGTCTGAATAGAAGCAAATCCCTGCATCTATATTCCAACATCTGCTGGAAAGACTGCCCAGAGTGGAAGCTGTTATTGCGGCAAAGGAAGAACCAACTCCAGATTAATGCCAATGGCTTTAAAACAAGCACATACGGGTGTGATGTTCAAGTGTACCGCAGACTAATTTTCCCAATCAGTATTTTCATCTTGTTTTCAGTTTAAAATATCTGTACATCCACAAGATACATTATAGCTCAAAAGTTTGGGGACGGTAAGATCTTTGAAAAAAGTAAAAGTCTCTTATGCTCACACGTTGCATTTGTTTGATTAAAAATACAGTAAACAGTAATATTGTGAAATATTATTACCATTTAAAATAATTGTTTACTATTTTACTATAATTTAAAATGTAATTTATTTCTGTGATGGCGAAGCTGAATTTTCAGCATCCAGTCTTTAGTGTCATATGATCCTTCAAAAATCATTCTAATATGCTGATATACTGCTTAATAAATATTTCCTATTATCAATGTTGAAAAAAGTTGTGCTGCTTAATATTTTTGTGGAAACCATGATAACTTTCGTTCTGAACAAAAGCGTTTTAAATCATATATTGAATAAATCTTTGGTGAATAAAAGTATTAATTTCTTAAAAAAAAAAAAAAAAAAAAATCTTATTGACCCCAAACATTTGGACAGTGGTGTAAATATGCTAAATAATAATAATAATAATAATTATTATTATTATTATTATTTTTGTTGTAAAAAATAATTTTTATATAAAATAATTTTTTCTTCAGCAAATAATTTTTTTTATCTTGCTTCACGTATAAATATAAGTGAGGTTTATGCTTAACATAAGAAAAAAAGGGCAAAGAAAAATGTGAAAATAAGCAAAATATGAAAACAATTACCTAACACTATTTAGTTTCTCCAGTAAATGTATTTAGTTTTTGTTTTAGTTTTTTTTGTTGTTGTTTTTTTTTTTGTTTTTAGGGAAAACAAGACAAAAATACTGCTAAACAAAATGATTTTTGCATTGTCCACATACTTTTGGTCATGAAGTATATATATCATGAGAACATCAAGTATGACTGAGGCATGAACAACAGAAGCTAAAGTCAAAAATACACTGAAAAGTGAAAGTGCCGTTTCTTGACCAGCTCTGGTTTATGTCACATGGTGAACAAAATCAATACAGAGGCCAGCATCCTGGGTCAGCACTCAGAGAAATTGAGCTGACATCAATTGTTTTAATGAACAGGTTGGCCAGAGGAGTGAGCAGTATCTCATCAAAGTGCTCCAGCACTGGCGCCTGCCTCCCGTTCTGTGTATCAGTCTCATATTCTCATGCCGTATATAATTCTCTCTTCACACAGCCAGTGCATCCATCTTTTTCCTCAGGGAAAAAACTGTGACGGTGCTCACACTTTGTCGCAGTGCTGGTCAAACATGCACAGAGTGGTGCATTAGAAGAGAAAGGCTGTTTGGGCTGAGCTGCCAGATGATGTCTGAATCACAAGCTGATACGAAAACTTGTTACGTACAGTATCGGCGATGATGAATGTTCTTGATATACACGCAAAAAGAGTGCATGCTTAGTTTGATGGGGAAAAAAACTGGATGACTCGAAGCAGTAGGGGAGCCCCAAGGGTGCTGCATTGTCTGCTGGTTTATATGATGCTACGACACTTAGCTACAGTAGCTGATCAAATTAACCTGCTGATCTGACAACAGAGACGGCGTAGCTTCATCTCATGGGAATTCAGGATACTGACAAGTGGTGGACAGGAGTGTCATTTTTAAATATGCAAATAAGGCATAAAAAATGAAGGATTGGTTGCTTTGCACAGTCAACATATGCTACACTTCATACAGGCACAGTCTTGATAACTGAATTCACTCATTCTGAATCGTTCCTCAAGTCTTTTGTCGACAGCAGACCTAGATATCGTAAGCAATGCTGTGTTCTTGTCATGGCACGTAACAACAGAATATCGCTTTGTATTCTACAATCTCAGATCAACAAATGCCTATGTATTCTTTTGTTCAGGGAATAAATAAAAAATGGGGAAAAATAAGTTCCTGAATGACCTATTAACCTGCTCAAAGGATGCTTTCAATGTTATGTTTCCAAAGGGATGTCAGCGGTGTAGTGAAAAATGTTTACGATTTTGGGCTAATGATTTTTGTAGGTTTTTTATGAAAGTAAAAAATTTGACAGTGACTGTTTTCCTAAGATCTGTTTCAGTCCAATGCTTGTCTATGAGACAAGAATAACCATAATATTATAATAAAAATAACCATAAAATAATAATATATGAAACTAGGGCTGGAAGATATATCAAATTTTCACAATTATGTTGCAGGAAATATAAAAATAAGCAGCAATAAGTTAATGTGATTCCTTTGGCTATTAAGTTTCCTAAAGTCTGTGTCAAACTCAAGTATGAGAATGTTTAAATAGAAATGCTTAATCTGATTTAGTAGCATTACTAAAGTCTAAATTTCATAAGAGTTTGTAAGTTCACTTAATTTTCATTGTAGGTATATTGGTTTAGTTTAATTTAATTTGCATTAATCATTTTAATTGAATTGGCTACAATGGCTGTTTACAAACACAATACAGTATACTGTTTGTAAAAATAATGCTTTGGATAAATTATTATAATGTTTAAGTATCATTATTCCTTGGGTTTATGTACGGTAAAAAAAAATCCAGTACTTTACTTCTTTGCATTAATCCTTTTAAATCTAAGGGGCTACAATGGATGTTTAGTCTAAAAATAGGGTAGTTCAACTAGTAAAAAACTCTCTAAACTTTGCAGTTTTTTTCATTCCACTTTCTTTGTGTCTTTAAATGCAAAAATTTGAGCCCCATTTAAGAGCAAATATATAAATAAAAATGTATAGAAAATACAATCAAAAGCTGAAAAAATATCGAAAAACAGTATAACTTTATAAATAATCTGGTATATCGGCCAGCCCTAAAGTGAGCCCATTTAAAGTAATGAAAGCTAAAACAATGATGTGACGTTCTTTGTAGATCTCTTCTACAATACGTGTGCCTCTGGAAAACATACACTACTTGATTATCCAGATGAGAATAAAATGAGAACATGCAAAATCCACTATTTGATCACACCACGATCAATACGAGGTTCATTAGAAACCTCTCCTCATGGTCACGATGGGATACTTACTTCACACAGACAACTGCCATTTGAAATCGCATTTGGAATGATTTGTTTAGCCAATGCATGGCACGTTTTGTGAGAATTACTTTACAATGCAGGAGGGACGAGCCAACAGAGCCGTAGTATCAAGGGATATTCTGAACGAATGGGAGTTTTGGTCATGACAGCTGCCACTCCGGGCTGAAAAACTTGATGGGGTGCGTCTTAGCCCACTTTGCAAAAACAGCCTTCTCTGTGATGAACCGGTGGCCACCATAAGGGGCACTCTCGTGCAAGAGGTATTCGGCACATTCGTCACGACTTCCTGCTTCATAGTAGTGGTACGGCACCTTCCTGTAGCCTTCTGATCTAAAATTTAAAAATAAATAAATGTTACTTTGTTATTCCATCACAATAAATCATACTATAAGGTGCCATTTTCAGTATATTTTAAAAGGCATATGCAATTTATTTCATTTCCGCATCACATATTTCAGAGTAAAACCAAAAGAAAAAAAAAAAAACACTGGAAAACAGAAAAACAAGGATGTTTTTCCTCGGTAATGCACTGATGAATTGTGCACAATAAAGACCAGAAAGCCTGTAGCAGTTTTGATGTTGTTGCAGCTTTAACCCATTGCTACATTTTATTCAAAGACTGAGTGCTCTGAGTCTGTAAGGAGCATTCCTGTGGAGAAACGGAAGCTCAGAAGGCATTTTTTTCCCCTCACAAATAGATTCAATTTTTCTCTCCCAGTAGCACCTGTTGAATTTTAATTACAAGAGATCCAGCGAGGTCAACTGCAACAACAGCTCAGCACATTATGCTAAAATAGATACTTCCCAGCTGAACTGCCTTTCATCAAAATGACTTTGTTGTGGCCACTGTTTTCTCATTTGCCAGTCTTTACAGGTGACTGGGAGTTGCTGTGAAATGAAAATTGCTCATTGTTTTGAAAGGGAGAGCAGAATGAATAAATGGCTGGGAAAACAGATTATAATAGCTACTTTACAAACACGCTAATCACATCATTGCACGCATTGCTTATGTCTATCTGCAGCAGGGGGGCATGAGGTTGTTAAGGACACTATCATTAAAATGGAACCATGGTGTGAGATTCATGGTAAAGGGGTTTATGTGCTGCCAGTAAATTATTAAAACACAGTGTCAGGAGACATGCATAGAAAACCAGACAACCAACTGACTACTTTGGCATTTTTGGCAACAATTTATTGCAGTAATGATGGAAGAGTTTTTTTTTTTTTTCTTTTTCCCAAAAAACAAGTTATTTTACTTTCATCATTAAATAAATACTAGTAAATAAATCAATAATACTATTGAAAAGAGTGTTTCAAACATAATCAGCTAAATACTAGCCACATGACCAGCTGAATACTTGTTGCTTAACTCCCAATTGAAATATACTTTCACTTAAATTAATATTGATTCTTAATCTTAATACTGTTAATTTAATTAATCTGGAATAAATTTATCTTACACCATGGTCTATCTAAATATTTGATTCTGATTGTGCATTAAAATGTAGATAAAATAACTAAACCAAATTAACAGTTATTTTTACGCATTCAGTATGGTCAGTGGTGGACAGTAATGAAGACTGATTGTGGGCCCCTAAATATTTTAGGCTGTAAGGACCTTTGAAATCATATGTATATGGACATGTACTGAAGTGATATGGATATGTAATGTGGTCAAGACCTGCCTGGAACAACTTTAGCCATATGAAAATAATTACACACCTTAGAACATTCCTTCAACCAATCAGATTCAAGCATTCAACAGCCCGTAGTAAAAAATCGTTAAATGCACACCTAGCTGTGTGGATTATGCATTACATGGCTATAGAGTATTTCTACAATGACAAAGTAACTGAAAACAGTTGGTTTTGTGTTTTTTGATGCTACATCCACACCACTAGGTGTCAGTATTAATTATTACATATCTGTAAACAAACAAAGGCTGCTTTCGAAATTGCCTACACTCTGAGCACTTCGTTTGAATAAGTAATTAATTTGTGACTTCATTAAAAAAGTAACTTCTATACAGTATAAATGTGTGTAGTATGAATTTACATACATACATACTACATTCACCATGGTGTCATTGTCATGTGACCTACAGTGATAGTTGCGTCACTTCACTGTCATTTACAAATTCTCTCCTGTGGCTGTTTTTTTATGAAGGTATTATAGTAGCAAAACTCAAGAGCGTGGTGTTTTGAATGTGAGGACTTGTCATATTAATATTCGTATTTGTAAGTTGAAATTTACACTCACAGCTCTGATGTGAAAAGCTGAATCTTTCGATTTGCACACACAGACAATAATCAAAACACCCGTGTTTTAAATTTGAAGTTGCAAATTAATAGTTACAAATGTGTACGACATATTTACTTTTGCACTTTACTTCAGTTTCGCAGTACAACGTCAAGTCGCCACTTACAACCTCTCAGATCTGGCAGTACAGCTTCAAATCCAAGCGTTTTGACTTTTGCTACTCATTTCGCGATATTCCTGTAGCAAAACTCACTTGTGCACTTAAATGCCGACGTGAGAGAGCAGAGCCGGGGGCGGAGCTGGGGTGCGAATGAAGCTACTGATTTACCTTCATAGTTTTTAGACCTTTAGTTTATTCATCCTGGTTTTCCTGTGTTATGTTCCTGTTTCCTTTGTTCCCGATTCTCATTTGTTGCCAAGGACGCTAATTGTGTTAAATATAACACCTGTTTATATTATATTTATTATAAATCTTGATTTACCTCTTGTTGTCATCCGCATCAAATGTGCACTTTAGAATTGAACCAGAAGTAGTAGGTCATCTACGAAGTTTTACGAATAATGTGAATACTACTCTTTTCACATACTTTTTTTTTTTTTTTTCCATACTATATATTATGCAGTTTTGGATGCAGCCAAAAACCACTCCTTATGTTTAATTTTGTAGTCTGTGCCCTCCGAAGGTCACATTTGTTGGCTGCGTGCTTCATCCAAGATGTGTCATTTCAGAAAAGTAATTATTGTAAAACAAACTGTTATTCATCTTGAGGCAAAACCTATTGTAATTTCTTTCTTACTTTAGAATGTAATGGTTACATTTCTAAAATGAGACAGTTTCAATGACGTATGTGACAGACAAATGCATCCTCCGGAGGACACAGCCTTCATAATGAGACGCTACACCTTCAAATTAATGAACCGAATATAAAAGAAATACCCGATCACTAAATAGAACTGAATTTGGCGCTACTCTTATCATGCAGCAAATCATACCGTTATTGTGTTCAGACATTTTTTTTTGGTGTTCAATGTATGCTAAAACATATTGCAACAATACATGGTCTAAAATGATAACTAGTGAAGAATTTTGAAGCAAAGATATTTGCATGTACGTCTGTATTATGGCAGGGTGGACATGTCCCACAACGTTTAAAGCAGCCCACAGCACTGCTCTGTATCAGCTCGGCTGTCCTATTTCACTCTGGAAACAGGTGAAGCTTCTTTAAAGCCCATTGTCAAGTGATAGATTGCATGTCAGTCTTACTTGCAGTATGTGTCATTGATCATGCCGTAGACTCGGATCTCCTTGCACATGTCCATGGCCAGAATGAGTGTGAACCAACCGGTGCTGAGATACGACCCCGACTGAATCCTGCCAACATAAAATCATCGGTAACACTTTACAATAAGGTTCATTAGTTAAACATTAGTTAATGTATTAACTAACATGAACTAACCATGAGCAATACATTTGTTACTGTATTTACTAATCTTCGCTAACGTTAGTTAATAAAAATACAGATGTTCATTGTTAGTTCATGTTAGTTCACAGTGCATTAACTAATGTTAACAAGATTTTAATAATGTATTAGTAAATGTTGAAATTAACATTAACAAAGATTAATAAACGCTGTATAAGTGCAGTTCATTATTAGTTCATGTTAACTAATGTAGTTAACTAATGGACCTTATTGTAAAGTGTTACCAAATCATCATGTCATTTCAATACGCATTTGAGTGATCTATATTAAAATAATCTACAATATAGCTCCCAAAATACTGTAATATCTCTTTCAAAAGGAAAATAAAGCACCTGTGTGTAGAACATAAGTGAATCTTATAGTGAGGGTGACTTATAGTGAGGACTAACAACACAGAAGCTGCTGTATACAGAACCAAAGTATCTCTCTTCACGGGTAAGAAATAATTAATTTGTATGAAATTCTCAAAATCAGAAATAAGTTGAAGTACCATCACACATTAAGTGCACATGTGCTCCCTTGACTTGTATAAAAGCACATCTACAGACTCAGTAACTCCATCACACATTCTTGATGCTTATATTCCCTGCAACTCGAGCCCGTGAAACTCTCCCCCGCAGGGCTCAGGAAAATGGTCAATCATCAAGACATATTAGAGCACGTGGCCATTTAGAGAAGCTATTGGCACCTGTGGAAAAATCCATTTCCCAGGCGCTTTGTAAAGAACACCAATCTCATCAGAAAGAGCAGACCTGCTTTCAAAGTACAGGCATTAATTCCCAGTCATCAACCATCCTCTGCTCTGTGCAGCTTTAAATTACCATTCATACAGTTTCTGAGACAATGTTCAACTGAACACAACACCCCTTAATGACAGCTTCTCTGGTAGCTGGAAAAACCTAAAGGGATAAAATTCAGTCATTAGTTGCTTCAAACCCATATGCTGTTATTTTTTTGTGTGGTGCACAAAAGGAGAAATGTTAAAGAATGTTAAATTCAAAACATCACAAAAATAGTGCATACAACCTGTGTGCTAAATTTCACGTATTCAGAAGCAATAAAATAGCTTTGTGTGATTCACAGGCTGAAGTTTAAAGGAATACTTCACCCAAAAATGAAAATATGCTGTTAATTTAAGTATGTGGTGCAAAACACTGGAATAAACTTTCAAATAAACACTATTTGGAATATATAGCCACAAGCCAACATTATAAAATGCCACTAGTGTGATAGAATTGCTTACCAACCTTGTGGAAATGGAGAAGCACTGCTATTCTTTACCTAATTGATTTATCTAAACAGCTCATTTTTAATGGTGCGGTTCTGCTGACTAATACAGCTGAACAGTGCTTCCCTAAGATGTTTTAAACTATTTCTTCCCTTGGGATGAGTTTTTCATTTAGCCAGAGGAGAATGGTAGAGTTGCCTAGCGCTCTTTGGCTGCGCCAATTTATCTTTGTGAGGGAACTAAGTACGGCCATTATTACCTGACACATTAAAGAAGACAGACAGTTCCTCCAAGCTAAGGTTGTGTTTACTTTCATTTCGGCAAGATCTATTAATAACCTTGAGGCTGTCAGCAGGTTGCTAGTAAATGATAGGCCTGTAGTAAGTGCACCAGCTTCTGTTCTTAAGTGGTTTTACCTGGTCAGCACAACTTCAATTTATCCAGCAGCAGTGTTTTTAGAAGGGCTGTTAAGTACATAGACATTTTTTAAGCTAATGTAAGCTAATATAAAAACATGATGTGCCGATTAATTAATTAAATGAATCACAAATGAATCACTCATTAATTTTGGCTAAGAAATTACCCACCAAAAGATCATTTAAAGACCATTATTGCGGTAGATGAGAAAAGCATTGAATAGATATTACAAAAAGCAGCTTTAGAAAGAAATATTTTGATTGTGTAATTAATGATAATTAATGGGTATTGTTTTTTGTTTTTTATAAATATTGAAATATGAAATTATTTAAAAAAAATGAAATCATACTCTCAATATGAAACTAAAAACGCCAGTAGTTGGCGGCAAATAATGAGTTATTCGGTTAGATTACTTCATCTAAATTGCTGATTCATTCAAGAACAAAGCAACTGACTATCTTTATGAATAGGTCACTGAATCATTGGCTGAATCATTTGTTAAAAACCACAGATTCGTTCAATAACAAAATATTGCTGTGTTGCTCAGAGACGCACAATATTGCATTTAAAATTTAACACAATATCATATTACAGTATATTTAGTGAACTATTTTATCTCTATCACATTTGCAATTGTGCAGATATTCGGGAAAAAAATATCTCTTGTTTGTGTGATATTGATATACCATATCATATACAAATTAGTGATATTGATATACCATATCATATACAAATTACGTACAAACTCATACAGGGACATTTTTTGCTCTCATGTTTTGAATTTTAGGGGCATCAATAAAAGGTTTGTATTCAAATTTCATGATGCTTCAATTAGAATATGCTGAACGAAGAATTAAGATTTATAGTTAATAATGACTAACATTGAATGTTGTTCCTCACACAATTTTATTGTATGACTTTTTAAAGCAAAAAGTCCCAAAATGCTGTGGTTTACAGTGAATTCAGAACAGGTAACGGGCGTTGTTATAGGCACAATGCAGAGCTGCATGAACATGTCTTGTCTTTTTTCCAAGTAAAAACAATATTTATCTAAAATATAAGTATATTCTTTCACTTTTTTTAAAAAAAACTTTTTTTTTTGTTTTGTTTGTTTTTTTTCTTAAAACAATTCTGCCAAACAAAATACACTGGCATTAAGAGACCAAAAACAGAAAAAAAAGAAAAAAAAGAAGAAAAAAAAAGGAGCCTTACTATTTAATGTCGTGTTGCTTCTTGAAGAAATCTTTTTTCAAAGATTTCTCATTATTATACATGATAATAATGAGAATAAATTGTGTTTTATTCAAGTCTCAATGGGTTTTGCGAGACCAGTAATAATCTCTCAAAGGTGATCTTGTGGACCACTGGTTAAGGTGATCTCTTCGAATTGTAACAAGATATCTTTTGCTTGTTTGATTCAATTAAAACACATGCTCAGACGCTTCCTGTAAGTATTAATTGTTATCCTGAGGTGTGGATTTCACATTATTTTTCCACTTTTTTCTGCTTAAACCTAAAAGTGCCATCTGTTTATCTGACTTTTGGGTCAAATATGCAGCCATTAACGCTACTACCATAATTTCTGTATAGATATGTGATAAAATAATATTGTGTACTGCTGTAAAACCTTTTTAAATAACACTGTATCTGTACAGAAAATGAAGTGAATGAGCAGGTGAATTTAAATTAAGTTATGAGCAACGTTCCTGTAAAATAACATGCAGTAGGGGCCCAATCACACCAAGAACAACTAAAACAATAACTTGTGTTGTATGTTCCCTTGCATTTAATTTCTCTTTAGAATATAAATGAAAAACAATGTTTTTTTTTTCAGACTTAAGATTTAGTGTAACAAAGATTTAGTGTAGTTAATTTAAACTCACTGTATTACATCAGTCTGGCCTAATCCAACTCAAGTCCAATTAATCCGACCCAATGTAACTGACTTAATTTGAATGAAATAAACCGTGTGGAAAAACATTTTTAAATTAAGTAAGGGTAATGAATTAATTGTTTTATTGTAAATACAGCAGAAATAGGCATCAGGACAAGTTAAAAGCACGAATCAAACATATTATCAAAATAACCACTATACAGACATAGTTGTCATTTACAATCATGACAGGAGAGACTTTTTGCCATGGCCAACTAAATACATCAAAGGAAGCATCTCCAATTGCTTAGCAGGAGTTTTATTTTGTCAGTGTGTGTTTTTAGAGGCAATCTAGCAATGGAATTTGTAGAATTTATATTTTGCTGAGTTGTTGTCATCCGTGACGGAAAGCGGCAGTGTTCTCTGCCGTGCACAGCTCTCAGACATGCTTCCTGCTTCTCTGTTGCTTGTTTGTGTGCTTTAAAGTGAAATCAAGAATACATGTTGTGATGTAGAGCTACAATTTTGATTTATTAAAACAAAAACGTATATCAAGGTAAGTTAAAACCCTGAACCACATATACTGTGTACCGCTTGTCCAACCAGTCGTGCTCTATAACCCATGCATCTATATGCTTGCCTACAAAATGGATCAAATAAGATGTCAAATTGGTTACTTGAATTGGTCAATAAAAATAATTCCTCCGTCAAATCACTGTACCTGTATTTTAAAGGGATGGTTGAAAATTGTCATCATTTACTCACCCTCAAGTTGTTCCAAACCTGTTTGAATTTATTTCTTCTGCTAAACACAAATGAAGATATTTCGAAGAATGTTGCCGTTAGCCATTGATTTCCAACGTATTTTTTCCTTTGGTTGTCAACATTCTTCAAAATATATTCTTATGTGTTCAGAAGAAGAAAGAAACTAGAAGAACTATCCTTTTAATAATTGTAATGGTATTCATATATTGTTTACATTGCAGTTTTGACTTGCACATGAGCAAACCTTACTACAGACCTGATATCTAAACAATACATCTAAATATTAAGATTAACTTAATTAATATTCATAGGTCAGGCCTCTGCCATTTTGAAGCAATGGCACATACTGCATGTAGCCTGTTGAGCAAATCTTGATGGATGTCTTGGCCCACTTTGCAAAAACAGTTAAGTTAGCCATAAGGGATGCTTTCATGCAAGAGATACATTCATCAAAACTTCATGCAATGGCATATTCCTGGATGTTTGAACCCTCACCAAATTCTCAAAGGAAACCTAGGCAGACATAAGTTTTGTTTGTGCATTCTGTAAATAGTGCTCCATAAAGTTTCAGTAGCTAGAACTCTTGATGAGTCATAATAGCTCAGTCTCAGCAGTGAATGTACAGCCTCAAAAGAAATACATGCACAAATAAGGTGACCTCAAACATTAGTACATTCACAGTCTTGACTGAGTTTCTGTACAAGGAGAATTTCAAAATGTTTTATATGACGAGTCAGTGCATGAACTAATTTATCTCACTCTTTCCACTTTGGACACTTTGAACAGATTTCATCTGTAGAAATATTCATTAATCTATGACAAGCTAAAACCTTATGCTCTGATCTCTATCAGCTCAGAGAAACAGCATTGCGCGATTTGACCATCTTTCATGGTTGGAAATAGATCTAATGTCTTTAATGTCAGTTTCAGCTCATCTGAGGATAGCTTGTGCATTCAAAGTAGGGAGAAATATTTCTGGATTTGATTTATTGCGAAGTTAAGCAGATTGATTTCATTTATGTGCAGATTTTTGCATTAAGGCATGCTAAGATCAATACATGTCAAAGATCCTTCCTTATTATTACTCAATAACCTGAAACAGTAATCCACTTATCTTAATTTACAGTTTAATATGGTAAAAAGATTAAAAATTGATCAACGATTGACATTATAATTTCACATGATATGTGTTTTCATGAATTTATTGAGTAACTCGTGTATCTTACAGGGTGTGTGACTTGTTATTTAACGCAACACCTGGCAAAAGATACATAATCGCATTGCTATTCTGGTTCATCTCATTCTAATTCATTCTTCAATAAACAAGAAAAAATTACACTTAAGTTCACTAATTTTTGCTTTTGAGTAGCTGATGCACAACATTTAAAATTGCACGTGTTAAATTTTGTTACATATTTATGAATGCATAATTCAAGTCATATTCGAGTTTTCCAAGTAAAATGCTGTTTAAAACAGTTTTAGACGGAATCTGTTACACTACAGGCTTCTGTTCTGTATGTGTTCAACGTGAGCTAAATGTCTTCCTCCTATCATTTACACATCAAAACAAAAAAAATAACTTTAAGGAGACAGCCAGAATTGACATTTTTAGATCTAAAATCAATCTTCAAGGGCTAAATTGACTTTGTTGAACTACAAATCTAATCTCGGCGTAGCTGCATTTGCTGCAGGGAGGAATATGAGTGAGCAAAATAATGAACAATTTCAATATTTGAATTCTGCTCACATCCCATCTGGGTAATGTCTCTTTCAAAGGCTCCAGGATCTGTGATAATAGCCGATGAATGATGAGGCCTTTTGCATGCATTAGGACTTTTATTCCCTCACCCTATTCATACAGTTTTCCGGCAGCGCTTGAATTCATGGACTATAAAGCCATCCATCCCGACACACGGTTGATTCAACAGAACTTTCCCAAGAATACACAAACGGCGGCGCCTCAGGAAGCACTCTCTGGATAATGGGAGGTCATTTCTACTATTTTGCTGACATTCAGCTAAATTATACAAAGAGCTGAAATTACAGTGGCTGCTAAAAAAGAGGAAATGGATTTCCTAATACCATAAGCATGTGGTAATATGTCAGATAGGTGCTAGGGGAGTCAATACAGAATATATTTATTAAAATTATGCAGACTGACTTTGTGCAGCCGAGCAAAATAACAAATAAATGAAAAGATAAGCACATCTCAGAAATCCTCAGCGAGCATTCAGAATGAAAACAGTAAACTGAAGAACTAATCAAAACGAATACCTTTGTGCCTCCAGTATGAAATAAGGGATTAGAGTTGAAATAGGGGTCAATGCTGTTGACATGGTAGATTTCAGACTTTTGAAGGTATTTTTAAACCAAGGTGCAGTGCAGCACATTCACACAAAGTCTTTCCTATACATTTCAACATTTAAATAAAATACAGAAACATACAACATCATGCTTCAGATGAGTCAAGATGTGACATTTACTCTTTTTACGCTCTTTTATTACCTTTTTTCACACATCAGTGGATCAGTGGCAACTCTTTTAATATGGATATATAAAACTACATATTTTCTAAATAAACTAGCTGGTGAGGATTACTCAAATTCTCAATCCTAAGGTAGCCCTTTATCACTGTAGACAGGTTTCGGGTTTACCCAAAGAGGTCTATATTAGAACTGAAGGAAAATGACATTAACAAATTTATTTTGTCACAATAAACAGTTCTGAATGGCCGTCTGAATGGATGGTGCAGTACAGTACCTACCACTAGGGCCATGCTAGCAAGTACAAAGAAGCTAGCAAAATGGAATGGACCAGAACCCAAGACAATTTAGTAGAAGTATTTTTAACTTAACGTTTAAAAAAAGCAATGCTCATGGCACAAGATGCTAAAAAAACAGTCAAACAAATAGCGACAATTAAATTAATTAAATAATATTAATTAACATTATTAAATAACATAATTGAATAGCTTGTTAACTTGTAATCAGCAAACCGAAAATTTTCAGTACGGGTCTTTTGGTTCGGTACACGTGTACTGAACAAATCGTTCAGTTTTTTCAGGAAATTCAGACAATACATGCAGTTTTGGCGCTCTCTGATGTGGCACGACTGCATAGAAGCCTCAGTTCTAATTTCAGCGTGGAGCGCGATCATCCCTTCCTCTTTAATACTAGCTTTAACATGAAATAAACATGAATGAACATCTCATGTAATCACTCAATTATTGTTTCAATTGCGGAAAGACATAAAAAACAACAACAACAACAACAACAACAAAACAACAACAGCAAAATGTCAGGTAGCATTTCATTTACCTCAGGCAAGTCATCAATGTCTCCAGATCGTTATTTGCTAGAGAAATGGTTATCCGATGTTCTTCGTGAGCATCGGACCAAACTCAGAGCGGCAGAGAGAAAATGGCGCAAATCAAACGATCCGTCGGACCTGAGTAGGTATCAGTCTTTGCTCTCATCTTTCTCTGCTGAAGTCCACACTGCCAAATCCTCACATTTCCACAACAAGATCAACAGCGCTCCAGACATGCGTAATTTCTTCAGAACATTTAATTCTCTCCTCTGTCCCCCTCCACCACCTCCCACCACTTCTATAACAGTTGATGACTTTCCTACTTTTTTTACAGGCAAAACTAGAACAATCAGTAGTCAGTTCTCACTTCCACACACACACAACCTCCAACCAACCACATCCACTGCTAAAACTCCCATCTTCTCCTTCTGTCCCCTCACTGAGGCAGCAGTATCCAAACTTCTCCTCTCCAGCCATCCTACAACACGTCCTCTAGACCCAATCCCCTCACACCTTCTCCAAGCAATCTCTCCCACACTCTTACCAGCACTCACACACATCATCAACACATCCCTCCTCACAGGCATTTTCCCCACTGCATTCAAGCAGGCTCGGGTAACCCCACTGCACAAAAAACCTACATTAAACACTTCTCTTATAGAAAACTAGACCTGTCTCTCTCCTTCCTTTCATAGCGAAAACACTCGAACAAGTTGTCTTCAACCAGGTCTCATTGTTTCTTTCACAGAACAACAAACTGGATGCTAAACAGTCAGGTTTCAGGAGTGGCCATTCAACTGAGACTGCGCTACTCTCAGTCACTGAAGCCCTGCGAATTGCAAAAGCAGACTCCAAATCATCAGTCCTCATTCTGCTGGATCTATCTGCCGCTTTTGACACTGTTAATCATCAGATCCTCCTGTCTACCCTCTCATCTCTGGGCATCACTGGGATTCCACTTCGCTGGTTTGAATCCTATCTCACTGGTAGGTCTTTCAGGGTGGCCTGGGGAGGGGAGGTTTCCAAAGCACATCAACTGGTCACTGGGGTTCCTCAGGGATCTGTTCTTGGACCCCTCCTCTTCTCCACATACACTACATCACTGGGTCCCATCATACAGGCACATGGCTTCTCCTACCATTGCTACGCTGATGACACACAGCTCTATCTCTCTTTTCAATCAGATGATCCAACGGTAGCTGCACGAATCTCAGGCTGCCTGGCAGACATCTCAGCATGGATGAAAGAACATCACCTACAGCACAACCTGGCAAAAACTGAGCTTCTTGTCTTCCCTGCCACTTCAACTCTAAAGCATGACTTCACGATTCAGTTAGGTTCATCAACAATTACCCCATCAACTTCGGTCAGAAATCTTGGTGTAATCTTGGATGACCAGTTGACCTTCAAAGAGCACATTGCAAAGACTGCTCGATCTTGCAGGTTTGCACTACACAACATCAGAAAGATCAGGCCCTTTCTGACAGAGCATGCTGCACAACTTCTCGTCCAGGCCCTTGTCATTTCTAGGCTGAACTACTGCAATGCTCTTTTGGCTGGACTCCCATCAAACACAATCAAACCTCTACAAATGATTCAGAATGCAGCGGCACGACTGGTCTTCAATGAGCCCAAAAGAGCCCATGTTACACCTCTCTTTATCTCCTTGCACTGGCTACCAGTTGCAGCTCGCATCAAGTTCAAGACACTGATGCTTGCATATAGAACAACCACAGGCTCAGCACCCGCCTACTTCCACACACTATTACGAATCTACACCCCCTCCAGAAGTCTGAGATCTGCTAGTGAGCGACGCCTCGTGGTACCATCACAGAGAGGCTCAAAATCACTCTCCAGAACATTCTCATTCACCATTCCTGGCTGGTGGAATGATCTTCCCACCCCTATCCGGAATGCTGGATCCCTATCAATTTTCAACTTTATATATATATATATATATATATATATATATATATATATATATATATATATATATATATATATATATATATATAAGCTTTCTTTCTCTTTATTTATTCCTTCCCTTGCTAGCTTGTACTTATTTGAACAATGCCTGAAACTTGTCCAGTTGTCCAGAAGACAATCATTGACACCCTTCACAAGGAGGGTAAACTACAAACATTCATTGCCAAAGAAGCTGGCTGTTCACAGAGTGCTGTATCCAAGCATGTTAATAGAAAGTTGAGTGGAAGGAAAAAGTGTGGAAGAAAAAGAAGCACAACCAACCGAGAGAACCTCAGCCTTATGAGGATTGTCAAGCAAAATCGATTCAAGAATTTGGGTGAACTTCACAAGGAATGGACTGAGGCTGGGGTCAAGGCATCAAGAGCCACCACACACAGACGTGTCAAGGAATTTGGCTACAGTTGTCATATGCCTCTTGTTAAGCCACTCCTGAACCACAGGAGGAAAATATATGTGTATACACATACATACACATATACATACACAGACACACACACACACACACACACACACACACACATATGTATATAAATCGGTACAACAGGAGGAAAATATACACACACACACACACACACACACACATATATATATATATATATATATATATATATATATATATATATATATATACATATGTGTGTGTGTGTGTGTGTGTGTGTGTATTTTCCTCCTGTTGTACCGAATTATATACATATATATATATGTACATATATACAGTGGGGGAAAAAAATTATTTGATTCCCTACTGATTTTGTACATTTGCCCACTGACAAAGAAATGATAAGTCTATAATTTTAATGGTAGGTTTATTTGAACAGTGAGAGACAAAATAACAAAAAATCCAGAAAAATGCATTTCAAAAAAGTTATAAATTGATTTGCATTTTAATGAGTCAAATAAGTATTTGATCCCCTATCAAACAGCAAGATTTCTCGCTCCCAGGTATCTTTTATACAGGTAAGGAGCTGAGATTAGGAGCACTCTCTTAAAGGGATTTCTCCTAATCTCAGTTTGTTACCTATATAAAAGACAACCTGTCCACAGAAGCAATCAATCAGATTCCAAACTCTCCACCGTGGCCAAGACCAAAGAGCTGTCCAAGGATGTCAGGGACAAGATTGTAGACCTACACAAGGCTGGAATGGGCTACAAAACCATCGCCAAGCAGCTTCGTGAGAAGGGGACAACAGTTGGTGCGATTATTCACAAATGGAAGAAACACAAAATAACTGTCAATCTCCCTCGGTCTGGGGCTCCATGCAAGATCTCACCTCGTGGAGTTTCAATGATCATGAGAATGGTGAGGAATCAGCCCAGAACTACATGGGAAGATCTTGTCAATGATCTCAAGGCAGCTGGAACCATAGTCACCAAGAAAACAATTGGTAACACACTACACCGTGAAGGACTGAAATCCTGCAGCGCCCGCAAGGTCCCCCTGCTCAAGAAAGCACATGTACAGGCCCATCTGAAGTTTGCCAATGATTTAGAGGAGAACTGGGTGAAAGTGATGTGGTCAGATGAGACCAAAATCGAGCTCTTTGGCATCAACTCAACTCGCTGTGTTTGGAGGCGGAGGAATGCTGCCTATGACCCCAAGAACACCATCCCCTCCGTCAAACATGGAGGTGGAAACATTATGCTTTTGGGGGTGGTTTTCTGCTAAGGGTACAGGACAACTGCACCGCATCAAAGGGACGATGGACGGGGCCATGTACCGTTAGGGCTAGGGCATTGAAAATGGGTTGTGGATGGGTATTCCAGCATGACAATGACCCAAAACACTCGGCCAAGGCAACAAACGAGTGGCTCAAGAAGAAGCACATTAAGGTCCTGGAGTGACCTAGCCAGTCTCCAAACCTTAATCCCATAGAAAATCTGTGGAGGGAGCTGAAGGTTCGAGTTGCCAAACATCAGCCTCGAAACCTTAATGACTTGGAGAGGATCTGCAAAGAACAGTGGGACAAAATCCCTCCTGAGATGTGTGTAAACCTGGTGGCCAACTACAAGAAACGTCTGACCTCTGTGATTGCCAACAAGGGTTTTGCCATCAAGTACTAAGTCATGTTTTGCAAAGGGGTCAAATACTTACTTATTTATAACTTTTTTGAAATGCGTTTTTCAGGTTTTTTTTTTTTTTTTGTTATTCTGTTTCTCACTGTTCAAATAAACCTACCATTAAAATTATAGACTAATCATTTCTTTGTCAGTGGTCAGACGTACAAAATCAGCAGGGGATCAAATATTTTTTTCCCCACTGTATATATAAATATTTGATCCCCTGCTGATTTTGTATGTTTGACCACTGACAAAGAAATGATCAGTCTATAATTTTAATGGTAGGTTTATTTGAACAGTGAGAAACAGAATAACAAAAAAAAAAAAAAAAAATTTTTTTTTGAATCAAATTAACCAGAGAGGAATTATCATGATTAGAATGATGGTATACGGCTTGTTATCTCAGATGTAGGCTATTAAACGACATACAAAGAATGAAGCCTGCAGCACAATTCTGACTGCTACCAAGCCCAGCTGTATTTTATTCCCTTCCTCCATATGTAAATAAGTCAAGCAAATCCTGAAAGGATTGGGGTATTATTAGGTACATTTTTTTAAAATGCCTCCAAGCTTTCAGTTTCAATTAAACTACTACAAAGTAAACTTTGAGTCATTAGGAACTGAGACTGTTAGTTAATAAAAGAGCAGAATGGACTGTGACAACACGGCGTCTAGTGTTTCAGATATGCTTTTGTTTTTTAGAGCTGCATCTTGGCACCTTGTTCATCGGGGCTACATTTAAAGTCCAATCAGTGTGTTTGAACACACTTTAGTCTGATTATTTCCAAACAGTCAGCAGATCTAATTATCTCTAATGACATTATACTGTCACATTATATTGCATGATGTGCAGGTGCACTCATTAATATAGTGGGTGAAAGGGTCTGATTCAATGAGGCATTGAGAGGACGCCGACCAACGCTTTCCCGAGGCAGAATTGTGACTACTTGACAACTGTTGATGAGAACCATAAGAGACTGTCAAGGCAATTAAATGCTACATTTAAACCCGCCTGTTAAATGATGGTATAAAATGGACAGTTCAAACATTAACATTTAAAATGGGATGAGCCAAACATGAAGTGTCTACATTGCTTCATGTTTAGCTACTGTTTGGACACACGTTCTCACTGCTCTGCGCTTTGCTCTCTTGCTTTTTTTATTTTATCTCCTATACTTTTAACTACAGAAAATCAGAACAGTGCACAAACAACAAAGCTTGGCACCAACACTAAAACTAGAAACTTTTGGCACTGAAATTTTACTACACATAAGGAATTTTTTTTCCAACCTACTTCCCACTGCCATTAGCTCCCATACACAAATGTAATATGTAAATGTATGTAATATGTAAATGTATTAGTGATTTGTTAGACGGGTATAAAAAAGGTTATTATACCACGGCAGCAGTCGCGGCAGCCCTCGTGTGAAGCCCTCGTCGTGTTAAGACCAAAGAGTGTAAAGACCATTGACTCTACCAAGCGACTCCACTGGACAGGGACAACCAACGGATAAGTATCGCTTTTCATTTATTCTCTTTCCTATTACTTGTTTCACTTTTCTTTCAGTTTTTATAACCATTTCTTACTTGTATGTTTGGCACAGTTTTTTTTTTTTTAAGGATTACTGTTAAACTAATGTAGTTTGATTTGTATATGTTATCTAATTTAATTTTAGTTACAGTTGTAGTAATGTTTGTCATTTTATTAGTTTTTTCTATTATGTCTGTATACGTTATTTATTAAGTTTTAGTTTTATTTAATTTGAGTTATTTTAGTACTTCAACAAACTACATGGAAATGAAATAATATTGAATCTATGGATATGTGTGTGTGTGCGCGCGCGTGCGCATATATGTCTGTGTGTATGTGTACATACACGTAGTTGTTTTTGGTGTTTGACTTAGTTTTATGTTAGAATCATTATTATACTCTTACACCTTTTGTTCTCTTAATATTTTGAATTGTTTGTAGCTTTATTTTGTTTTCATTTAAACGCTCCCATGTGCTTTTGTGTATGCGCTCTGTGAAGAGCGTGAAGCGATGATCACTGTTGCCAATCACTGTCATATTTGTTGAGCGCGTGAACACTACGGCCAATCAGCTGTGTTTAAGAATCTGCTCAACAGCGCTCAAATGTTAGCGGGAAATGGACGTTTTTAAAATGACAGTACCGAATGGTACCGATGTCGGTACTTTTGACAACACAAGAGCAATGCGAGTCCAGCACTCTGATTGTAACTCCATAATCAAGAACATTAGTAATCAAGAACATTAGTAACAGATCTACAACTGCATGCTGCTTTCCTTAAAGGTGCCATAGAATGGAAAACTGTATTTACCTTGGCATAGTTGAATAATAACAGTTCTGTACATGGAAGTGACATACTGTGAGCCATTAACAAACACCAATGTTTCCTCCTTCTTATGTAAATCTCATGAATGCAAAAGACCACTGAAAAATAAGCGAATCAGAGCATAACACCGACTGTGATGTTACAGTCGGGAACACTAATAGTTACGCCCCCAACATTTGCATATACCCGCCCATATTCTATGCCAGCCGCCAGCCGAACCTGCACAGCTGAATCATCAGAAGTTCTGCAGATATTGTGAAGAAACAAGCGAGGACAACAGCGAAAATGGCAGATCATGGAAATAAATGTTATGTTCCAGGCTGTGCAGGGGATGTGATGTGCAGGGGTGGGTTCGTGTCTGTATTCAGAAAGGCATGGAAAGCAAATAACGCGTTCTAATAAAATAACATGAGCCATTAAAGGGACATGGTAGCTGCTTGCTAGGGCTAGCCTGTTACATTACAGTACATAAAATTTCACTTACCACATAAACAGAGTGGAGAGATGACTGAGGATGATGGCGAATGATTTACAGATCCTGAGTACCACTGACAAGCATCTGATCTTGTAAAATGTGTGATAAGTACTGCTGCTCCAAAGTATAAACAGAGTACGTGTGATCGCGAATCTCGAAAGTGAAAGTGAAACTAAAAAGCGATCATGCATTTGAAAGCAGTTTCAATGCCCCGCATATTAATAGAAGTTCCCTGATGCCCGCATTTTATTTACAGTATAATTACCCAACGATATAACTGCGCGAGAAAGTATTGAAATATATTTCCCTGTGTTTCCTTCCTGCTGTGTGAGCTACTGAAATGAGCCGCACTGAGAAACAGCCAATAAGAGCAGAGCTCAACACTGAACCGCACTGTGAAACAGCCAATCAGAGCAGAGCTCAACATTATTATTCATGACCCTTTCAAATAAGGTAATAACAAACCATTTCATTCCAGGGACAAATCCTAGGGTTGTAAATGCACATGTAAAACGGTTTCTGGAGCAGGGTTGCTGCAGGATTTTTAAGCTCAAATTTAAGACTTTTTTAGACCTTTTTTAAGACCTGCGCAAATAAAATTAATACCATATGAGCGGGGTAGGGCAATGTCTATGGTAAACTATTAAAATGTAAAATGACTGTAAAAAGCATGATTTGCAGTTCATATACAAGTTTTCACAAAAACAAAAAGTTTTATAAAATGATACACTTCACATTTCAGACTTTAAACTATTTTTAAGAAAATGGATGAATCAAAAGTATTAATTATATTAATTTAAACAATTAATATCAATAAATTATTATATTAATTAAATAACATACAAACACATTTCACTGTTTAGATTTTTATAATGAATTATCTTCTTATTGATCCACCAGTTCACATTTACAACTCTGCGTGTTTGCTGGGTAAAAATATGGGTGAATTTTCGCATTGGTCTGAACAAAAACAACCCAGTGTTCCTGCAATACTGGAGGCTGTTTTCTGGGGCTGCATTTCTAGGACCCTATATTTTGGGACAGCGCCATCTAGCAAATTCTATTCCAACAGAGGAGACCTGACTCAAACATCAAACAAACAGATGCAAGGACTAGATCCATGGAAACTATTATTTTTTTTTATCTTTCCACCTTATTTTTAATGTAAGAGCTAGCGTGAACTTGAGTGTTCGAGTGTTTTAGTGTTTAGCCTATTTAGCTGTGCAAAACTGTTCATTGTGCTGCTGGATGTTGTAAATCAGGGGTCACCACACTCAGTCCTAGAGGGCCGGTATCCTGCAGAGTTTACCTCCAACTTGCCTCAACACACCTGCCTTGAAGTTTCAAGTATACCAAGCAAGACATTGTTTACCTGGTTCAGGTGTGTTTGATTAGGGTTGGAGATAAACTCTGCAGGATACTGGCCTTCCAGGAACAAGTTTGGTGACCCATGCTGTAAACTGTGACCCTGGACCACAAAACCAGTCATACGGTTCAATTTTTTGAATAAATAAGCTTTCCATTGATGTATGGTTTGTTAGAATAGGATAATATTTGGTCGAGATACAACTATTTGAAAATCTGGAATCTGAGGGTGCAAAAAAATCAAATCAAAATATTGAGAAAAATCGCCTTTAAAGTTGTCCAAATGAAGTTCTTAGCAATGCATATTACTAATCAAAAATGAAGTTTTGATATATTTATGGTAGGAAATTTACAAAATATCTTCATGGAATATGATCTTTACTTAATATCCTAATGATTTTTGCCATAAAAGAAAAATCGATTATTTTTACCCATACAATGAATTTTTGGCTATTGCTACAAATATACATGTGCTACTTAAGACTGTTTTTGTGCTCCAGGGTCACAATTAGTATTTGCATTTAAATTATTTTACATTTATTAAAGTACTAATAATCACACTAATTTGTACCACAATTGTTTTACCGTTTACTGCACTTTAAGTGGGTCACACATCAGACGTGAAGCGCTGTGGCTAATGAACTGAAGTCTCGCACAGACACAAGTCTTTCTTTCCAAGAAAACTGAATTTAAAACCAGAATATATATAGAATATGTTGAAATAAATTAGGTTAAATATTTCAAGAAGGTTACTAACGGGTATGTTTAGGGTTAGGAGTAGGGCTGTGCGATTAATCGAAATCATCATAAAATCACGATTTGAGCTTGCGCGATTTCTAAATCGGTTTATAGCACGATTTTATAGCATCCCTGACCTCCCGCAGTATGTTATCCGAACCAATCAGAATGTAGTGCGCCCAAATGGAGCGCGAGAACAGAACAGACCGGGCATACAGACACAGATGTAATGCCATACTCCGTCTGTGGTGCGTATGCGGTGTGTATTTTTTCCGCGCTCATGTTAAGTGTTCACACTTTACACTGTAGCAGTCTGGCAGTGCGCTCCAGGAGCGGTGCGTCTGCAGTAGTGCAAAGATCGTTTCCGCACAGAGTCTAATTTTGCTGTGCTGCACGCACTTAATTAAAGTGACAGCGCATTGTTCGCGGTAAAAATGAACATGGTTTGACATGGAAATGTAGTAATTACACCATAAATGCATATAATTAAAGTCTACTGTTTCACAGTCAACACATGGCTTTTTTGCTATATTTAAAACAAGCAAAAGTCCACTTTTAGATAAACAAGGCAATAATAGATGGCACTCGTGGAGGTAGGAAAACAAAGTTAGCCTATATTTATTGAGTTTAGATGTGAATAAGTCTATGAAAGATTGTATTACTGTATTGTGATAAAAGAGAATTACAATGCTGAAAAGCATTTTCAGTAACAACGTTTGCATGTGGAATCAAAATAATGGATAAATGTTGTGTTTGTGATAAACAGCCATTATATTTGCCATATGTCTCTTCTAGAGACATTTTGTTACACCTTTACTTAGTGATTATTTTGCCTTATGTCTGCTCTAGAGACGTTACAGCTTTTTGATAAAACTCTAATTGGTTTTCTTTTGGAAATATGTTTAAAATTCACACTGAATGACTGTAAAGCATGTCTGTGTGTCAAAATCGTGATTAAAATCGAAATTGCAAAATTGATCAAAGAAATTTTTTGTCGACATCGCACAGCCCTATTTAGGAGTTGGTTAGGACAATAATTAAGTGTATACAATTAAACAACTACATAATTCCTTACAAATAATAATATACAGAATTTAATAGCAAGTGCTATAAAATAGTATGAGCCGCTATACATACATACATACAATAAATAAATAAAATAAAATAATAATAATAATAATAAAAAAAAAACTATAGGGTCCTAGAATTGCGGAGAGAGGGATAACATTTATCCCTCTCTAGACAACTGTTTAAATCAGATGTCCTCCACCCAAACAAACTTGGTGCAAGAGTACTAAAGGACAAAATATCTACTTCTCCCTCCATCATCCTTTAGCAGTATGGTCCACTGCACTTGACCAAAATGGCACAAACACAGCTGGTGAGTGTTTGAATGACCACAGGACTTCACATCAGCACCTGAATGGACATGTGATTGACATATGCTACAAGGACGATGATAACAGCAAGCAGCCACAGCAACCACTGCTTACGGACACAATCCCAGCTGAGCCATGCCCACAGAGAGACTGCTACGAATTAGAACTGCTTCAAGATTGTGCACCCAAGGACGACCTTTTGGGAAGGAAGCCAAGGTAACATCTTTCAGCCTCAGATGACACCAGAGCCACAGTCCCTCACACCAGACATGTTATCCCTCTCTCCAGCATCTCCACTTCTGAGTTCCTGAGAGAAAATAGAGGAATTGGTGTATGTTGGAACCAAACTCTCCCACTCTTTTGCTGCAAGCCCCCAGATATCAAACTAAAGGCAATGAACTCTGCAACCACCAAAGCCCACAGGTTGCACTTGCTCTACCCATGTGAGATCTCTCTGGCCTCTACCACAACACCAGGCCCACATCGTTCTCCATCTGCTGTAGGTGAACAACAAACAACTGATAACAGCTCTCAGTGATTTGTGTGAGCTCCACGCTATGATAACAGCAACTTTTTCAAATGTTTACAGAACAAGTGGGAACCTAATGTTCCTATTGCTTTCTCTATATCTGTTTTGTTAAGTGATAAAATGTCTAAGGCAGGGATCTCCAACCCTGCTCCTGGATGGCTACCATCCTGCAGACTTCAGTTCCAACTAGTGCTGTCAAAATTAGCATGTTAATGCAGGCGATTAATTTTTTCAGTTTAACGCGTTAAAAATATTTAACACAGTTAAGGCAGGGGAGGGGCTAAGGTTGGCCACCCCACTCACAACTGCTGTTTCTGTCTCATTTTTTTTTTTGACAAGAACCGTCGGCATTCCAGACACGCGGTATAACTTCGCCTCAGCACTAGGCGTAAGACAAACGAGCACGGAAATGCTCCAGCGTGCGCTGTAGGCTGTATCATTTCATATCAAATTGCAAAAGAAACTATGAGCATGCAATGTCGTAGTTATGTCATCAGTTAAGTCATGAAGTTACCCAAAAGGCAATTAAAGCTGCCTTAAAACGGTGCGTGTATGTATGTATTTGTTATATGAGTCACATTTAAGAACATGTCTCTGAAATGCAGTGGTTTTCCAAACTGTCCTGGAGCAGCACAGCACTGTCTCCCTTATCTAAAAACCGATTCAACTCAATTTAATTAGTAGAGACTTTAAGACCTGAAGTGGGTCAGAATAGGTAAAGAGAGATGCGTGTCAGATTCCCGTCACATTCAGCAGCAGCAGCTCTTAAAAAAATAGCAGCCTAAAAACCTAATAACCAGCTGCTGTGATGCCTGTTAATGAAAGGTCAAAAGGAAAAAAGAGGAAATCATTAACTTTTGTAGGATTTAAGGATTCATCTAGGCTATATTTAATTTAGAATTTAGTGTTTGATAACGTTATTCAATTTCTGTATATTTCCTACTTGCTGAAGGGCACAGGTAACTAAATATGACATTTATTATAATGGGTTTATGTGAAGATTGTTTTAAGTTCACTTAAATTAGAAGTTATTTTAAGTAGTCTAACAAATGTTAAAATTAATAGCTCTTGTAATGTTGAATGGCTAGTCAATGGTTAATTTAGGGGAAAAATGCCATTTCACAAATATTAAAATAAACTGTCTGTATGTTGTTTCTACATTAATTTGATGATTGAATGTGAAATTATTGCACAGTGTGTGATTAATAAGTTATTTTTTTAGGCCATGTCCACACGTACATGGGTATTTTTATAAACAGAGTTTTTATTTCTTCCTTTTTTAAAAAAATCTCCATCCACATGAAAAGTAAAATGCATGCTATGAAGCACTGTCAAGAGCATGCCAAACCAATAGGTGGCGATATAATCTCAACCGTAAAGCCATGTTGGCCAATCAGAAGGCTGAATAAGTTTCCATTAGGTGGAGATAACAGTGCATGCTCCGACGTCACAAGCCAAAATCTCCGGTTTCGCTGTCTACACACGATAACACTACAACCGGAGTTTTTGAAAATCTTCACCCTGGCAGGAGTTTTCAAAAATGTTCAGTTTCAGTGACCTGGTGCAGTGTTTGCGTGTGGACGAATGGCCAAACCGCATAGAAAAAGCTGTGGTTTTGAAAATAACCTTGTTCGTGTGGACAGGGCCTTAATCGATTGACAGCACTAGTTCCAACCCTGCTCCAACACACCTGTCTGTAATTATCAAGTAACCCTGAACACCTTGATTAGCTGGTTCAGGTGTGTTTGATTGGGGTTAGAGCTGAAATATGCAGAATAGTAGCACTCCAGGAACAGGGTTGGAGAGCCCTGGTCTAAAGCCCAAAACACACTGCACGATTTTAGCAATCCTATAAGATCACTGCATGTCACACAGTGTGACATGAATCTAATAAACTTGGCTACGACATGTGTGTAGACTGTACGATGATAACACCTATTGACTACGATGCATGTCACTATTGTAGAATAAACGTCATCAGCATGCGCTAGTGCTAAACAAAAAGAGCATGATAAATCACACTTTAGCAGCTGTAGTTTTTATGTGTGCTGAAAAAAAGTGGAAGAGGCAAAAGAGGAAGGGATAAGACCTTGAGGTAAGTAGTTTTATGTTTTAGCTCCATGTTGTGTTGGTTTCATGTCGCATTTTTATTGGTTGGTCAGTAAACGTGGATCATAACAGCAAACACACTGTGCAATGATCATGCTGTATCGTACGCTATCTTTGGTCGCAAGACCATGAAAACGGCCATCTTTGAACCTCTCTCACTGTATGACACAGGACCACCGATTAGGAGCCACGATCACAGAAATCGGCACGATTGTTTCACGATGCCAATCTTTTGTCTGGGACAGTCGAAAATCGTGCAGTATGTTTAGGGCTTAAAGCCTTCTCAAATCTGATAGCAAACCCATCTAATCTACAGCCTATTAAAAACAGATACTGTTAAGTTAGCAGTTTTAAACATCCACTCACTTAAAAATAAATCAATTCTAGTCAATGACGTCATCAACTCAAACAATATGGATTTTATGTTTCTAAACTAAACTTGGCAAGATGACAGCTGCAATGCAAGAGTAATAAAAATGCAATGAAACAGTCCCTCCTAACTTTGCTTTTATAAGAGTCTGAAGAACTATTTGAAGAGGTGGAGGCATAGCTGCTCTATTTAAAGATGACTATAAATGCAAGCAAGTGTCATGTGTTGAATACTTGTCCTTTGAGTATGTGAGTATAGCATTAAATGGTGCTCCATGGATTATTTACAGGTCTCCAAAATATTCTTCAGCCTTTATTGACGATTTCATAGAACTGTTATCAGCAATCTCCTCTGTTTTGCTAGTGTTGGTGATTTTAACATTCACATTTATAATGCTGAATCTAATTCATGAAAAGAACTCATGGACAGACTCTAGATTTATTGATCATTAAAGGGATAGCTGACCCAAAAATGAAAATTTGATCTTTATCTGCTTACCCCCAGCACATCCAAGATGTAGGTGACTTTGTTTCTTCAGTAGAACACAAACTAAGATTTTTTAACTTAAACCGTTGCGGTCTGTCAGTCATGTAATGGCAGTCAATGGGCTCCACGGCTTTGAGAGTCAAAAAAACATACACAGACAAAACCAAATTAAACCCTGCGGCTTGTGATGATGCATTGAGGTCTAAAGACACGAAATGAAGAAACTGAACAGTATTTATATAATTTTTTACCTCTGATCCACCGCAATGTCTAACTGTCCTGAGCGCGTTCACAACAGCTGGCGTGTGACACATCTTCTTCTTCTTCTTGCTTTACAGCCGATCGCAGACTTATAAGTGCATTACCGCCACCTATCTCTCAAATGGACCATTGCCACTCTATCTACAATCTCAATTAGGAGTGGAAATTAGGAACATCTTCGTTTGTGTTCTACTGAAGAAACAAAGTCACCTACATCTTGGATGCCCTGGGGGTAAGCAGATAAACAACAAATTTTCATTTTTGGGTGAACTATCCCTTTAAGGGTCTAAACATTTCATCCACTGTTATTCAGGATGTAGCATAATCTGATAATTTCTGTATTTTCTGTAATATATTGATCTCTCCTCCCACTAAAGCTAGAGTTGTCTCTGTCAAAAAAAAAAAAAAAAAAAAAAAAAAAAAAAAAACACACTTAAATGACATCAAGCATATCTGCAGACTCTGTTGCTTTTCTCCTCGAGTCCTTCAACTCAAAAATTTAAAATGTCATTGATGACATTGCTCTGGTGAAAGAAGCACAACAGCAGTTCTAAGAAAAGAAAATGCAGAAAAGCTGAGTGCATGTGGTGGAAAACAAAACGTACTCCATTAAATTCTATAAAGTCAACCTTCATGCTTTCACTGTTTAACTAGGCACTGCTACACAGGCCTTTTTAAACATTATAAGTGGCAACTTAACGCCTGCACTCTTTTTGCTGCACCCCCCCAAATAACATTCCCAGTGAACCAAATGCTGAAAGCAAATGCAATGAGTTTGCTTCCTTTTTTCCTGGGAAAATCAATAATACCTGACAGGTGATCAGCACGTCCTCTATTGCGCTGATGTCAGACAGACCCAGCCACAACAACTTCAGAAATTAGTTACTGTGTCTGATTTCGAGGCAACTGATGGCAAAGTCTTTAGCATCTTTAAACATCACCCTACTCCACTGACACACTCCAAACATCTTTCTTCAAAAGTGTGTTTAAATGTTTAGAAGTAGATCTTCTAGAAGTGGTAAATGCCTCACTAGCCACGTTTACATGGACAGTTTTTGTTTCAAATAGAATGAAATCATTCTGACTAATGAATCCAAACATAGTGTTTACATGAACGCTAAATAAAGTGATTGGGTTGATGTGCGTGTTTATATGTCACAAGCTTCAAATCAGATTTAATCTTTTGACAAGAGCACACTGCACGAATATACAGTTTCCCGCTGTTTTCGCATATTAACCAGTAGTAAAGCAGTATAAAGCAGTCTTAATATTTATCTATTTCGGGTCCTAATTGGGAGACAACAAGCACATGCAAGATTTGTGCAGTGATGCTTATATTAATCAAGCATTAAAAACTTGCATTCCTTTGAATGTGAGTTCAAAGCAAGCACTCTTGGCACAACTTTATCCTGCACCTCTTCACAGACAATGAGTGGAAAGGGAATTTTAGATTTATGCGACAGTCATATAATATATTCAACAACAGCAACAACAACATCGGCTCGTTCCATTTGTCATGCGTCATTACACCATTTCAATCCGATCAAGTGTTTACATGTCCTATTGAACAGATTAGAAAATGCTTATTCCACCCCTCTCAACCCGATTTAAATTTCAATTGGTTTGGGCATTTTTATTCTGATCGAGGCATTTACTTTGAGCATTTTCATTCAGATTGGACTTTTAAACTGACTGTTATCGGAACCCAAGGCTCCATGTAAACATATCTACTGAGTCTGCTTTCAGCTATTATACCACCTACAGCTGGAACCAAATGTATCAACTAACATTAACACAGTTTTCTAAATGCTGTAAAAATATATTGCTCATAGTTCATGTTAACTGAAGCCTCACTGAAAGTGTTAATTTCCTTTTTTAGATATATTTTTTACATTTTTGCCTTTATTCAGGCAATTATAGATGATAATAAGACAACACCCAAATAGTACAACAAAATATTACAGTGTAATAAAGTTGTAATAAAGCAATTATAAAGATTTAACAGGTAAAATGGTGGACATGCAAAGTGAACAACCCACACAATGGAGTCTCAGATTATCGGTAATATCTGCAGTGACTTAGCACCCTGTGTGTGTGTCAACACAGAGGTCAACAGCACTATCATGGCAACAAGGTAATGTGACAGTGTGATTTAGGAGGGCTGTCGGCTGTTATCTGCACATAGTTTACCAGGCCACCCCCACACACAGCTTGACAGCAAACCGGTAAATGTGCGACATTTAAGAATAAAAGAACTCAGTCTGGAAGATTTTGCCTGGCCCAGTGCACTGCAGGTGCAACTCAAGTACAGAGATTGCACAAAAGTTAACACACAGCCTGTGAGGGAACACGGAAAGGTTGAGGAGGCAAGAATGAGGGGAGAAATAAAGGATAATGAAAGTAGAGGATGAAAGGTCAGAAGAGCATAAAAAGGATAAATGAAAAAGAAAGCTAGGAAGCATAATAAAAATCTTTTGTGCTGTAGAAAAGATTTTACGCTGATAATCTGAAATAAGGTTTCACTTGTTCATATTGGTTAACTAAATTCATTGACGTGAACTAACAATAAAAAATACTTCTAAAGACTTTAATTTTAGTTAGTCCCTTTTTTTTTACATATTTTTTAATTCAAAATTCATATCTGTTAGTTAATTCACTGTTAATTAACATGAGCAAGTAATGAACAAACTAACATTAACAAAGGTTAATGCATTATTTTACTAATTTTCACAAATGAGACCTTAAAGTGCTACCTTTTGACTTTACAGATATGACAGTGTGGAAAGAAGCTAATTACAAGTAAATATTACCTATGCTTGTTTGTATACAGTGAGTGAGCTGTTTGAAATGTGCCTTAAATGAGTATATGAATGTTCATTATTATACATTTATTAGTTATTTCAGCATCATTACATTAGACAAAAGTAAAAGTTAATCTATAAATTCAAAAGTTTTAAATTTAGTTAATTTTATTATAGATATATTCATTCATTTTTCATTCAGATTTTACTTCATTTTAATCCACTAAAATTTACTCAAAAATATGCATGCAAAAACTAAATTAAACTAAATCTTACTTGTCATTTTTTAAGCTGAAGAAAAATTAGCAGTTTCAACTCAAAGCTGATTAAGAATCTGAAAATCTTAATCACATCATGATTGAAAAAAATGAATATTTAATTGCTTGGATTAGTGAGTCAGAGGACTGCGTAGTTCCTGCGGAACAGATCTCATTCCACTCTGTGCAATGATGCTAATTAAACTCGTCTGACATGCACTGTGACAAAAAAAGAACAGTGTCCTGCTTACAGGGATACACCAAAACACATGCCTAGTATAATTATGTAGCTCTAACTCACAAATGCTCAATCTTTGTTTACTGCACAGCATTTTCTTTATACAGTAATTGTACTCCCTGACTCCCTGAAACCCTGACTTCAAAAGACATTTTAAACAAAGATAAATTTGCATTTCCCAAAGGAAATAGCAGTTCTCGCAAGACTGCAAAAGCATAATGTTTTCACCTTAAAGTTTTGGGTTCTATGCAAATGAAATGCATTAGAGTCACTTTGTTGTTGTCATGACACTCATCCCCCATCTGGTTTTCAGTCGACTCGACACAAGAATCACTGTGCACTCGATAATGACGATAAATGGATAAATATATGAAAGAAATATAAGACCAATGATAAATTGGGATGCAAATATATGTAAGAAAGAAGATTAA
Source organism: Spinibarbus caldwelli (assembly GCA_039654775.1). Classification (NCBI taxonomy): domain Eukaryota; kingdom Metazoa; phylum Chordata; class Actinopteri; order Cypriniformes; family Cyprinidae; genus Spinibarbus; species Spinibarbus caldwelli. The sequence continues at coordinate 8,305,558 of CM077234.1, forward strand.
TCACAAGCGAATATTCAAATACTACGACAACATCGTCACTGACCATCATGTTTTGAACATTCTATAAATGTCATTTATACAGACATTTTCAGTTCAGTTTTAATACAAAACTAAAACTATATAAAACACAAAATTTGAACAGAGTTAAGCGGTTTGGGCTACATTTAGGGTTTATGAGTGGTAACAATGAGTGGTCGACCCATATTGATTTTGATATTGATATCTTGGAGAGCAGGGTGGCTGATGGTCGATATGACATCACAATAAAATTTAAAGATAGTAAAAACTATATATATTAAACAGATTCATATTTTAGATGGCAACGTCTTGATTTTGTAATCTTATAGTATTTTTCACAAAGAAGTTGTTAAAGAAATTGAGCACATGCATTTGTATGCAGTCTGGTAATTGGTATTTATTAGATGTTTAAAGACGGTTTAAGTGATTAAGTGATATAAATGCAAGTTTGCTAAATGCTTAGATGAGAAAGTATAATGAGAAGGCAGATGAGAAAATATGTTTGCCTTTCTATTACCACTAGAAAGGCAAACGCTATAATAATTTTTCATAAACTACTTACTTTCTTTGTTTAACGGGTGTCTAATAATTTATGAGACAGAACTGTTAAACAGAGACAGTAAACTAATGAAGATGGAGAACTGTCAAAATAAAAGTCCTACTTCTGACACACTGGCCAAACAGAAGAACTTATGGGCCAGTGCCAATATTTAAAATATGCTAAATATCATCCAACATATTGACAATGGCCATATATCAGTTGACCACATTGAGTTTTATTGACAATTAAATACAGAAAACAAAAAAAAAATTTTTTTTGTAATTTTTTATCCGATTGTACTTCCAACCTACTTTGGCTAATTGGAAAGACATGTCTCTACCTACATTTTTGCAATTCTAAAAATGTACCTTTACATATAATTCACTGCATTTTCTAGCTAAAATGAACACTAGTAGCAGTAAATCATCAACAACCTTTATTCTGAGCGGTTGGGTCTAAGTCCTGTAAAACGTGATTTATGATCAAAAAAATTTAAATAAAAAAAACCTCTCACAGACTTGTAGAAGCAAAAATGGTATAGTTGCTTCAGTTAGTGCTTTATCTCATGCTTGCGTTTGGTTAGGTTTAGGGTTGGGTTTAGTGTAAGTGGTATGTTATTTCCAAATGCGATATAGAGCTTGTTGTTAACTTCCTGTGTTAAGCCTGATTAAACAGGGATTTCTGTAATGTCTACTGTTAGAGCTGACAATCAGCTTCAGATTGCTTTCACTTAGACAGAACAGTACAGCATGAGGAGAGCACACAATTGCTCAAACTGAGCACAATCATTCTCCTGGACTCCTTAAGCTTTCATTCATCATGTGCTACATTAGAGCTGTCATCACACATATCTGAAATGTCACTGCTGCTCACAATCAGATGGGTGGATGTCTGACACTCAGAATAATGGAGTGTCTTTCATTCGCTTCCCCTGCTGGTTCACACTGTTGGCCTCTGATTGATGGATCACACTGGACTAATGAGACAGAAATGGATGTTCTGATGTACTCTTGGGATTTCATTCAGTGTTTGACAGGTATTCAAAACTGGATTAAGGTATGAACAATGTGAAAATTGAATCTCAAATAATACAGAGATAAATAACACTGCACACATGCATTTGAATGTCTGAAACATATAGTGCAAGAGAAAATCATCAGTGTTTTGTCACTGCTAGGTGTCACTTTTTAAGTCTTTACAACATCATCGCAAATAGCATAATTGGTCTATAACTGAAGGTCACTGACAAAATAATGGTGTCCATAAGAAAGAAAAGGTAAAAAAAAAAAATCCAGTTTAAAACATGTCAGGTTTCTGTTTTACACACTTTTACAAAAAAAAAAAAAAAAAAAAGAACTTTAACTTGACACAAAGTCATGGCAATCACTTTAAATGCCTTGAGCCAAAAACTCTTTACCAAACACCAATGACTTGTACATATACTATATGGACAAACCTATTGGGACACCCCCTTCTTTAGAACAGAAAAAGGCACTTTCAAAACTGTGGAAACATAATGCATGTATTTAAAAATTGTATTTCCCTCTCTGTTGCAACAGTTTTGGAAATGTCTAAAATGACTGCACCCATATGTACAAGTCATTGGTGTTTGGTGATGAGTTTTTGGCGCAAGGTCAGCATTTTAAGTCACACCAGAGGTGTTCAGCTGGGAATAGGAATTGGCTTTCTGCAGAGCAGTCACGTTCTTCCACACTGACTGAATCAATCATTTCTTTTTGAACCTTGCCTTATACACAGAGGCATTGTCATGTTAGAATAGAAAAGTGTCCTGTCCAAACTGTTGCTTTAAAATTAGAAGCACACAATTCTTATATGCTTAAACATTAAGATTTGCACTCATGGAAATTACTAAAGTAGTCAAACCTGTTCATTAGAAGGGGGTGACCCAATACTTTTGGCAATATAGTGTGTGTGTATATATATATATATATATATATATATATATATATATATATATATATATATATATAATGCTAGACTACCAAAGGTTTTCTTTTCAAAACTCCCCTCCACCAAAAAATATATAAATCAATCAATCAATAAATAAATCAATAAATTAACCGGTATCAAATCCATTGCCGTCTGAGCAGATCTCAAAGGGATTCAAATATGTTTTAAGTTGCAGGTTGCAATCTATCCTGTTTTTTTTTTCATATCTAATTACTTTATATTGAATAGTTCCTGATAGAACCTAACTAGAGCATGAAATTGGTGCAACTTCATTTGCCGAGGGAAAGAAGTTCTCATTAGAGGCTTATTTTCTTTTCTTTTAAGGTTGCAAGATGCACCTCAAGATTTATAGAACATTCCTTGCCCTAAAAAGTTTTCAAAAATGTCATGCTTTAGTTTTTTGTAGAATAGATATGGAACTAACTGATTGATTGAATACATGTGTGTTGTGGGGAATCGTATATAAAGATGAAATGTTTCAAAATAATGTGAACACTGAGTAAACGTTTGTTGTGGTTTTTAAATGCACTGAACATTTTTTGAAATAATACTAATAATACTAATAATAATACTGCTAATGATAATAATTGTTACGGAGAGGAGAGGAGACGAGAGGAGAGACGTGCGGATCCATTTGCAAACTTTTATTTAAACAGGGACGTGGTCAAAACACAGGCAGGGTCAAATAACAGGAAACGGGTATGGCACGGGCAAAACACAAGAGTAATCCTAGGGCAAGCATGGGTCGACGATCGGCGAACAATATCCAACAGGGTAAGGCAGAGAGATAATCCAGGTACAAGAGCAATTGTCCAAGAGAGGAGCAAACAGAATCCGAACGGCAAGGCAAGGGTTAATCCAGGAAACACGGGCTAGAATCGAAACACGGGAAAACGGGCAAGACAAGACTATGACAACTAAGTGGGCTCCATAGAGTAGCTATCGCTAGGAGAGTGGTAAACGCTATACAATACTCGGCAGTGAGGGAGAGAAAGTCCATTGCTTAAGTAAGGGGTGTGTAATGGGAATCAGCTGTGTGATCAGTCTCAGGTGTGAGCATGTGATTAGTGAAATGGCTGCTGGGAAATGTAGTCTGGAGGTGACGTGCAACAGTTAGTGTAGTGCAAGAACTGATAAAATGTAGAAACTGTAACTTGAATGCAATGTAAGTCGCTTTGGATAAAAGCGTCTGCTAAATGCATAAATGTAAATGTAAATGTAAATGTGTCCATGTAGTGAGCGGGTGACCTCTGGTGGTGAGCGACCGGAAGTGCATGGACAGGATTCGTGACAATAATAATAATAACAATAATAATTTGAGCATGAAAAGTGGGCATTAAGTTAGAGGGAAGGGATAAAAAAGTAAGACAGATTTGTGACAGCTAAAATAGAAAGCTGTTTCTGAGGAGGAGGAAGTTTGAAATGTTTTTATAAACTTTTATTATTAAGATTTTATATTTACTATGTATTATTTCTGTTATAACTGCATTCACTGGCATTTAAGTTCTTTTGAATTCTGCCGCAGCTTTCTGTGATTTTAGGCTGTATAAGTGATAATTTGGTGCTTTTCAACTGCACGGTCCAATCACAGGTGTTGTCAGAGATGGGCAGTATTTCAATTAAATGTATTTGAAATACGTATTTAATTACAAAATACGTATTTTGCAATTTGTATTTTGCTGGACAAAAAATAAAACAAAAAAACAAAAGTAATGGTTAATTAAATACTTTGAGAGACAGTATTTTGTATTTGAAATACTCAAAATGCATAATCAAGTAGGCTTTTTTTCTCAGATAATACAATATCTTTCTTCAAACACACACACACAAAACACTATTTATGCATGCATTTATTTAACCCACCAAGCTTCTTATTTACATTTCCTTGCATTTGTACATCACACACCTGTACACACAAATACCATATAATTTTTAATTTGTATATTGTGGTCTTTCAAAAAATTATATATTATTTCCTATTTACTTATTCTATTTTTATTATCTGTCTTGTCTTGTCACTGTCACTCTGTTTGTGCTGTGGAAGCCTCTGTCACCATAACAAATTCCTTGTGTGAGTAAACATACATGGCAATGAAGCTCTTTCTTCACCTGTGTTAATAGTAAACAAAAAAAAAAAAACAAAAAAAAAAATTCTTTGGTTAATACTCACTCTTGTGTCATTCCACTCCTGTAAGACCTTCGTTTATCTTTGGAACAATAATTAAGATATTTTTGACGACATCCGAGAACTTTCTATCCCTCTACAGTCAGTCATGCAACTTACACATTCAAGGTCCAGAACAGTAGGAAAGACATCAAGTAATCCATGTCATTAATCATTAAGTATTCCATTTTATTAAGGGACATGAGTGCTTTTTTTGCACAAAAAATAAAAAATTAAAAAAAAATAAAACATAATTTAACACTTTATTTCCAAAAATATTATTCAAACACGTGTTGTGTTACTCTAGTGAACACTCACTCACGTGCATTGTGTTGACACCAGTCTTCTATGGCATGAACACAACACAAATGCATTTTAATGCTTTTTGTGAACACAATGCAGATAAAGTTGTAAATTATGTTTTATTGTGCAAACAAAGCACTTTATGTTGCTTAATAAAACTGAAGTTAAACCACTGAAGTCACATGGAGTACTTTAACGATATCTTTCCTACCGTTCTGGGCTTGGAATGTGTAAGTTGCATTGGTGCCTATGAAGGGAAAGCTCTCGGATTTCATCAGAAAGATGAAAGGTCTTACAGGTGTGAAATGACATAAGGGTGAGTAATTAATGACAGAATTTCCATTTTTGGGTGAAATAAACCTTTAATTCCTCCATGGTTCCAACTGGAATAAAATGAAAGAAGCTGATTTGGTGCTTAGTGCAAACTGGCTAAGTATGTATTAAAATATATACTATGAGATATTGCTCACTGAATGTTATTACAAGACAGAAGAAAATGTTGCTCTAGAACTTTACTTGCTGGCTGACAAGTGACGTTAGCTTGCTTGGCAAAAGTTAAGCTACTTGTTTCTACAGACAAACTGAAAATTTTCAAGTATTAAATTAAAATAAATTTTATTGCTAATGTCTGAACAGCATGTAACGAAAATTTAAAAAATGAAAGCCTTGTAGACTAATTATTATGTGAATGACTCATTACATTACAGTGTAATTTTAATGAACCTCATCTGTCGACATGATGTCGGTGAATCTCACTGTCCGTTGCTCGCTGGCATTACTATGGAGTGTGCAAGAGCATGAGCAATGAGTTCACCTGACCAGTTCACTAACAACAAGGGGTTCTGTACTCTACATAGAGCCCTTTAACAGCTAAACATCAACATTTTCAGGAGTTAATCTTTGCTGTTGATAGTGAAATAGCTTGAGCCATTCTCTTGAGTAGGATTAGGTGGAATGACAATACAGTTTCGCAGGACTGCTTAATTTTTGATATGCTTATAAAGAAACGATGAAGGAGCGATAAAGAAACATGAAAAAATAGTGGAGAAATGCTTGATGGTATTCAAGTAAACAGAAATTAGAAGAAATATGGATCAATATATTGTATATGTTGTGTAGTTTTAGAGTTAAAGATTATGGCACTGTCTCTTGCACTTGATTGCTTGTAAATATTGATTGTATTTTTGTATTTTCAAATTACAAATTACTTGTATTTTAATTAAATACATTTCTCACACCAGTATTTTTGTATTTTAATTAAATACATTTGATGAGCTTGTATTTGTAATTTGTAACTAAATACTTTTTGATGTAATTGTGCCCATCTCTGGGTGTTGTCTGTACGTGAAGCTGCTTGAGAAATGTGATTCAAAACAAAGGCTTTACTGCCAACTGTTTCCTGACATGCCGATCTGCTCTATTAAAGCTGATTTATTACTGACATTAGACACACATCTGCTCATGGCCATGCATTCACTCACGCTATAAGTGTCTCTTCTCTATGCGGTAAACGGCTGCATGTCACCTACCGGATATACAAACTGCAGCACACTGTTAGAGACATCACTATCTGCTTGCTTTTCCTCTAAAGGAATTGATGTAGGATAAAGGATAATCCTCTCCAGGCCTCCTTAGGAATATCTCTTATCTGTGCTATAACACAACAGCATTAGGGCTATCATGTGGGGATTACTCTTGAAAGGCAGAACTATCGCAGCATTTCAGTCGGACTGATCAAATGTAATCTAAGCCTCTCCATGAAATAGAGATTTTTTTGGAGACTTTTTAGAGAGTTACAGTGAACCTGCTGACTTTGTGAGCGCTCAACTTCAAATGAAACATTCATGAGGGTGTTATGTTATGGTCTGATGACTGTAATGAGTAATATCAACAGCTGATTAATTCCTGCGCTATGAGCGCACAGTGTGCCAGACTCATTAGCACACAGCGAGTGCACTTCAGAACTCAAATAACCTTGAGAGTCCATTGATTTCTTCTGACGACATCTCACCTTTGGTACCACTGGGATGTTGACAACAACGCGAGGAAGATTTTACCTACTTTGCCTTCCTGAGAACATTGAGTTATTGAAGTAACATTTTACATAAGGCTAGAGCTATTTGTGCATCTAAAGAGGACAAAGTGGCTTCACACTCTGGCTTCAGATGAAATGTACAGCTGCCATTCTAGGATTCATGTTGGTGCATAATACTTCTCAATCAGTTTATCCATGTATGCCAGTAAGGACTATAATCCTTCAAGATTTAAAAAAAGTTTCAAACAAGGCTGCTAAGCTAATATTCACGAATTTATTTATTTAAAAACAGACTTGGTTAACATGTGACCATCACCTTTTATTAATTAATAAATATAATTGCTTATTAGGGCAGTTGCACCATATGACACTTTACAACCCCCCCAACAATATACACAACACACATGTATTCAAATATTATTAAAAACTGAAGCAGATTTTGGTTTTTTTATAATAAATAATGATACAAAATGATGCCAGATTACTACATTGGTTTTCAAACCCTGGGAGCAGAGATGGGCACAAATACATCAAAATGTATTAAAAATAAAAATACAAAATACTGTGTGGAAAAATGTATTTCAATACAAATGCAAAATACTGTGTAGGAAAATGTATTTATATAAAAATACATTATTTTATATTTTGAAAATACACAAAATACATTTGAAATTGGCCATCCAGTGAAGTAACACTATTAAGGCCTGTTTACACCAAAAATAATAATTATAAAGATAACTATATTAGTGTATTTTAAGTATACAATGCAGGTGTGTCATCTGTCACTTTAAATGCTCAAGCTCAAGCAGAAATAATTCCGACTGGCTGTCAATGATTTTATCATTCATCATTTTTTGTGCTGTTATGGTTTTAGTTGTGGTGTGCTTTCTGCTATTCACTTAGATTTCGGATGTACTCACACTAGGGGATCTGATCCATGCTTGACCGCGATTGACCCCCAAAGTCCAGTTCATTTCACAAGTGTGACTTCTCTGTACCATGTCCAGTGGGGTTTGTTTAACCATGCACTGGCCCCGCTTGAAGAGGTGGCTCGGGTGTGGTAAACATGTAGTGTGATTGCTAACCACGTTGGAGCATGGAACAGTTAATTTACTATTTTTGTATGCGCTATTGTTATCATTATGACAGCAAAAATCTTTATTACTACTTGGATATCACACTTTTCAATTAATTTAATTTCGAGTAGGGCCTACATTTAGATTTATAATGGGTCTGGTTCTCATCTTATTGATGAACAGGTATTGTAGTTTGTGAGTAAAGCTGCAAATTCCACCATTAACTTCAGTTGCCTCTGTAATAATCCTGTGATATCTGTCTGTTAGAGAAAAGACAATCGCACTTGGGCTTTAGTACAAGGCAACTGTGCCTAGTGTGAGTATGCCATTAGAACATTTTTTTTTAATTTATATCTTTATTATTAGCATTATAGTTATCTTTGTCTTGGGGTACACACACACAGAAAGCTGCTTATTACTCATTTATCCATGTTTCTTTATCGCTCTGACGTGTCAATGGCTCTTGCTCACTAAAAGCTCCACAGATATATTTGCATACCACAACAATATATAAATTATGTAGAAAAAGTTCAGTCGATTTACACTTTATATCATCACCGACATATATATTGTCATATCACCATAACAAGCAGTAATGATTAAAGTTTAATGAACACATTTGACTAGCTATTTGATAAAACCAAACTCTGACCAAAAAAAAAAAAAAAAAAACCTAACAAGACTGGCTAGTGCTAATCCTATGTTCCCCTTGCTAGTGCTCTTTTTTTACCTGCTGGGACAGGTATGCTTTTTTTGCCCACAAAAGCAAGATCACCTTGTTTTACTGTTAAAGTCATGCACATAGTAGTGCATTTCAAGCATTTTGTATGGTTTATACACAGCGAAACAGCATGTATTTGACAGAAAATCCAGAATCATTAACAAGCTAACTATAAACATAGCACTGTGAATGATGAGATAGTTGTCAACAAATGGGATGCTACATTTTATTCAAAATTAAATATCTTAAATATCTATAATTTTGGCTTTAATAAGATTTTCCCAGGAAACTTTTCTGGCATCCTCCACGATTCCTATTCTTTCAAACAGCAAAGCACTTGAATGCAACATGCTTGTAATCAGGACTTCTGAAATTGGAAATAGGAAATTTTGATAGTTATATATGTATGTAATATAGTTCAAGACACAGGGAAGAGGGAAGTGGGAACGGACAAACATAACTTTAATAACAAAATAAACATAAACAACAAAATGAAAGTAATTGGCTGCCCCCTCACAGCAGACTCCAGACAGCATTAAAGGTTTCTATTTACAACATGTTTTTGCAGCATTAAACATTGTAGCCAATCACAGACATATCTGTTGAGTTCTTGAACCCAATGGCCAATCAGAAGTGTTTCACTCACCACCCAAAAAACGAATCCACTCTGTGTAGACTCGATGTAAATAAGAGATTTATTGTGCAGTGTAAAGAGATTAATTGATTATAACGGAATCGCATTGAACTAAAATGAGTGACAGAATTTGATTCAGAATTAGAATAAAAGTTTTGTTTTTCATGCTGCTAAAAGGACCGACATGGCAAACATGCTGCAAAGTTTCGGGAGTGACATCTGCATATAAATGGGGGATTCTCTCTTGAAATCGCAATGACTGACATAGTGATAATCATAACAATGGACTGGACAAAATATGATATGTCAAAATAGCTGTGCATGAAGGCCAAAGCACCCTCAGTGATTTGATTCTGGAACAGAGCTCCACCGTGGGACTCAAGACCGGTGTGTGGCACAATTGTCACTCATTAACATTCGCTCCCCTGCCCATCAATTAAAAAAAAGAAAGCCAAAGAACAACTAGACTAATTTTTTCTTTCATACACTATAATAATATGTGTCACCCTGACATTTTTGACTCCCCCTATTAAATCTAAATTTTAAAATTAAAAACATGTTCATCATAGGTGAGGTATATTCAAGTGATTTCATGTACAGTATACTGTAAATTCCATTTTGATATATTTTTTAACAAATTAATGCACAAATAAGGAGTGCTACATCATTGACCCAGAAATGAAGCTCCTTGAATTTGAATTCAATTAAATTCAGTTATACTTCCTTTAATTATTAAATGAAAATTAAATTGAGATATTCTCAATTCAGTTCTGAATGGTGCACAACCCTCAGATACGAGCCACTTCCTGGAACCTTGTGAGTGAATGTTTTACAGTTACAACTAAAGATGTTTAGAATCTGGGCCAGATTTAATACTGCCTTCATAGTGCATCACAAACAGCTGATGGTGGTTACAGCACTCTTACCTGTCTTTGCCCGTTTCCTTCTTGAAAACAGTGTCGCAGTAATTCATGCGGTCCTCTGTGGTGACGTAGATGCGTGCATGTGGGTAGTTTTCCACCGCTTGCCGCAGCATGTTGTACACAATGCCCTTGCCATCCTGCCTCATGTTGCGCAAGGGTCCCCACACCACATAGACTGTCTCATTCCCCTGGCCAAAGAAGTGCTGGGGCTTTTGAATTAGCAGAGGAACACTAGTGTGAGACACCACTCTCAGGTCTGTCCTGCGGCCCACGTCCCTCTCAAAGCCGCGAGTGGGTGCGTTGTTCATTCTCCAGATGCAGGAGGACTGGTCGATCTCAGCTCCTGCCTCACGCCCCAGCATCTGGCCAGAGCTGGACACTATACTGCAAACCTCGCAATGCAGCTTCAACGGCTAAAAGAGAGAACAGGAAATTTGTGAATTACAAACAAGTTAATTTAAATAATGTATTGCAAGTTTTCATAGCCTATTTTGACTATGTTATCCAAATAATGCTACAGATTTTCACTGTAGTGGCCATACTAGATCTATTGATCCTGATTAGGCATGTGTAAGCAAGTTAGTTTAATTGTGTAGTGCTTTTCACAATACATTTTTTTTTTTTTCACAAAACTCCACATATTACAAGAAATGTACAAATATGTAAATATGTCATTAACTAGTGAACTTGTAAAAACACTACTGGCACAAAAAATTATAACATTATAATGATTACATATAACAAACAGGAATTGTGTGCACTCAAAAAAAACAAAAAAACAATGAATTCTCAGGTGCGTAGAACAAAAAAAAGAGGAAGTTTAGTCGACCAGGTAGCTGAAATTGTCTAGAAAAAAATACAATCAGAGTAAAAAAAAAAAAAAGGTCTATCAAAAATATCTTTTATTTTCCATATGCAAAGTGAAAAAGTGACAAAAGTGCAACGTCTTAAGAACAAACTAAAGAGCGGACATTTCAGCACTGAAGAAAGCATTTGCTAAAACGTCTGCTCCTTATTTTTGATGGACCTTTTTTGCTCTAATTGTATTTTTACAGTGTGCGGACAATTACAGCTACCTAATGATTATATATATATATATACAAAGACTTCTAATGTTTTTGATAGAGAAAGTAATTATTTGATCAAAAATATAGTAAAAAAATGTAATATTGTGAAATATTATTACAATTTAAAATAACTGCAATATATAATATATTGTATTACTGTGATGGCAAAACTAAATTTTTAGCAGCCATTACTCCAGTCTTCAGTGTCACATGATCCTTAAGAATATTTCTTGAATACCAAATTATAATATATCAGAATGATTTCGGAATGTCAAAGCTGAAAATATTTGCTGCTTTATTTTGTCTTTTAATTTTTTTTTTTTTTTTTTGATATCAGAAATATCACTTTTTTGTTGATAAAAAAGTTCAAAAGAGTTCTTTAAAAGAATTTCTATGAAAAAAATATTTATATAAAAATTACTTTACTGTATGTTTTCAACAATTAAATGCAAACAGTATACACACATCAAAATATCAAAATACATCTATATCACTAATGCACTGCAAAAAATGCTTTTCTTACTTAGATTTTCTGTCTTGTTTCCAGCCAAAATATCTAAAAAATTCTTAAATCAAGAAGGATTTTCTAGACAAGTAAAAATGATTGTCTTGTTTTCAGAAAAAAACAAGTCAAAATTAAGAGAGATTTTGCTTAAAAAAAGCAAAATAATCTCCCAATGGGGTAAGCAAAATAATCTTGTTTTCTGTTTGTTGTTTCTTGTTTCTAATTTTTAGATATTTTGGCAGGACAGAAAGACATTTTTTGACACTTTTTGCATTTTTTGCAGTGTGCTTAAAAAAAAGTAAAGTATACTGTGTTTGTGGGTTTACTTCCCAATTGCACATTTATGTTCCTTAGTGCCTGTTTCTGGCATTAGCAACAATGAAATATATTTTCCAACTACATCGTTCATCTAAACCTTGGTCTTACAACTACTGTAAATCCATTGAGTGGCTTTGTGGATACGTGACATTGAGGTGATGAGAGGTGATGCTGTGTGCTTTCAGGTGCAGCCAAGTGTGGCATTATTATGAATGTTACTGCTCTATTCAGTTCTTGTTAGAGTCATGCATCCCATCGGATGACAATCCACTTTTACGGTAGAAAAAAATATGAAGCTTTATCAGAAACTCTTATCATAGCACTTCTTAAACTGATCTCCATCTCAAATAGTCAGGTGGTTCAGTGTACACCTCTGAATTTTGTGAACAAAACTCTTACTGGAAAAACATGATGGGACGGCTACAAATTGAATTTTAGAAATTGATTGGTTTGTTCTGATTTGATTAAAGGTGGTACTTGGCCTGAAAAGTTTGAGAACTACTGTAATATATGTAATGCTCTGCTAAGTCTGCTTGATAAATATACTAAAAATGTGGGTATGCAGAGTGTGAAATGCTGCTTTGACAGGACCCTTAAATACTTACCCCTTCTAACCAGCAGTGTAATGACTAATCATCAACATCATGGCATTAAATCTATCACCCTGGTCTTTCTATTTATCCGCCTAGAATACCAAAGGGATGCTGAGTGCCATGAGATTGGCCTAACAAATTAGAGCATGTTTGCCCTGCTTGGCTGATCTGCAAATCATAGCACAAATTACTATTGCTCAAGACAGGATAATGGTGGCAGGGGCCAATCAATAGCTTATGACTGACCAGCAGATCAGTTACAATTAGGAAGTAATTTGAGTTACGGCTCTTTAAATGTTACATTGCTCACATTATTCTCTTTGGAACAAAGAACTGATAAGACAACCGCTGAATCACTGTGACTGTGACAGTAAACAACAACAGCAGTAAGCCTTCAGACACACTTAGTGCTTGGCAAATGATAGATATTTGGCTTCCAAAAGTGGAAATGAGATTATGTGTATCAGCAGACGAAAAAAATGTATGGAAATAAAAAAAAAGATGTACAAGCTGTTTTAAGAAGGGTAGAAGATTAGCTAAATCCATACTGCTCTGTCTAATTTAATTAAGCATATTAAATTAAAATTAAGTAAACTACTCTCCATTTTCATTTAATCAATTTAGCATTACCTGTTTTCAATCTATTTCTATTTGGTCATTTTTCAAGCCAAACCTGTTGTCTTGCATAACTATAAAGGTATAAAAGCATGACACCTTTTTAGAAAAGCCTGTCATGATCAGAAATTGTCAACTTTAGGTCTTTAGGGTAGAAGGAGGACTAGAGCTACCTTGAGTTCTGCCTCACGAGCACAGCCGAGGTTTCTTGTAAGATTGTCTAAATCACATCAGCTAACCACCAGGGTGCCTCAGGGTTCAGTGTGTTGTCCGCTCCTCTTCTCAGTACACACATATCTCACTATGATCAAACCACATTTTCTCTTTCTGATCTTTGTTTTGTTTCTCACCTCATGTATTTTATAGAAGTTATTGTCTCTGTTGTTGGTCTTAATTTCTTACCATTCACACAATAATGTCTAGTTAAACCCACTTGTCTGATGAAACATTTTTCTCCAGCCAAAACTTATTTGAATCAAAATAATAAACATTTAAAGTAATAAACAACCTTTTTAAAAACATATTAACATTAATATTCCAGCGTTTCTTGCCAAAAATACACTGGACATTGAGTGGTCTCATAGCGTTTTGTTAAAATCATGAGCGTTCCAAATAACCCCCCACAAACTAAACTCAACATCTTGGGAGGTGCTCAGCTTACAGATAATTGCACATGTATTTTGCTTATAGCTACAATCCGATTCAGATGTAGTCTTTGACAAATTTCTCAGCTTTTTTTTTTTTGTTTTTTTTATTTATTTTTTTTATAAATATTGCGTTATGAAACTTGCCCACATTCAAGTGTTGATAAAAAAAAGAATGCATGAAGCTAGAATAATCTTTGTTTGTTTGTTTGTTTGTTTGAAAGCAGAGACTCTGTTCTATCTTTTGACATATTGCATATGCAGATATTCATAAACAGTTAGGTCCATATACAGTATATTTGGACACAGGCACAATTTTATTATTTTAGCTGTTGACTAAAACATATTCAAGTTACAGTTATATAATGAATATGTGCTTAAAATGCACACTCTGAGCTTATTTAAGGGTATTCTCATCACAATTGGAGGAAAGGTTACGGAATTACAGCTATTTAATATGTACCTCCCCCCCTTTTCAAAGGACCATAAGTAATTGGACAGTTGACTCAAAAGCCATTTTATGGACAGATGTGGGCTATACTTTCATTATTTCTACATCAGTTAAGCAGATAAAAGGTCTGGAATTGATTCTGAGTGTATCATTTGCATGTGGAAGCTGTTGCTGTGAACCCACATCATGCGGTCAAAGGATCTCTCCATGCAGGTGAAACAGACAATTGTTAGACTTCAAAAACAAAATAAATCCATTAGAGAGATCACAGGAACATTCGGACTGGCCAAATCAACAGTCTGGTACATTCTGAGAAAAAAAGAACACACTGGTGAGCTCAGCAACATAAAAAGGCCTGGACGTCCACAGAGGACAACAGTGGTGGATGATCGGAGGATCCTCTCCATGGTAAAGAAAAACCCTTTCACAACATCCAGCCAAGAGAAGAACACTCTCCGGGAGGTAGACGTGTTACTGTCAAAGTCTGCAATCAAGAGAAGACTTCACAAGAGCAAATACAGAGGGTTCACCACAAGGTGCAAACAAGGCCTGATTAGACTTTGCCAAAAAACATCTAAAAAAGCCAGATCACTTCTGGAAAAACATTCTTTGGACGATTGAAATTAAGATCAACCTGTACCAGAATGACAGGAAGAAAAAGGTATGGAGAAGGCTTGGAACAGCTCATGATCCAAAGCATACAACATCATCTGTGAAACATAGTGGAGCAGTGTGATGCCATGAGCATGCATGGCTTCCAGTGGCACTGGGTTACTGGTGTTTAGTGATGAAGTGACAGAGGACAGAAGCAGCCAGAAGAATTCTGAAGTGTATAAGGATATACTGTCTGCCCAGATTCAGCCAAATGCAGCAAAGTTGATTCATAGTACAAATGGACAATGAGGAAACCCAGTCTCTGGTGATGTCCATGAGTTCCAGACTTAAGGCAATCATTGCCTGCAAAGGATTCTCAACAAAATATTGAAAATTAACATTTTATTTATGATTATATTTATTTGTCCAATTACATTTGTTCCCCTGAAAATGGGGGAAATGTGTATAAAAATGGTTGCAATTCTTAAGATTTTTATCTAATATTTTTGTTCAACCCCTCTAAATTAAAGCTTCAATGCACTTCAATTTCATCTTGATTGTTTCATTTTAATTCTATTCTGGTAACATACAGAGCCAAAATTATGAAAACTGTGTCAGTGTCCAAATATATATGTACCTGTAACAAAAACAAAATAAATAAACTGTAACAAAATATTCTGGGTGCCATGAAAATTCTTGTGAAAATGATAAAAAAAAATACAAATTAAAAAAAAAACTGGCAGGGAAAGAGTTAATTCTATTTCTTTAATTCAGCATAAATCAAAATTTTGCATCCTGAAAAAAAATAAATAAATAAAATCAGTTAAAGAAAAAAAATCCAAATGATGCCAAATCCTGGTTCACACATAAAACCCGTTTTGATTTTACTTCTACTAGTTACCAGTAGCTACCCGCATCAAATTCAAGGCTTTGACGCTTTCATTTCATACCATGTCTGGATCCAGTCCCTCCTACCAGCATGAAATCATTTACGGGAGACTGAGAGACATTTCAGAGTAGCTGTAGACTCTAGCTTGTCCTTCTATTAAGACCCAGGCTGTCTCAACTCACTGCTGGACTCACAGTTTACACTGATCTACACATATTGATTGGTTGGTTGGACCAGGAACACACTGTCATTGAGTTGGTAGTCATTAAACCGCTGTGAAGCATCTGGGCTGCGCCTGGATTTCATATGCCAATCTGGGCAGAATAACAAAGAATATATGCGCAGATGGAAAAACACATTAGAAATAAATAAAGTGATTTGATGTATAACGGATTAATTAAAATGCACTGCAACAATATCATATATTTGCATCTACAATAGGACGTAGTGTAAAGCAGCACTAATATATTAAGCAATGGCTTATCATGTGAAATATAAAGTTATTATATGTGCACCTAATAAAATATTATGCTAAAAATATAGTAAACAGTAAAGCCTCCCCTAAAATTCCAGAAGGAAATTATGCCTGTTAGAGGAGCTTTTTTGACAGTTACAATAAAACATGTTGATAAGTGAATACCAGAGTTCATGCATAATGTTTATGTTATCAGTTCATAGATATGTTTTATGACTGGGCTTCATGCATTAACACTTTTGATCTAAAGCCCCATGCAGAGTTCAGCACCTCTGTATATGTTAAATCAGACTGAAAACAAGGTCATAAAGAGAGAGAGAGACACCAAATGCAAATAGCAATGACTAAGTAAGTGTGTTACAAAGCAGAACAGAGCTTTTATTATAAAAATAGTAAGACTGATTAAAGACACAAGCATGTTTGTCCTAGATTTTTCAGTTCTACTTTAGAGACAGTGTTGAGTAGTAACGAACTACATGTAATTTGCAGTTTAACATGCAACGAAATGAGAGGTAATTAATGCACTTTCATCAAAATATGGAAGAAACTTTATCTCCGTCTTGATGCAGTTTAAAGGAATAGTTTACCCAAAAATGAAAATTTGCTGAAAATGTACGCACTCAGTCCACCCAACATTTAGATGAGTTTGTTATTTAAAGAACTGCAGCATTACATCACTTGCTTACTAATGGATCCTCTGTAGTGAATGGGTGCCGTCAGAATGAGAGTCCAAACAGCTGATAAAAACATCACAATAATCCACAGGTACTACACATGACTCCTGTCTATCAACAAGCAAAAAGCTGCACAAATCCATCAAGATGTTTTTAAAGGGGTCATTATTTTGTGTATTTGGTGTAACAGAATATGTTGACATGCTTTAATGTTCAAAAAACACATTATTTTTCAAATACAGCACATTATTGTAGTTCCTCTATGCCCTGCCTCTCTCAAAAAATGCGTCGTTTTCAATAAAGCCCCTCCTTCCGACAAGCGCAGTCTGCTTTGATTGGCCAGCTGACACATTGCATTGTGATTGGCCGAACACCACAAGCACGCGTCGGAAATGTAACGCCCCTTACCATAATCACGAGCTTCAGCTTTCAAAGTAAATATAAAGACAGTTAAAAATGTCATTAGTTTTATCATCAGTTCAGGCCCGAAAGGGGAACAGAGTCGTGTGACAGACACAGTGATGATGCTCGTATGTATTTGCAGTACATAAGCCGCGGTTAAGACAGCTGACGTGCTATGATTTCTGATAGGCTGTTCACTCCACTGTGATGTGACCCTGTTCCCCTCACACACACACACACACACACACACACACGACGCATTACTCTATGCTGCGCAAAACTCTGCATTTGAACAGTCAATAGCAAATACTTCAACTAATAACAAAACATACTTACAGTCGCTGATTCAGAAGCGCCAGATTATCATAGCAAAGTCGGAATTGAGCCTTTTTTTTTTTTTTTTTTAGAAATAGCCTTTGTGCACAGCCAGCCTTGTACTCTCCTAGTTTCACGAAACTGTCGTCCATAAAATGCGTTGCACAAATTCGAACATTTGGGTTGTATTGTTCTGCTGTAAACAAATCTTAACCAATGATTCCTAATTGCATCTACTTTTGGAAGACCAAATAAAGTGCTTTTGCTTTCGCATAGAAACACACAGCGTCTCCCTGACATGGCTGCATCAACACTACTGCGGTTACTGAAACCACGCCTTCTTTCTTTGCGTGAACATTTGGGCGGCATTATACAAATATTTCCACATCGTGACGTAGACGTGGGGGTGTGTTTGAATGAGGCATTTTAGCCCGGTCTGGATCAGGCTTCTCTTTTAGATAGAATAAATCCTTTTGTGGGAGACTTTGAGCTTTGTAACTCTGCAGATCGTATACATGCACAAACAGCTACATAACACACTAAAGAAAAGGAAAACAAGAAATCGCATCATATGACCCCTTTAACTTCTTCCATCGTGGCCGCGCAGAAGAAATAATGTGCCGCACAAGCGCAAAAATTAGTTGGGAAAGCCATTTGATTAAATTCTAGTAAAAGCGAATGAATTGCAATGCTTGGGTAAACCGCTATAGAGTTGATATCGCTATAGAGTTAGAACCGGTGAATGTGGTTTACAGGTTTCATAGAAAGAGAATGATGTGCGCCAAATGAGTTGCTGTAGAAACCAAATATTTTAATTGTTGCGGACGACATAGCTCAAATCGAGAGCCAATGCAAAAACTTCATCATGTATTAAAGAAGAGTGGCTTGATTAAGTGGTGGAAAGCGGATGACAGACACAGAATGGTAACAAAACTCAGAGACATCACACACAGGTGTATTGTGCAAACTGTACTTCATAGGGATGTTTAGATAGCTATAGAAGAATTCACATTTTTTATATTTAACTTACAGGTCTCAGTTTAAATGCTTCAGTTTGTTTTCTATTCTATTGTATCCTATCAGTTTAAATGCTTCAGTTTGTTTTGATATTATGTTAGGCCTATATTATAAATCTAATAAATAATTGACCTTTTTTTTCAATTAGAGTCTCTTATGCTCATCAAGGATATATTTGTTTGATCAAAAATACAGAAAAAATGCAGTAATATTGTGAAACATTATTGCAATTTCTAACATTGGTTCCCCTTCAGGAACTCGAGCTGTGTCGCAAACGCTTTGGGAACGTCCCTGTGTTCCCACGCTCTGAAACGTGTGTAATTCATCCAAGGGAATCCCGGCTGAAGACCAGGAACACATGCAGAAGCACATGCGGTGGAGACAGTGGCAGCTTCTGTTGTTCAGTAAGCGCTCTATGTGTGTCGCGTCTTATTGTTGTATGTCCTGTTATATTGATTTCATCATGAGTTTCACCCCCGCCCCGGGGTTGTGGAAGCTGTGGGTGTGGCCCCTGAGGGGGCACAGCTCATTGCATCCGGTCTCTCAACCGAGGCTGTTGAGACCATCCTCCAGTCCAGAGCTCCCTTTACGAGGAAATCGTACGCTACTAAATGGCAACTGTTCACTTCTTGGTGTCACAGCCATCAGCTGGACCCAGTCATTTGCCCTGTTGGGCCAGTGTTGGAATTTCTGCAAGAGAGATTTGCCACAGGGTTATCCTCCTCCACTTTGAATGTCTATGTGGATGCTATTGCTGCTCACCACGCCCCTGTGGGCGAGCAGTCTCTGGGGAGGAACCCGTTAGTAACACGTTTCCTCCTGGGTACCAGGAGGCTGAGACCTCCGATACGCCCAAGGATGCCTACTTGGGATTTGGCTGTGGTTCTCGAGGCCCTTTAAAAAGCTCCCTTTGAACCCCTGGAAGAGGTTTCTTTGAGATTACTTACAGTCAAGACTGTATTTCTACTAGTCATCTCTTCCTTGAAGAGGGTCAGTGACCTGCAGGCCCTGTCAGTGGCCTCATCTCGTCTCGAGTTTGCGCTTGGTATGGCGAGAGCATTTCTGTACCACAGGCCGGGATATGTCCCAAAGGTGCCCTCAGTTGTTCCACGGCCAGTCGTACTTCAGGCATTCTGTCCTCCTCCCTTTAGGGATTCTGACCAGGAAAAGCTTAATTGTGTGTGTCCAGTGCACGTCCACAGAGCTGCCCTGTGGAGAAAGTCGGACCAACTATCTGTATGCTACGGTCCTCATAAGAAGGGTCTTCCTGCTAACAAGCAGACCCTCAGCAGGTTGATAGTGGATTCTATAACTACTGCATATGAGTCTTCTTGTCTCCCACCACCTCTGGGGGTCAGGGCTTATTCTACTAGAGGTATGGCGGCCTCCAAGTCCTTCTCATCTGGTGTATCGATGCACGATATTTGCCATGCTGCGGGATGGTCCACCCCTATGACCTTCGCCAGGTTCTACAGCCTTGACCTTGATGCCACTCCTGGCTCCTCAGTCCTCTCAGCCTAGCTGGGCCGCTCCACACTAGGCAGGGATTTGTCAGTATGGTAGCGTGGGTATACTCGTTCCCAAAGCGTTTGCGATGCAGCTCGAGTTCCTGAAGGGGAACGTCCCAGGTTACGTATTTAACCATGGTTCCCTGAGGGAACGAGACACTGCGTCTCGTGCCATACTTCCTGCATCCCTGCGAGCTTTTTTCTTTGATTAATAAAAAGTTAAAAAGAGCACTTATTTAAAATAGAAATCTTTTCTAACAATATAAGTCTTTGCTATCACCTTTTATCCATTTAACACATCCTTGCTGAATAAAAGTATTAATTTACTTAAAAAAATAAAGAAAAAATTACTGACCCCAAACTTTTGAATAGTAACACAAAATTTCTATTTTGAATAAACACTGTTCTTTTTAACTTTTTATTTATCACAGAATCCTGAAAAATATCACGTCACAAAAAAATATTAAGCAGAACAACTGTTTCCAACACTGATTATAAATCAGCATATTAGAATGATTTCTGAAGGATCATGTGACACTGAAGACAGGAGTAATGATGCTGAAAATTGCTTTGCTTCATAGGAATAAATAATATTTTAAAAAGTATATTAAAATAGAAAACTTTTATTTTAAATTGCAATATTATTTTGTGAAATAATATTCAGTATTTTTTTTTATCAAATAGATACAGCCTTGATGAACATAAGAAACTTCTTTAATAAACTTTACTGATCCCAAACTTTTGAACGCAAGTGTATTATACTGTTAAAAAAAAAAAAAAGGGGAAAAAAAAAATTCTCAGGTGACCTAAAATGTACATCATTTAGTCAAGGGTCAAATCAAATATAAATAGCACATTAAGGTTAAAAGTTACACACTGTTTTGTGTGCGCGCTGTACAGGTATGGTATAAAGAATGTTTTTGCTCAGGTGGCCGAAATGTCTGCCCAATAGAGAAAAGTTTTGCTCAGCAAGAAAAAAAATTAGAGGGAACATTGATCATGAGTCCTCTATTGATAATACTGTTTTCTCTAGTGAAAAAGTTGAGTACAGATTGAGTACAGTTTACAAGCCCAATACAGTTCTAAACAAACATTTCAGTGGATTTTGATGTGAGAGGACAACAGGGAATGGATTTTTTCACTAGAGGAAATGCTATTGTGAATTATGCACTATGAATTATAAATTATTATGATTTTGGCCAGAAGCAATTGTTTCACGTTTTACAAACACATACCTTTTCTCTTCACAAGACATTAATTGATCGACTGGATTATTGTGATGTTTTTATCAGCTGTTTGGACTCTCATTCTGATGGCACCCATTCACTGGAGAGGATCCATTGGTGAGCAAGTGATGTAATGCTACATTTCTCAAAAACTGTTCCGATGAACAAACAAACTCATCTATATCTTAGATGGCCTGAGATAATTTTAAGTAAATTTTCATTTTTGGGTGAACTATTCCTTAAAGGGACATCTCTTTCCAATTTTTTTTTAAAAAATATTGCAGAAATCTTCTTGTGCATGACATCAAATAAATGATCAATGAGAGATTAAAAGTAATAATACTAGATCACCTAAAAAGTATCATCTAAGACTTGTAACTGTGTCATTTGTAATAAGTGACACAGTTCTCAAGTAATCTACCCAGCATTGCTGGAAGACATAAACAAATGGTTTGCATTGTAGGATCCTAATCAGTTAGGGATGGATACACAAACACATACAATTCACTAAGAGAATGAATAATGGGCTTTTAAAAACCCTAATTTGAGTCAAATTTATTCTCATTTAATTTTGTTATGAAAAAATGGCATGTGGTACTGTAATTACTGCACTATTTAATTCTCTCACAGTGCTTATACAATGGTGATAAACAAAAGAGCAAGAGAGAGACAGAAAGAGAGAGAGAATTCATTTTTCATTTGGTATTCAAACCAGAGATGGAATACAATACTTCAGACCACTGCAACCCTTTATAAATTGAACTCTTCAAGCATTTAAAAAAAAAAAAAAAAAATATATATATATATATATATATATATATATATATATATATATATATATATATATATGTGCATAGCATTTTGAGAACAGAATTAATGTTACTTAAACTCCAGTGAACATAATAAAACCAAAAACTAGTCCTGATTCACCTGCCAAAACAAACACGGTCTCTGTGACATGATGCAGAAGAGATGATGCATAAATTAAGACTGGCTTTAGGACTGCTGGATAAAAGTTTATTTACCATAAGCTTTATTTGCCAGGAATAAAGGACATAAACAATACTTGCCAAAATTAAAAATCATAAACAAGTGAAAATAAAGATAAACTATGATTAATGGGCCATTGCTAGCTGAGAATGTTACTTTTGCAAATTTAGTTGTGGCCCATATGGTGAAACATTAATTTTGTTTTCACTGTTTGGAAAGACAAATTCAATTTAATTCCACTTTTGTTTTGACTGCATAATAAAATTTAGAAAGCTTAATACATTATATATGCAGATTTAATTAGTAAATGAGTCAAAGTGTGCATATTTTTTTTCTACTATATTTTGACGGAATTGTGTGGAAAGATATGCAAATGAATCTTTAATTTAAAAAAAATAGGAGACAAATGCTGATGTAAATCTGAGATCAGATTTCGGTTTCAGGTCACAAAAGCATACTGATCTGATTATTAATGTAATGAGCATATTTTTTATTGGATATACACTTTTATTTTTTTACCCTTTAAACTTAGACTCTGCTGTTCTTAACATTTAATATCTACGTGAATAGAGTATTATAACTATGTCCAAATCAGCATAAAAGACTATATAAACACACGCAATAAAAATTAGTACTGCATAAAGTCATACCATGCGATATCATTCTTGATAATCAATGACAATAATCTTACAGAATTACACCTAACCTTGAAATTCATTAGAATGCTTATTCTATAAATTAATCATTAAGAAAATTACACATTTGTGCACTTTGTGCCAAACAGTGGGCCTCCACAGGAGTCTGTTCCACCACTTCATTTAAGGCCAAAAAAGTCATTTTAATATGCATGTGTGAAGGTAATATTATGCACCAAAGGTTGGATAAAATGTCCTCTGTCAACAGAGCCCAGTTTTTAAGCGTATAACACTATGTCCTTGGCACAGCTATCAGCCTAAACATCGCTCATTGTTAAAGGGCAAGTCACATATTTCTGTCAAAATAAATGTCAGTGGAGGCACATTTATGGTCTCTGATAAGATTATGTCATGTAGGAACATAATCCTGTGCTGATAATATACACTAATGACATACTCAATCAAATACTCCTGAATTTACTGCAAACAAGGACAAAAATAGACTAGAAAGGGACAAAAAAAAAAAAAAAAAAAAAAAAGAATATACACAAAGTCAATTAAATAAAAAACAGCCACAACACAGATTAGACTAATAGTGCATTTTAAATGGCATACACGATGCCTGCATAGGGGACTACAAAGGAAGAATAATCATGGCTGATCCGAACCAAAAAAAAAAAAAAACTTTAGAACTTTGAAATGAAAGTTTTTGTAGGGTTCAACTGATGGACACTTTGAGAAGTTCTCTCTCTGGATCATTTCTTTATGAATCTTTACAAGGTTTGCCAGGAATAATGTAAATCAAACCATCTGCACCTGAAATATGCTTTGGCTGAGTAAACAAAATGGTGTGGAAAAGAAAAATCCTCCATCTCTCTAACTCAATTAAATAATAATAATAGGCCTATCTTGCTTTTGCTTTTGGAACTGGTTATTGCTGTTGCTATTTTAATAGAGGAGTTGAAAAAAATATGGTTACACTTTATTTTATGCTGTCCTTGTTATGTAATGTTATGTAATTATACAATTTAGTACTAATTAAGAAGCATTAATTAGCATGTATACTTACTATAGGGTTAGGGTTAGAATCAGAGTTTGGTTTAGGTTTAGTTGTGCATAATTTACTGTTATTACTGTAGTAAGTGCAGTACATGTAACATGCAACAATGGCACAGTAAAATAAAGTGTTACCGAAAAAAGAAGCATAAACTGTGGCATTTCAATTATTTAATAATTGAACATACAACTTTGTTTACTATACCCTGTTTAACTACTATTTACGCTTAAAATATAACAAAATATTAAAGTAGTTGTTTATTAATTAAAATAATAATTAAATGTTTTCATAAAGTTTAACAATTTAAAAGCATTTTATTTCAGTTTGCATTCTAAAAAGTTTATCACCTATATCATAATTATGTAAAATATATTAAATCATTTTTACATTTTAAATATATTGATGAGTCAACAACAGTTTTTAACAAGATGCCCATTATGTATATTATATGAAATAATGTCCATTATGTATTTTAAAGCTAAAATTCAACAAAATCATTTTAATTTTAAGTGCACATCATTTGCTCCTGACTTTATCGTTTAAATCTGAAATTACCTTAATTTTAGAAAGTAAAAGAACAATACTAAACATCCAAAAATGTTTTAAATATGGCTGTCAATCGATTAAAATATTTAATCGCGATTAATCGCATGATTGTCATGAGTTAACTCGCGATTAATTGCAATTTAATCGCACATTTTTATCTGTTCTAAATGTACCTTAAATTAATACTTTTCATGTTTTAAATACTCTAATCAACATGGGCAATGACAAATATGGATGCTTTATGCAATATATGTTTAATATTAGTGAAACCATAGTTAACAGAGCCTGAAGACTAGACATGTTTCAAAGATCATAGATGTGTTTCAAAGAACTTGCTCATGTCTTTTAGACACGTGAAAAAAGAAATACCAGGTTCCCATTACTTCTCTTTCTTTGCACTGAGCAATTTACTTACACAAACCTGTTTACGTTTCTGCATGAAAGGGCATCTCACTTCTTCTGAACATGCAAAATGTACATTTATTATTTATTATTACATTTGTTTGCCTCTCTGTGCCCACATACTGTATTTTGATGCAGCTAAATTCTCAATAAAACTGTTTTCATTGATATATTTTACTGTTTCTTTTGTCAGACAACGGAATGAATATGAAATAGTGACTGAAACGCGACCCATTAAGACTAAATAACCAGCTCTCCCTTCCAAGATGTTAATCTGCACAAAAATCCTGATTTATAATCCAGCCATCGTCTGATAAAATCAAATAGGCTATACATAAGATAAAGACAATAGCTGTGCTGTGATTTGGGCTATACTTGCATGTTAAATTAGAGAAGCAACATAATATCTGTTTTAACAGCTGAAAGCGTGTTCCTCTCATCCGCGTGCTGAACAGAGCAGACGCGGAGGGAGAAAGAGAGAGGTGTGTGCGCAGCGGGAAAGAGAGACCTCGCGCTCGCGCGGCAGTACCAGCGAGTCTCAGAAACTAAATAAGGTTTGGGCAAACCCTATAAAGATTTCTCGCTAGGCGCTTTTTGAAGAAAAAAAAAAAAAAAAAAAAAGTTGCTCAATTGGTCTGAAAAGTCGCTAAATTGGCAACAATGTCAGCATATCCATCCATTTCCATTTCTCCAACTATAGTAGTACGGGTTAGGCCACGGGTCAAACAGAAAATGTGCGCTGCGTTAATCGTGCGTTAATAAAATTAGTGCCGTTAAAATGAATTTGTGTTAACGTGTTATTAACGCGTTAACTTTGACAGCACTAGTTTTAAACTTTTCTTTTTTTCAGAAAAAGTGTCGTCCACGTTGCAGCTGTCCTCTGTTACAGTCACCCCGGTTTTCCCCTAAAGTAAGTCCATCATTCACATGGAAAGCACGCAAGAAGGTGTAAGAAGCTTACACAGCAACCTGTCTGAAAGCACACAACCTGACATGTCACCTGACAGAGGGCCACAACCTTAACCTTTCTGACCTCATGGGACACATAACACAAATTTTGCTGACACTTGGCCTTATGTTACCTGCAGGCAGGAAAGAGACGTATTGATGTTGGACATTTTTCAAAGAGATAAAAGCCTTCGCTCACTCCCTGCGGCTTTATGAGACAGATTGAAAAAAAAAAAATGCTCTGAAGTCTGGGTTGCTTTTAGAACACTGATTGTGTTGTTTGCGTGGCTGACAGGCCATTGTGGACCGGGTCCCTGTTGAGCCAGATCAGTTACTTGTGATTCATGTGTTTCTAAGGGCTAGAAAAAAGTTGCTTGAAATGCAAATTGATATGGTTGGGCTCTGGGTAGCTGTGTAGACGGTTCGGATGTTAGAATACCATAATGTTCATTGCCGCTGCTATTGTGGATCTCATGAAAGAAAGTGAATGATACACCACATTAGTCCACAGCCCAGAGAAAATAAGACAGCATTTTTTTCATTAAAGCTGAGATGAGAAAAAACAAGAAGAATATGCTGCATCTGCGACTTCACTTTGTCAAGCTACAACAGCACGGCATAAGCATGTAAACAACAATATTTGGAAAAAAATATTTTTGCAGGTCTATGCTTTATTTCTGTGGATGCAGTGGGATCCCAAGAAAGTTTAGAGACAAAAAAATCAATACTTCTAGTCTCAGACGGCAAGATGTATTTGCATTTTGATATACCATGAATATTTTGTTCCAGTATTAATGTTAAGATACTGAAAAATTTCAGCAACCAAAAATATATGGCTAATCAGATTTGGAGGGCCGAATTCATTGGCCTAAAAGGTATAGTTTAGCTAGCGCTTGTCCAATGACACATTTTGATTTTGTGCACACAATGTGGATAAGCTACAACAGATACAATATTATTTTCTCATTTTTAAATTGATCTTCAGTTGATAGATTTTTGTGGTGTTTTCAGCTGATGGATGAACAAAACTTCATTAAGCATTATTTGTAGAATGTCTACTCTACATCCAATAATTGCAATAAACTTTGCTTTTTGTTTTGATAAGAAAAGTAGTAGCTTTTAAGTTCCGGCAATTTAATAAATTCAAATAATAAACAATGTTTTGACAATCTTTAATGTGGCCTGATGGACTGCTGTAGCATGTGAACCTTATATCTATCAGAATAATATCAATATCATATAATTTAATAATTCTATTAGTATTTCAACCATGGAAAGACATCAATAAAACAGCTTGAAAATTAAAAAATTTAACCCAGTGGTAGGGTTTGACCATATTTGACCCAAATTTGGGTTGAAATGTTTTTAAGTTTTACAAGGTAGCTCCACCTTATGTTCGTTGTGATGTCAAATGACACGTCTCGCTGAGGTCTGGGTTGATCGATCAGTCCCGAGTTCACAGGTTGGATATCTGACTTCAAGCGGCATTCTACTGGCCAGATTTACTAACAGTCTTTTGGCGTTAAAATAGTTCTGTCAGGATTTACTAAAGACGCGCAGTGACAAATTAGCGCTGAAAAGGTGTGGACAGTTATATTTGCGCCTGATCTTATTTAATATGCATTTGTAGGAGTTTCCCTTTCAGACGCAAAATTTATGGGAGGAGAGTATTCAAACGAATCACACTACAAGGTTTACTAATGCTCATCAAATTACTGGTACTTGCGCCATTATTTAATTCCTAAAAAAAGCATGTCAAACTATTTTGCGCTTGAAATGGCTGCAACTGTTGTTATAGGAGGAGACACCGCAGAGAATAGAGAGCGTGTGGTAGAAGGGAGAGGATTTTTTCCACATGTATTAATTTATTTGGAATGCCAGAAGAACATTATCAACAGTTTGCCAGTTTACCCAGTAAGACTTCAACACCCTGGGTTGGCAGTTGATGGAAAACACAGTGTACTGCAGCCATGGAAGCCATCAAACGAACTTGGTCAGAGATTACAGATTCTACACAACCTAAAATGCCTCGTCAACTTACAGTGTAATACTCTGACTCATTGCCACTGTCAATTGTGCTCATTCCTGTTGCATGTCCCTAGCAGTTAATATTACATATATAACCTATGTTTATATAACATATATGTTTAAATTGCATATTGATAATCCAGATATCGGCCCAGTTGCAACCCCTATGGGTCCCACATGGGTGTGTTGGCTGGGTAGTTTCTGTGAACGAAGGTAGGTATAATTTAATTTCAGCTAAGAAATGTTCCTTAAGCCAACTGAAAGGGCAAACAGAGTCATAATATAAGTTTAATGCAGCAAAGAATTAAAAACAGACATACAGTATAAAAAGAAACGTCTCGTTCCCTGATGGAGGGAATGGAGACGTTATGTTGTGACTCGACATTATGGGGTCTTCTTTGGGAGCCCGAATCCTCTCTGATAAAGAGAAAACGGCAATGAAATTTGGCTAGTGGATTTGCATGCTGAACTACTCCCCATGCACACGAGTATAAATAGGCGACAGGTGCATCCACTCATCAGGTTTTATGCTGAGAACTTGTCCCTGGCAACCATCGATGGTTCGAGGTTGTGGAAGGGAGACATAACGTCTCCAGTCCCTCCATCAGGGAACGAGGGTTATGTACGTAACCAAAACATTCCCTATCTGTCGGTCACTACGAGTTATGTCATGACTCGATATTATGGGGTCCATGGAAAGCGCCACAACCTGAACCCCGTCACAACCCTACGGCATTATAAATGTTGACAAGCCACCGTGTGTCAGACAAATGCTATGCAAAGGTCGTAACCTTCCCACCGCCCCAGCGCAAATTCGCTAACCTTGATACCCGCAGGGACCAAAGGTGAGTATATCGCTGCTGGTGATAGCCAAGCCGCTGTTCCTTTCACCACAGAAATTTCTTAACAAAAGGGATTTCGACCTTCAATGAAAGACTGCTTCAAGTCTTTCCTATTTGTTGTTACAGCTTGACAGTAACGATGGGGAAGCGAGCCTCCCAGAGAAGGGCGCTACAGAGGCCACATCCTACCCATAGGCAGTTGACATGTGGAGCCACTGATATGGACTGACGCAGGCCTGGGGCAGTTCTACATATGGAATGGGTCTCTGAGGCAGGTCCTACCTAAGAGTAGGGATGGAACGACTGCCAGCAGAGACTGACAGAATGGTCTGTCAAAGGGAAGGCACGAGTTCACCGAGAGGGAAACCTTACCGTGGAAAAATACACATATGGGATTGCCTGAAGTGATTCAAGCCATATGGACACCTAGCCCAGTATAGGGGCTGACCGGAGAGACCCGGGCAAGATAACACCAATACTGGGCCTGGCGTCAGACTGCTCCGCCCAGTCTGACTGACGGGGGTGCTGGAGGATACTGCACCAGGGTTCACCACCTGGGGAACTGTACTGGAGGATGAAAGAGATGATAAGTGTTGTGCATCAATTGAAACTTTGAAGTATCTATTTTTTTTTGGGGTACATTCACAATAAAAACAAAATGTTGTGGTTTTGGAAAATAAAGAAAACAAACAGGGTGCGCTCTCTGTCTTCGCCGTCTCCGCGAGCTGCTTTTAGAAACGCGTCACTAAAATGAACTGTAACTCGGCGAAATCTCAACACAGACACATGGGAGTTATATCTATAGAAAGCTTGAAGTGTCTACTTTTAAATGAAGTCTTATCAAAAACAAATATTCTGTGATAAAGTAATCCGTATGAAACCAACACGATGTTCAGTCTTTCCCGTCTAACTCATTATCTTTAATGCAATCCTGCCCCCTCGCGGCTCGCGCCGTTCATATGTAAATATCCACGTGATACACGTGCGCATGGAAACGCCCAACATAAACAAAGCGCGAGAAGTTCGTTCATTGCGGCTACTGTCCGTTTCTGCAAGAAGACGCCCTGAGTAAAGGCTGGATTTCCCGCAAAAGAAGAACAAGATTTCATCGAGTAGAGGAGATCAATCTGATGAGTAAGTAATGTTTCTTTTTTGCATTAGTTAACGTGTTATTGTGACATAAACAAGAACACATTTACTAGTTAGGTTGTTCCCAAACTACAACATGATGAATGGTAGGCATCTAAGAATGTTTAGACCATGTTTATTATTAATACTCTGTTCACAAATAGATTTTAATAACATGCTAAACAATAATAATTAGTTTCTCAGATGTAAAATATCCTTTTTTATAGTACAAAGCATGTGTGAGTCTATGGCTACAGAATCATATCATAGGCTACTATAAAACCATACATACTAGGCTATATGACAACAAAATCATAGTTGGGTTTTTCCCAAACTATAATTCCTGACTACAATATTTGAAATCGAGTAAAACATTTTGAATATGAAAGGCAATTCATTGTATTTAAATTGATTACGGCGTGATGATGTTTTCATGCTCTATATAAAACAATAAAAGTAATATAAGTGTACACTGTAACTTGATCAATGCTACGAGTCTAAGTATGTTTAGAACATGTTTATTATTAATAGCCTACTCTGTTCAGAAATAGATTTTAATAACATGCTAAACAATAATAATTAGTTTCTCAGATATAAAATGTCTTTTTTTTTTTAATGATAATACAAAGCATGCGTGAGTCTATGGCTACAAAATCTGTAGGTTTTGTAGCCATAGACTCACGCATGCTTTGTATTATGCTCCTGATATTAACATGCTCACAAATGTTACAAATTTTTTTTTTTTGTTGTTGTTGTTGTTGTTGTTGTTGTTGTTTTTTGGTTGTTTGTATTTTAGTGAATCAGGTACCTGAACCACAGATGAATCCTGATGACTTTCTTCAAACTGTTTTCCTCTGAGAGCGCTGTACCAACATCAGATGTTCAACTACACTGATCTACACTGAGCTCCTTGACTACTGATTATGTTTTTTTCTTCTTGAATCCATGGAAAGAAGCAGAAACACTTAAATAACACACGTAAATATCAGGTATGATTTACTTGTTTCACTTGTTGGACAGAATCTGTTGCAGGAATGACTCAAAGTCTGTTCACATCTCTGTGGTCAGTGTGCACAATGTGTCTTTGACCTTCATTATGTATGTTTTGATTATACTGTGTTGTAAATAAAATACAAATAATTTAAACAACCCATTTTTTCAGTCTCCTCACATTCTGTCTTACCTGCCTCAAAGTCACAGTCACACTGATGGGCCATTAGAGGCCATTAGGGGAGGGCCCTTTGTCTCTCAGGGGAGAATCACTTAATATTCAGGGACATTGCCACTCCCTCGCATTTTGGCTTTCAATCACAAAACATGTCTTTAAAAATTTAAATCAATATATTGTTTTCTGTGAATGAGTAAGCAGAATGATTGTCCCATAATTTTGAAGTAAATATTCTAGCCTGCAATACTAATTACTCAAAAGTCTTATTCAGAACTATTTAGTGTGGGTTTTATGGCCTTATTTCAGCTACATTTTTCCCCCAAAACTTACTAACCACGCATAATATTTTTTTTCTAAAAAATGCAAACATGTACATCCATCAGGGTCACATATTATTGTAGCACAGTTTGTGCTGAATACAAACAAATTACATGTTGGTCAATAGTATGTTTTAAGTAGCTGAAATAAGCACAAATATCAGGGCATGTCAAAACATCTCAAGGGCCCCAAAATCACCTCAGACCCCAGGGGGTTAACTGAGTCCAGTGGCTCAAAGGAATCCCCTGAAGGCCAGCCAGGACGGTAGAGAGATCCCAGGAGGGCACCAGGGGTCGCTTAGGAGGATTTAACCTTCTGGCACTCCTCAGGAACTTGATGATGAGACCGTGCTTTCCCAGGGACCGGCCATCCACTGCGTCGTGATGTGCTGCGATAGCAGCCACATACACTTTCAAGGTGGAGGGTGACAGCCTACTAGGGATGGCTCGATACCATAATTTTGGCTTTGTTACGATACCAGAATGTAATACCTCGGTACTGATACTAAATCGATACCATAGGTGACAAATAACCAGCCTCAAAAGATAAGTGAATTGAAAACAATTTTATTAAAATAGTAATAATAATAATAATAATAGTAAATATCATAATAACTTTGTATCACACTGTAACAAAAAACCTACAGGGAACGTAGGTTACATTATGATGTTGGAGAAAAAATATATATAATTGAAGTAATACAATGAAAATATATTCAAATCTTCTTATCTTTTCAGTGCAAACACATAGTGCAAACAAAATGTCTCAAAATGTAACAAAAAACCTACCGGGAACATATGTTACATTTTGACTTGAGTTTGAAGGGAAAAAAATACAACTGAAGTAACGCAATTAAAAGTGCAAAGTGTTATTCTAACAATCAAAGTAATATTTAAAATCACGTTATTATTTCTCTCTCTCTCAGATATAAATCTCTCTCGGCTGCTTCATATTAGCGGTCGGCAGCGCGGCAGAAACATTCCCTTCATATCATTGATACTAAAATTAATAGCAAAACCCTTGCTTAATACAAATTCAATTAATATTCGATTGTATGAAGTGCAATAAGTGCATATATTACGTAACCAAAACTCCACTGGTTCTAGCGTGTCACACATGCACATTTGAGCTTACTGTATCGCATCTGTATGTGCGTTGATCAGTTGTAAATAAAAGTTCAAATTAAATCTGAATTTATGAATGATGCACTCACCTGTCGATCTCTTAATTCTCTGAAAAGATCAGGATGAGCAAGCGACAAATGCTTAAA
This sequence comes from Spinibarbus caldwelli, assembly GCA_039654775.1. NCBI lineage: Eukaryota > Metazoa > Chordata > Actinopteri > Cypriniformes > Cyprinidae > Spinibarbus > Spinibarbus caldwelli. The sequence goes on from CM077234.1 coordinate 8,338,569, forward strand.
AAGGTTTGATGTGTTGCCTCCTGTGACAACACATGATTTATAGCATCGCTTGCATACAGGTGCAGTAAGGTCAGTTCGTTCAGCTTTGTCATCTATTTTGTATGCAAAGTAATGCCATATTTCACTTCTATTGTTCTCTTTATTTATTAATTTCGGGTGCTTTGATAGAGTTTCTGTTTGATCCATTGCGTTGGTCTGTTGTCACATTTACCGGTTGTGCAGCAATTTGGGAAGCACTGCCACCTACTGGTGCACTTCGCAACAGCAGCGTATGAAATACCGAATTGAGCAAAATGATGATATCGTACCGTTTGAAATATAATATATACCGGTATTTTTCCAGTACCGGTATACTGCGCATCCCTACAGCCTACGCTCCAACCTTTTTTGCAGGAAAGAAAGCACTACTCCAATCGTGCATCTTCGGGGGTCTTCTTGGCAAGAAGAACACCAGCTCGCGAACAGACTCCACTTCAAGGCAATAGCTCGCATTGTAGAGAGGGCTCTGGCCTGAGTGATAGTGTCTTCCACCGCCGGTGGGAGATCACTTAGGTCTGCCATGTCCAGATCGTGCCAAAAGTGCCAAGCCTCTGAGAAAGAAGGCCTTTCCCCAGAGGGATGCGCCAAGGAGGGGCTGTCACGAGGAGCATGAGTTCTGAAAACCAGGTCCGGGTGGGCCAATACGGCGCAACCAGCAGGACCTGTTCCTCATCCTCCCTGACCTTGCACAGTGTCTGTGCGAGAAGGCTCACTGGGGGAAACGCATACTTGCGTAAAGTCCGAGGCCAGCTGTGTGCCAGTGCATCCATGTCGAGGGGGGCCTCGGTCAGGGAGTTATACAGCTGGCAGTGGGAGGACTCATGGAAGGCAAACAGGTCTACCTGAGCTTCCCCGAATCGACTCCAGACCAGCTGGTCTCGGGATAGAGTCACCATTCTCAGGGGAACGTGAGCTGTCGTGAGAGCGCATTCCCCGGGATGTGGATGGCACACAGCGACTTGCACCGCGTCTGACTCCAGAGGAGGAGATGGCGGGCGAGTTGTGACATGCGACGTGATCGTAGACAACCCAGCCAGTTGATGTACGAAACGGTTGCAGTGTTGCCCGAGCGGACCAACACGTGCTTGCCAAGCAGCAGTGGCCGGAACCGCTGCAAGGCTAGTAGCACTGTCAGCAACTCGAGGCAGTTGGTGTGCCAAAGCAGTCGAGGCCCTGTCCAGAACCCCGAGGCTGCCTGTCCGTTGCATGTAGCACACCAGCCCGAACTGGAGGCATCTGTCGTGACAATGACATGCTGAGACACTTGTTCTAAGGGCACTCCGGCCCGTAGAAACACAAGGTCCATCCAGGGGTTGAACAAGTGGCAACATGTCGGCATGATGGTCATGACTGATGCGCTTCTGCATCAACATCTTGAACGGAAGCTTGTGAAGGGCCCAATTCAAGACACGCAGATCCAGGACTGGCCGAAGACCACCGTCTTTCTTGGGCACAATGAAGTAAGGGCTGTAAACCCTGACATCATCTCAGCCGGAGGGGCAGGCTCGATTGCGTCCTTTGCCAATACGACTGCAATCTCCTCGCACAGGACAAAGGCGTCTTGGACTGCAACCAAAGTATCGAGGAAGCTGCAGAACCTGAGGGGGTCGCCTAGCTGAGTCAGACTGTTCGAATGAGCCAGCGGGACGGGTTGGGCAGCGCGAGCCATGCTCCCAAACTCTGTGGAAGTGGCATCAAAGGGACAATCGGTATATCTACAGTGGTGCAGTGGTGGGAATTCGTGCTAGATCATGACAGGACTCCCCATGTCCCCGGAGGAACCGGCCAAAGATGCGTGGGAAGGCATTGCGTCCCTCAACCGCAATCTCTTGGCCGCTGGCAATAGGGGGCGTCGTGGGCGAGAGTGAGGAGGCAGTGCATCGCTCACTGTCAACCCACAAGCCTGATGGCCCAGAGGAAAAGGAAACTGCTCTTTCTTTGAGAATGTGGTTATCACTGGCCCTTGGCCAACAGCAGAGCAGAACAAAGCAAAGATTCTCCACCCGGAGGAAGGAGTGGCGCTGTTCTCGCTATCTCCGGAAGAGAAGCACTTCCTCGGTTCTCCGGGCTGTCCGTGTCAGGGCCGCCTCGTCGTCTTCCTGGGAGACTTAGGGGCCGGCTGGGACACAGGGGGACACAGACGCGCCGGCCTCGACATGGTCCCAGCACGGGGCGAAGCAACCGCAGGAGGGCGCCCTCGGCGATGGGCAGGCTGAGGCATGGCCCGCTGTGGAACGGTGGCAGGTGGAGGATCACGCCGGGGCAGGATGTGCTACATAGCCTCAGTCTGCCTTTGTACTGTTGAGACTGCTGGCAGAGTCCTCGACAGTGTCACCGAATAGCCCAACCTGGGAGATGGGAGCGTCAAGAAAGCGCACTGTCGACGTCACTCATCTCAGCAAGGCTGAGCCATAGATGGCACTCTTGGACCACTGATGTGGACATCGCCTTCCCAAGGAACCGTGCCGAGACTTTCGTCGCCTGGGGGCAAAATCAGTCACCGAGGGCAGTTCCAGGATCAACCTCGGGTCGGTACTACCCTCGTGCATTCGTTTAGTGCCTTGGCTTGGTGTACTTACAGGATAGCCATGGCATGCAGGGCACAGGCGGCTTGGCCCGCAGGACTGCAGCTTTGGTGGTGAGCCGTCATCAGCTTACAGGCTTTGACGTTTCCTCCAAGTAGCGGCGTTTTGCGGGCACAGGTGCATCGCAACTGCACTCTTCACCTGGGGAATGTCAACGTACCCCCTAATCCTCTAGGAGGAGGCAGACAAGTGGCTTCCAGCCGAAAAGGGGCTGTCCACGACTTCATCAGGCCCTCATGCACCTCCGGGAAGAAAGGAACCAGGGCAGGGCGTGGTTGCAAGCCACGGCCCATGCCGAGGAACCAATCATCCCGCCCGGGAAAGCATGGCCGTCAACTCTGGGTCCGATTCAGTGGTGGCAACAACACCGAAGGGGGGTAGCCCCACCGAATCTTCATCTTCAGAGGACGATAGCCCATCTCCTGATGCTGTTATCGACATCTGATCCTCTATCGGTGCACCGAATGAAACGCTGGGCACACCGTCAGATGGCACAGCAGAATCACCAGGGAGCCGCACAGAACAGCTGCTGCGGGAGGTCCACGGGGACTGGCCCGACGGAGAGGCTCTCACTATAGCCCTCAGATCGGCCAGAGCACTAGCCAATGGTTCTCTGCTCGTGGCAGAGAAGCCAGCGCAGATAGTGACAGAGGGAGCCCCTCCCATCCCTGTGAGAGAGAGGTGCGATCACAGAGCTGCAATGGTTACACCCTCACAGTGAATGCATAAACCATCCACGAACGCAGCTTCAGCGAGCTGGATGCCCAGACAATGAAGACAACAACCGTGGCTGTCAACAGAGGATAGGAAACGACCATAACCAAGAGGACACGGACAGAATGGGGTCTTTAAAAAGAAGCAAGCCATCCGCGATCAGAAACTGCTCTTTTGGATGAAGCACCCAGGGAAATCACTGAATTAACAGGGACCCCACTGATTGTGCCGTAATGCCACACAGAACAGCCTCTTCTTCCAGCAGCAGAGAGAATAGAGCCCTGCAATTCAGCCTGGGCCCGATGGGCCCTGACTTTTTTACGCCCCTAGGGCGGGCTTCGGAACAATTTTTACATCATCTGCTACACTGCTGCAGAATTGCTGCTACTGTTGGTTATTGCTGTAGTTGTAGATTATTGCTGCTGCTGCAAGCAAGTACAGGAACTTGCTACTGCCAATGCATAAGGAGATACGGTGCCATGAGTCTTTAAGACATACTGCTGCTGCACAAATAGCATATAAAATAACCCATAGCAGATCTATACAGGTGGAGCTAGGGAAGGTGGAGGGTTTCAGAGAAACTCTGAAAACGCACTGCAGGAATCTCAAATGAATGCTAGCCAGCCATATAAATGCAAGGCAGTAAGCTCATTAGCTGCATATGCAGCATGAACCAATCAGCTTGTGCCAAGTCGTTTAACTCTCTGAATATGACCAGTTACGTTAACAACCCGTCAGCTTGCACCATCTAGAGTTTCATGACTGAACTATTATATTTCAATCATGACAACTCTTGGAAGATTTTAGCATGGTGATGGATATGACAATGTTAATGTATTTGGTCTTGGAGGAATAGATCTGCTACACTGCTGCTGAATTGCTGCTACCGTTGGTTATTGCTGTAGTTGTAGATTATTGCTGCTACTGCAAGCAAGTACAGGAACTTGCTACTGCCAATACATATGGTGATACAGTGCCGTGAGTATTTAAGACATACTGCTGGTACACAAATAGCATATAAAATAACCCCCCAACAAAGTTGGAAGAAGCAAACAAAACAATTAAATATGTATGCTGCTGCTATCCAATAATATGCTTAAAATCATCCCTATAAGGCAGAAGAAATATAAAGGATAAAACCCCCCAGAACAAGCAGATTTATTGCCAAGACATATGTACTGCTGCTGCTCCGGAGAGCCGTGAGACCGTGTGTTTGCTATCTATGAGCCTGGGCCGGCTGTGCCGAATGGTTTAACGCTAGTGAACTATGGCTGTGTGTCCCTGATTGGTTGACCAGATAGCTTAAACTAGTGACCTGAGTTAAATGTGTTTCTGGGCTAATGGAGCCCAGATAAATTAACTAGTGGCTTAACAATGTGAACCTGAGTGCTGTACCCTTAGGTTTATTTAACTAATGACCTAAATAACTATGTGTGTCTGAGCCAATAGCTCAAACTTACCTAGGTAGAAACGCGCACTATGTGTGTCATTAATAAACAGGAATCACACTGTAGGCTGATAGATGAAGTAACCCCCAGCAGCCACCTGACTCAGGCTTGGGCTTAGTTTATTTAGTTTTAAATTTGTTATCCAAGAGTTGTAATTTTCTTTTTTCCCCCATTAACGTTCAACAACGTTACTGCAATGGAAATAATTACCTTTAACTTATTAATAAGCTAACAAAATATTTGGCAAAAGAATAAAACACTGTACACCCTGTACTTGTGGTGTCAGATGCCCAGGACTAATTCTGCCTCAAAAGCAGCTGCTCATTTATTTTGATAATTTAAAATATTTATATTGCATATTAAGAACAATAATGTTTGCAATGTATGAACACATCATTGCTAAATGCATGGCTCATTCCAAGATGATCTTGAGCAAGACACTACAGTGACTTTATTTAAATGCAATTGTCTGCTTTTATATTAATTGTGTCCAAATTAAAATTCGCAATAGAGAAATGCTGTGCATGCTGCTGAGAAAAATCTCGATGACTGAATGCCTATGCAAGCTGCTGCTACTGCACAAGAGACTGAACTGCTGAGAGCTCCATTAATTAGGCATATAAGTAGCTAGGTGAATGCTATTTTACTCTAACATGGTGTCTACGCCAGACGCAAGCGGCACAACATGACAAAGTCAATAGACCCGTTGAGATAGGTAAAGCTGTCCGCAATGTATGCAGTGCGATATGGCCAGTGCAACAAAACTTCTGCTACTGCTGCTATTGATAATATTCACTAACATTTCTATGCTGAGTTGAAGTACATGCTGTTGCTGTCAATGATATTCACAATGTTGTAGTAGGAATTTACTGTGCGAGCTGTTGCAGTTGTAATATTTAATCAGAATTTGCGAAGCATAATCTACTGCTACTGCACGAAACCTGCTGTAAGCCCTGTTGAATAAGCAAAGTAATAAATGCCTATTGCACTTTAAAGAGTTAATTTACACTCCATGGGTTGTCACTAAAATTTCATGCAACTAAAGCGCTTTCTGCTGCCGCTGCTATATTAGCAACAATAATATGACTTGCTATACATGCTGCTGCTAATATTATTTCTAACCTTGCATCTGAATTTGCTATGCATGCTATAAAATTTGTTAAATTTGTGATCTGAATAGCTATGCATACTGCTGCACAAAAGTACTTAGAATTGCTACTGCCCCTTTATTAAATAAATAAATAATTATTAAACGCCTTCGGCATTACAGGCAGTAAGTAAGTTTATTAAATAACAAAACACAACCAATTAATGCTTATTTTGCTTTGAAGAGTTCTATAAACCCTGTTGAATTGAATAGCAAAGTATAAAAGTTAACTACCATCCAAGGCTTATCTTGTCACTGAAATTTCATGCAACTAAATATACTTTCTGCTGCCGCAGCTATATTAGCAACAATTATAATTGGATTTTCATGCAGACTGCTGCTAATATTATTTCTAACATTGCATCTGAATTTGCTATGCCATTCTGCTGCTATTAAAATTAGCTAAAAATTGCGATCTGAATAGCTATGCATACTGCTGCTACAGCTGCACAAAAGTAATCAAAATTATAAGCGTCATTATTAACCCTCTGGGGTCGACAAACGCGGATACGCGTTTTGTGGCAGATTTTCCTGATAAGGCCGAAATGAGCTTGAATTACTCTGCCATTTCTGATCGTACAGATAAGAGCAATACACCATTCGAATCTGTAAGGGGTCTACTTTTATTTGTATACACTCATTATAACAACTAAACTTTGTGCTTTTGAAGAATAAAGAAAACAAACAGGGTGCGCTCTCTTCCTTCTCTGTCTCCGTGAGCTGCTTTTAGAAACGCGTCACTAAAATGAACTGTAACTCAGCAAATACTCAGCACACAGACATGGGAGTTATATCTATAGAAAGCTTGAAGTGTCTACTTTTAAATGAAGTAAGTCATATCTAAAACAAATATTCTGTGATAAAGTAATCCGTATGAAACCAACACGATGTTCAGTCTTTCCCGTCTAACTCATTATCTTTAATGCAATCCCGCCCCCTCGCAGCTCGCGCCGTTCATATGTAAATATCCACGTGAGACACGTGCGCATGGAAACGCCCAACATAAACAAAGCGCGAGGAGATCGTTCATCGCGGCTACTGTTCATTTCTGCAAGAAGACGCGCTGAGTAAAGGCTGGATTTCCCTCAAAAGAAGAACAATATTTCATCCAGAAGAGAAGATCAATCTGATGAGTAAGTAATGTTTCTTTTTGCATTAGTTAACGTGTTATTGTGACATAAACTTGAACACATTACTAGTTGGGTTTTTCCCAAACTACAACATGATGAATACTACACATCTAAGAATGTTTAGACCATGTTTATTATTAATAATCTGTTCACAAATATATTTTAATAGCGTGCTAAATGATAACAATTACTTCTCAAATATAAAATATCCTTTTTTTATAGTACAAAGTACATCCTTTTATAGTACAAAGCATGCTTGAGTCTATGGCTGCAGAATCATATCTTAGGCAACTATAAAATCATACATGATGTTCAGGATGGCTATATGACTACAAAATCATAGTTGAGTTTTTCCCAAACTATAATTTGGATTATAGTTGGAATATAGTTTGAAATTGAGTAAAACATTTTGAATATGATAGGCAATTCATTGTATTTAAATTTCTTACCGCACGATGTTTTCATGCTCTATATAAAACAAAAGTAAGATGAGAGTACACTGTAACATGATGAATGCTACGAGTCTATGTATGTCTAGAACATGTTTATTATTAATAGCCTACTCTGTTCAAAAATAGATTTTAATAATGTGCTAAACAATAATAATTAGTTTCTCAGTTATAAAATGTTTTTGTTTTTATGATAGTACAAAGCATGCGTGAGTCTATAGCTACATATATACAGATGCTCGTGATATTAACATGCTCACAAATGTTTTTTATTTTTTTTTTATTTTGGTTGTTTGTATTTTATTGAATCAGATACCTGCACCACAGATGAATCCTGCTGACTTTCAGTCTCTTCAAACTGTTTTCCTCTGAGAGCGCTGTACCAACATCAGATTTTCAACTACACTGAAATTCTATGGTAAAACAAGTTCCTTGACTACTGATTATGTTTTTTTCTTCTTGAATCCATGGAAAGAAGCAGAAACACTTAAATAAAACAAGTAAATATCAGGTATGATTTACTTGTTTCACTTGTTGAACAGAATCTGTTGCAGAAATGACTCAAAGTCTGTTCACATCTCTGTGGTTAGATCAGTGTGCACAATAATGTGTCTTTGACCTTCGTTATGTATGTTTTGATTATACTGTGTTGTAAATAAAATACAAATAATTAAAAAACAATTTTTTTTCAGTCCCCTCACATTCTGTCTTACCTGCCTCAAAGTCACAGTCACACTGATGGGCCATTAGGGGAGGGCCCTTTGTCTCTCAGGGGAGAATCACTTAATATTCAAGGCTATTGCGACGCCCTTGCATATAGGCTTTCGATCACAAAACATGTCTTTAAAAATTTAAATCAATATATTGTTTTCTGTGAGTGAGTAAACAAGCTGATTTTCACATAATTTTGAAGCAAAAACTCTAGGCTACAAGATCCAGTTCTCAAAAGTCTTGTAAACAGATGTTCTGTATGTGTTTTATGGGCTTATTTCAGTGACTTCAAACTTTTAGTTTTTCACTAACCACGCATAAACGTTGCTTTTTCAAAAACACAATCATGTACATAAATGCTGCTAACATATTATTATAGCCCAGTTTGTGCTGTTTACAGTGTTATTAGACTTTAGCCATTTACATTTTTATAAGTAACTGAAAAAAAAAGCACAAATGTCACAAATGCCCCCAAAACACCCTCAGCACAAACGGGGCTATAATAATATGTTAGCAGCATTTATGTACATGATTGTGTTTTTGAGAAATACTTACTTCATTTAAAAGTAGACACTTCAAGCTTTCTATAGATATAACTCCCATGTCTGTGTGCTGAGTATTTGCTGAGTTACAGTTCATTTTATTGACGCGTTTCTAAAAGCAGTTCGCGGAGACGGAGAAGGCAGAGAGCGCACCCTGTTTGTTTTCTTTATTCTTCAAAAGCACAAAGTTTAATTGTTATAATGAGTGTATACAAATAAAAGTAGACCACTTACAAATTCGAATGGTGTATTGCTCTTATCTGTATGATCAAAAATGGCAGAGTAATTCAAGCTCATTTCGGCCTTATCAGGAAAATCTGCCACAAAACGCGTATCCGCGTTTGTCGACCCCAGAGGGTTAAACAATGAAACGCAAATAATGCCTATTTCACTTTGAAGAGTTCACAAAATCTCTGTACGCCCTGTTAAATAAACTAAGTAACAAAAGCCTATTTCAGTTTTAAAGAGTTACTTACCCCATGTGTTATCACTGAAATTTCATGCAACCAGATATTTTCTGCTGCCGCTGCTATAAACAACAGTAATAATTTGACTTGATTTGCTATGCATACTGCTATTAACAATTCACTAATAACGCGATCTGAATGATACTGCTGCTACACTCCATATGTCAGGATTATGGACCTGTCTGTGTCGTGTTTTGTCCCCATGTAGTTCCTGTTTTGCCTTATTTGGTCATGTTCCTTTCCTCGTTTTATTTGATTAAGATTCCAGGTGTCTCCTTAGTTCCTCGTTATCCTGTGTTTATAAGCCCTAGTCTGTTCAGTTAGTGTTTGTCGGGTCTACTTCATCTCTACATGTGTCTGCTCCTCGTTCCTGTACTGGATTACCCTTGTGCTTCGATGATTAAAAGACTATTGATTGTTCTCCTCATCTCCATCGTTCCTCCAACAGTGTATTGTGACAGAAGACCCGACCGAATACAGTTACCTCCGTGTGTCTACCCTCCATTTTTGTTTCCCGTTTTTACTCAGTGTTTTTTTCTTTCCGTTGTGCCCTCATGGATCCCCACCTTTGCCTGGAATACCTCCTGCTGGAGCAGGGGGAGAAATCACTAGAGGGCCACACCAGACTATTCCTGGTCCTCGCAAGCCTCACCACCTACCTGGACAATGCGCTCTGTGCGTTCTACGAGGCCAGTTCACATGCAGAGTGCCGTTGTCCGAGGATGGTACTCGAGCGAATTTCGCCACTTTGTGGAGTGGACACTGGTGAGAGACAGATTCCCTTTCACCGTCTGTCCCGAGGGGGATCTCGCCTGTGCCACTCCGGACCCAGTGCCCAGCCCACTATCTCACCGCTGCGTGGAGTGCATGCCCAAGCCCACCGCTGATGGAGAGCCAGAGCCCGCCGCAACCGACGAGCCATCGCCCAGGAGTGCGACAGAGCTGAGGATCGCCACGGAGACAGAGCCTCACAGATCGTCAGACCAGGTGCGAGAGCCGGCATCAGAGCCCGCCACGAGGGAGAATGCCACGAACAGTGAGAGCGTGGAGAGGAGCTCTGCCCCCTGCACCGTGGCAGAGGGTGAGCTTAGTATGGCGCGGGGTTTGTGCCACACTGGAGGAGAGAGGGCTCCTGTTCCAGAGTTAAGCCCAGAGAGGGCTCCCATTCCAGAGTTAAGCCCGGAGAGGGCTCCCGTTCCTGAGTAAAGCCCAGAGAGGGTTTCCGTTCCAGAGTTAAGCCCAGAGCGGGCTCCCGTTCCAGAGTTAAGCCCAGAGAGGGCTCCAGTTCCCGAATCCAGTCCCGAGCGCACTCCAGTGCCCGCTCCTCGAAAGCCCTCTGTCACTCCAGCTCCACCGCGGCCCTCTGGATCCTCCCCGTCGCCCTTGCTCTTCGGCTCTCCGTCTCCTCTTCGGGCTCCTCCACTTCCTGCTCCACCGCCGTTGGTCGGCCCCCTGGAGTCAGCGACCATTCCTCCTCCATGGCTCCTCCCTTCATCGGCTCCACCGTGGGCCTCTGTTATGGCTGTGGCCTGGGTCCAGCTGGACTCCTCCTACTCCAAGTTTCTCCTGTCTCCTCCCTGGCTCCTCCCTCCTTCGTCTCCCCCATGGACTCCTTCTGCCGGCCCCCTCCCGGGTGTCCGTCCTCCTCCTGAGCCGCCTCCCGAGTTCCCACCCGCCCCTCCCCATGTAGTTTCTACGGCGCGAGGACGCGCCTTCCGGGAGGGGGCGTAATGTCATGATTATGGACCTGTCTGTGTCGTGTTTTGTCCCCATGCAGTTCCTGTTTTGCCTTATTTGGTCATGTTCCTTTCCTCGTTTTGTTTGATTAAGATTCCAGGTGTGTCTCCTTAGTTCCTTGTTATCCTGTGTTTATAAGCCCTAGTCTGTTCAGTTAGTTTTTGTGGGTTCTACTTCGTCTCTACATGTGTCTGTTCTTCGTTCCTCTACTGGATTACCCTTGTGCTTCAATGATTAAAAGACTATTGATTGTACTCCTCGTCTCCGTCGTTCCTCCGACAGTGTATTGTGACACCATGAAAGTACTATAATTGCTGTAATCCCAACTGAATACACAAATAGTAAATTTCAGTTTAAGGGTGTCCTACTATTAGCTACATTGTACATGGGCTACTGATTGGAAATGATTTATTATTATGAATTCGCTTTATATTTTAGACGAATTCATGATTAATTTTCTTTAAACTATCACTAAACATGACTTTCATAATAAACTCTCCACTCTCGCTGAACCATGGTAACGAGTGAAATAGAGATGTGGCCCCTTTAAGAATGAGCGCTCCCTCTTCTGAAGTGCATTGCAATGTGGCACAAGTACACGTATGAGCGGGTATATTATTTTCCGTTGCTCATTAAGTTGTTATGGTTAAATAGGGAAGGCTGTTGACAGTATGATGTTTTTGAAAGACAGTTATACAGGTTCAACCTTAACTTAAAACTGTGAACAACTGTGAAACGCTAACTGCAAACTGACCCCACTAATGAGGTGTGCATCTGAAAGCAATCTGTTACCAGTTTATGCAGAAATGAATGACCACAGAAGATATTAAAAGCATTGGAGATTTCGGGCAAACAAGGTAATCCCCAATTCAATTTACTGTTCTAACATCTGCGCCGCTTGACATTGTATTCTCACATACATAAACTAGGAAAACTGCTTGGTGCTGGTGCTAATGCTACTGCTGTTATATGAACAAGACGTGCTTAGTAATTACTCCTCACACGAATAACCTGCAAGTAGTTTCACAACTTGTATGTTTTCTAATTTAAAAATGTAAATCTGACGAATGCAATAATCCACTGAAATCAGATTGAAGACTGTTTACTTATCAAGCTGTTGAGTTTCAGAGAAACTCTGAAAGCGTGCTGCAGGAATCTCAAGTGAATGCTAGCCAGCCATATAATTGCAAAGCAGTAAGCTCACTGGCTGCATATACAACATGAACCAATCAGCTTGTGCCAAGTCGTTTAACTCTCTGAATATCATCAGTTATGTTAACATCCCGTCAGCCTGCGCCATCTAGAGTTTCATGACTGAACTATATATTTTTCTGAGTCCGTGTCACAAGGATGAAGTTGCCGATCCTGACTCGCGATCTCATTAGACGCACCTTTAGAGAGAAGTGCATCTTTACGGGATTATGATTATGATTATAATGAAAGAGTTTTTGTTTTCTATTTGTTTTATTTCGTTAAGTAGTAATTTAAAGCTTTCTATAGATATATTTGTCATGTCTGTGAGGCATGTATTCGCTGAGTTTCGTTTCATTCTTGTGAAGCGCTCCTGTTCAAGACTGAGACGGCAGAAAGCGCATCTTGTTTGTTTTCTTTATGTTATAAAAGCACAACATTTTGTTGATATTGTGAGTGCACGCAAATAAAAGTAGACCATTTACAGTTACGAATGATGTATTACTCTTACCTTTATGAGCAAAAATTATGATATATTTTAAGTTGTTTCCACTGAAAAAAATGCAAGTGATCGCGCTGGCGCCTCCGTGTCCTGTAAAGCACACTTTAGCTTCCACTCTCTGCACAAACTATTGGATATAGCACACATTTATCTAGGTTTAACGTTTAAACATTGTTATATGCTTGAACTGTTTTATATCTATAGATTTTTTTTAGACAAGTTGTGATGATTTGAGAAGGATAAATTGATCAAACATAGGCTATGATCAGCTCACTGTCTGCTGCTGGCCGCTTGGTCGTACCTTTAAAAAAAAAAAAAAACATATTTAACGAACAAAAATGCTCCAAAAGTTTTGACTATTTTAATAGCTGAAACAGTACTATAAGCTGTTTTGGGAGAAGGGGGAAAAAAACGGGCTCAGGTCGGGCCCGGGCCAGTAATTCTGATAAGCTGTCAGAAACGGGCCAGGCTTGGGCCTGAGCATCTCGGGTCAGGGCCAGGCTAGGGCATGAATTTGAGGCCCATGCAGGGCTCTAAGAGAGAATTCACGTGGTGAAACTCAAACTGTGTTCATTCACTCGGCTCCGAAGCAAAAATCTGATGAGTGGATGCACCTGTCGCCTATTTATACCCGTGTGTACAGGGAGTGGCTCACCATGCAAAATCCACTAGCCAAATTTCATTGCCATTTTCTCTTAATCAGAGAGGATTCGGGCTCCCAAGTAATACCCCATAATGTCGAGTCACGACATAACTTGTAGTGACCGACAGATAGGGAACTACTGGCACACTAAACACAGGTTAACGTGAAATACCTCCTCAAACATTCTGCTTCAGTGAGTATTAAAATAGAAACATTTTGCACATTTTTAACATTTCACAGCCATTTTATTAGCTTTGCTATTGTAAAGTGGAAAGCTTGACAATTTAAACTTAGAATTGATTAAATCTTGTTGTATTTGCGAATATTTTTCCTCAGAAAAATTACCGGAATTTGAAAATTTAACATTAAATTATGAAAACGGAATATTTATTGGGTTTCCAGCTATATAATTCTTTAACCTAGCAGGCCTGTTTATAGAAGCGGTAAACAGACTTACCCATCCAATCCATTTCAGTGTATGGCAGAAGTTCAGAGCAAAGTATTGACAAGAACATCAGGAGAAAGATGAGAGGCATTCATCTCTCTATGAGCTGACAGACACAGACACTGATCTGACAGGTAAGCCTGTTCCACTGTGAATGTGAAGCGCCTGACTACAACACCCACACTCCATCATTTCAGACCAGAACATGTTTCTAAGTTCTATTTATGAGTATAAAACAATTCAAATGCAAAAAAAAAGGTATAAATACAAGAGTTATAGTAGAGAAACTACTAGCGAATGAATGTACTATATGTTGCCGTTTTTTTTTTTTTCTCTCTGAGTCATTTGTAATGCCTAATTGAACAGTATAATTTAAAAAAGTATTATATGTAAAACATATAATGTCATATTTTCGGCTAAGTTAACAGGCTAATAAACTAGTGGTATAAGCTACAGCTAAGCTACAGTAGTACAAAATGTAAGCTAACTAAAAGAAACATAAATCCTTTAAAGACTGTCAGTGTTTAATAGTTTTCAAGATTATTTCAATGAGGAGTTCTTTTCAAGAAAAAGTTAGTTTTATGTAGTGCAGTCAAGCATTTTAAAAACATATTCTATAATAAAGCCCATTTCACTGAGATTTGATTTACTGAAGTGTTTCAAAATTGCCTTGTGGCAATCTGCAAAGTCAATGGCGTTTACTGTGGAATTACAGGGGTGTATATTCTGAGAAGCTTTAGTTATCAATATTTTCATTCTGATTTTCTATGGTCTAAAACAAACTGTTTTGGGAGAGGAGTTTGAAAGAGCTCAGTTATTTGGAGGTTAGAGAAGCTGCCCAGCAACTAAAAGATGTTTTGTTCAGGCATGACTGTTGTAGCAGCACTTTGTAACCTTGACAAAGGTATTCAATGTGGCTTTAGTATCAGGACCATCTCTGCCCCTGCACTTGTGCATAAAGCAGTATGAAAGCAAAAACAACTAAATAAATCCAACCCTCTTGACCAATTTCAACCATACTTAATTGCATTTAAAAAGCTAGATGCTTTTAAGAGATCAGATTGAAGCAATAAATCCAATTAATTTTTTTCTTTTTAATTTCTTTAGTCATTTTCTTTGTTACTTTGTTAGTAGGAGAACAAGCGAAGCTCTCTGCACTAATTGTGGCCATAAATCACCTGAACAGTTGAATCTACATGAACTTGGCAGTTATGAGTCAAAGCCTCATCTGTGTGTAGGGAAAACTCTCCAATGACCTTGAATATGAAAAAAAAAAATGGCTTGGCAAAACTTCACTTAAACATTTGGGCTGCAGATTCTTTCATCATCAACCCTTCCTTGACAACATCTTGAGGCAAAATAGGATACAACTATTGTTAGCGTCCTCATAAATATTTATGCTTGTAGAATTCAGCCTTAACAACAAACTCATTAAAAAAAACAAGGTTTTTTTTTCATATTTTGGAAACTATTATTAAGTGGAAAAAGGCTTTAAGAGTACTTTATTGCTACATATAAAACTCACAGTGTGAGTAACTCATAACCTGCTAATAATTTGTGTGTTTAGAATGATATGACTGACCATAAAATAAATTCAACATTTGGTACAAATAAATTATGTGGTGTACTACAATATTATTCATTAAAAATGTGATAGCAAGTCCTTCCAAATTTTTTAAACGATGTGATGGCCAGTGCAGCAAAAACAAAATGAAATTCACTTTCCACATTGTAAAACACAGCAGTGTAAAATATTATTAGGCACTTTTGGTTGCATAATACTGATACTGATAATGTGACAAATATGAAATACTAAAAAATTTCTTACTGAAAACTTTCTTTAAAATGATTCTGCATCTACATTGATGGTCCAAGACAACACTTCCATTGGTCAGCTAAATCTACATCTTTTTCATCCAGTTTGTAACTTTTTAAATATAATGCAGCTCAAAAGTGTAAAACTAGGTAAAGCCACTGAATGTTTTAAGTGTGTTCTAGTCTCACCTCCTGGTCGGGGACACTGAGGTAGCCGCGGTGGGGTTTGAAGGCTTTGTGTGGCGGGCGAGAGAACATCCAGTTTCTACTGAAGCTCTGGCCGAATACAGGCTGCAGCAGGAAGTAGGGTTTCTCTGAGTAATTCATCACCAACAAAAACAGAGACACCGCCACAATCAGACTGGTCACTATGACTGACTTCTTCTGTGAGGAGGGAAAGAAGAACAGAAAACATGGCATCATTTAGCTTTTCTGACTCATGGGCAAAATGTGGCAATGAAACATTCAGGCAAAATAGTCATTGCCACAGTCAAAAAGTGCTTGTTTTTCTTTCTGGACAAATGGTTAGAGAAAGGAGGGACTGTAACCTTCAAAAACCCTCAGGAGGTCAAACTAAATATTATATTAGCTGTTTTTAATTTTTCCCATTTTATAGAAGGTTTGCCATTTTTGCAATGCAATAAGCATGACATAAACATTAAAATTATTAAGTGGTACCATGTCAACCTGCTGTGGTGCAACATTTTTTACACTAGATAATAAACAAACCTCAAAACTGTCCTTTTAATCAAAAAATCCTAGAGAAGGTTGTTTATCATCAGCTCTCCCCCTTTTTAAATGGAAATGGCATTTTTGATCAATTGCAATCTGGGATTTGAGCACATCTCAGCACAGAGTCAGCCCTCCTTAAAGTGTCTAACAACCTGTTGCTGACTGATGATTCAGAAAAGTGTGCAATTCTACTCCATCTTGATCTTAGTGCTGCATTCAACACCCTAGCTTGTGAAATTTTGCTGGAGCATTTAAGATGGTGGGCAGAGATTCAAAAGACTGTCCTTGAACGGTTTTCCTCCTCTCTTGAAGGGAGAACACTCTCTGTAGAGTTAGGAAATATTTCCTGTATTACTTGCAAGTTACTTGTTACTTTCACAAGGCTATATATTGGGCCCAATTTTATTTCCATTATATATGTTTCCATTGGCTCAAATTAGTCAATATGCACAATATATCCTGACATCTTTGAGATTATGATAAGAAAAGAATGTATTTAAAGCAACCTACTTTTCATGCTCAGTTATTTTTATGTTAGATAATACTTTAAACAAACCATATAACAAAAACATACTGAAATAATAATAAGGGAATGATTTTGCAAAATCAATAATATCTTAATAGAACAAAGCTCTTATTTCTCAGTACATGTCCTAATGGTCTAAACCCAACCCTTGGAAACAGAAGTCAGAAGTACAGCAGAAGGCATTCTGTATTCCTTAAAGAGGATTGAACTTGACAGAAACTGAAGCTCGTTTCTCTGTTTTGTACTTGACTGATCGCAGAGGACAATTCAAGCTGATAAATTGTTCATTTTTTTCCATTAAAACTGAATCTTCTCCTTCTTCACAGTTATCTGATACGACACATTTTCCACTGAGTATTCTAAAAAAAAAAAAAAAAAAAAAAAGTCAGAAAGCTCTTAAAATTTGACTTGTAACATTCTCTGTTCTCTTTTCACAATGAAATACGGAGAACTGTCAAAGCTATCTCTGCACAATGATGTGCCCACAGACATGATGCATACGGTTGTGTCAGAAGAAATGTTCGAAACTTTGAGAAAAATTACTTGAAACGACTGAATGCATACAGCTTATGGACAAGTACTTAGAATATTATGGACATTCTATATGAGACATGAAATATTATGTAATATAAACAAGAGCTGAGTTATTTCTCTTTTGAAATACTGTCTACTGTTTTGAGCCTTTTAGTCCAGGTCAGTTATCTGACATCCGAGAACATGCAACTGACTATCAACAAGATGTAGCAAATCTTGGTTCTGCAGGGCTGTGAATTAAGCTAAAGGGAATAATGGCTGTTTTAAAAAAGAGCAAGACCTTTGATATATCAGGAACCCTGTTGATGGGCCCCTAGTTCCAACCCTGCTCCAACAAGTACTTGATTAGCTGGATAAGGTGTGTTTAATTAGGGTTGAATCTAAACTCTCCAGGGCTGTGGCCTTCCAGGAACTGAGTTTGACACCTGTGACTTGGGATTCACCCAAAAATGAAAAATTTCTCACCCTCAGGCCATCCAAGATGTAGATGACTTCATTGGAACAGATTTGGATAAATGTACCTTTACATCACTAGCTCACCAATGGATCCTCTGCAGTGAATCCACAGTGGATTCCTATTGAAATAACTGGGTTTCCCACACAAAAATTCACTGCATCTTTAAACTAGATTACAATTATTTAAAGTTCAAGTGCTTATCTTTGCAGCATGCCTCAAGCAACATCTGTGTACAGGAATGTAACATAACAATGCTTTTTCATGCAACAGAGACATATAAAAGTGAAACCACCCGCTTTCACTGCTAAGGTGTGAATGTCTATGTTCTTTGATGTAGTTTGATGGCCCATAATTTGCCATCTAGAATGGAATTGTGTCTGGAATAATAGGGTGGCTGTCAGCAAATCTTTCTGAGACAGTGGGGCTCAAATCTGGCACATCAAACATCTCAGGCAGGGTGTTTGGGTTTGCACTTCACAGGAAGACATCAAACATGAAGAGTTGATTTTAAAAAAATGACCATTTAAAGCTCAGACTAAAAGACTGTGTTGCATAGATTGCTGGAATGTTACATCATTGTATTAGGAATGTTCTCACATTTATGTCATGCCATTGAGATGAACAGTAAAGATTCAAAGGAAAGGAAGCACCTTGCACAGAATTTACATTTTTGCACATATTTAGTGCTAGGTAGTAACTGGATTACGTAATCAGATTCCAAAAATGTACTACTTGTAATTATATTATATGTTTTAAAATGCTCATTAATCAGATTACGGTTACTTTTTTATGGATTATATGATTACAAATTATTCACACAATGCCAGTAAATTATTCATAATTTATTGCGTCACCCTAATTCTTTTTTCTCTTTCTAAAAATTCTGCTGTGTATCATATTGAATACAGTGAATATACATAACATAGACTGGCCATGAAAATGTCATGTAAATTAATTTGCAATCCATGCATCTGAAATTGGGGACAAAAGCACCTCCCTGTCAATAAAATTGTATAACTGGCAAAAATATTTAAAACATGGAATACTTTCACCATGTGATTGCTGTTTTCATGTTTATTAATGTTTGTTCATTTGATGTTTGTTCACATTCGTATGTTCTCTGTTCCTGGTTAATGGTCACAGGCTATATTTGATTTCTCTTTGTTTTTTGTTTTTGTTTGTTTTTGTTTTTAATAACATTAATCCCATTTAAAACTAAACAATTTATGTCAAAAGTAATCTAAAATTAATCCAAAAGTAATCAAAATACATTACCTAAATAGAGTCATTTAGATTACATTACTGTGATTTGAAATTAAATTAGGCTGAAAAGGGCCATTTTAAAACACTTTCTAATATCTCTGTTATATCTTGCAACAGATTCTTTCTCACTGCGGTTGTTAAAAGGCTCTAATCAGATTACAGACTAAAATTTGATTTGATTTTGACAATCATCCAAGCATCTAGTCATAGAGTAAAACTGATTTAGCCCCTAAAGCACTTAAGTACTCAACCAACAGAGAGAGAAAAAGGAGGGAAAAAAACATCTGCTTGACCGTTCATCTCATCCGTTCTCACAGCAAGGGGGAATAAAAAGAAAATATCCCTCCACCTTGATTTCAATCTGTGGCCACAAATCTTGGCAAAGTGATGTGTCAGATTCAGAGGGTGAGGTAAAGGCTTAGGGGAGAGGGAAAATGTCTAAGAACTTCCATCAGCAACAGCATATGACTCATCTCATCGTTGTACTATCCATCAGGATAATCATTGCACAGGCCTTGTGTTCTGCACAATTTCACCCATTTCAGTGGAGAGGAATTATTCAAAAGCAGGGACAAACAGAAAGAGATGAGAGAGAGAGAGAGAAAGGAAGAGAGAGAGGACAACAGCGCCATCATAGGACAACTGTGACACTCAGAATAATAAAGACCAATTTGATGCAATTAGGGACAACTAGCTGACCATTAATAGAAAAAAATCCTGAACACTAGCATTGGCTATTACAGAAATTATTTATATTGATAAATTGATTGCCAATTGATTGCAATGATTACCATTCCCTGCTGGAAAAAACCCCAGCCAGGGTACGAACTACGGGGGAGCTAGGGGGAGCTCGGCTCCCCTTAATAAGACATGGGCTCCCCTGAAAACGTGATTTGTGAAATTTTGGGGGGTCTCAAAAAATATTGACAATGTGTTATTTTGACGTGCAATTTCAGTTTTGTCTAATGTGATCATCATGTGTAAAATTGCAAAAATATTCATTCATGCATGACGGCGATTTAAACCTAATTCGCTTCAATAAAGATAACTATACATGCTATTCTTGTCATGAGCATCAAGGTGTGGGGGCGCTGCGTTAGTACGTTAACTCAAAAGATTCGTAGAAAAAGTATAAACGTTGGAGGCCACTGATCTGCACGCGGAGTCTTTGAAATCCATTCAGGCGTCTGTGGTCGATTCTGTGTTAAGGTAAAGCATGTTATTCGCAATTATGTGTTGTAGCTGCCTGGGTTATTATAGGTCTGCGTGACTCTCGATGTCTTAGTTCTAATTGAACGGAGGAATTATGGTATTCTTCTGTAGCCTGACGAGTAACTTTAACGGTTGTTCGTGTGAACTAAAAGACAGCCTGATGCTTTGTTTATAGACTATTTGTGGGTGGCTGTTTGTTGTTTCACCTATCAATTCGTGTCGATAAAGTATAATAGGGTAAATCCTGTATCTATCTTTCTGTTAGCTGTTATGCATCCCCCCCCCAAACCCCCAAACCAGCTTTAGAGGGGTTTCGATTATTATTTAGCTGGGCAGGCTGGTCTTAGGGGAAGGCTAAAACCAGCTACTTCCAGTTAAAACCAGCTAAGGGTATTGCTACCCAGTTTTTAAAGTGTTCTGGATGGACGTTTTTATTATTCCAGTACTGAATGGTATCGCTGTCGGCACTTTTGACAACACTACTTCCTTCTGATCCCAACATTAGGAAAGAGTGGATTAACTTTATTGTTAATGAAGTTCCAGACCACGCCAGTAAGAACTCGGCCCTTTGTTCACTTCATTTTACTGCGGATTCGTTTACAAACAAGGCACAATTCAGTGTAGGATTTTTAGAAAGATTGAAACTAAAAGACATTGTGCCGGCTATATTGGATCCGACATATGGCGTTATTTTACTGCCAAATGTCGAGAGTGCATTTTTGTAGCGCGAAAGTAGATTAATATAATGCGCGAGCGCGAATCTCCCCGCTCGCACACGGATTTCCTTTGCTCTCGCACAAAACCGAACACACGCTCTCGAATATACACTGCTCTCGCGCAGAGAGAGTGCGCACACTTAAAACGTCTCTCTTCTCGCTCAAAGTGTGCGTGTCCACGCTCAAACTTTGTCCTGTGCACTCGCAAATCTCTCCGTGCTCTTGCGCTAGATATTAATTCTTTTCACACCTGGATTAAACATCAAAAGATTTCAACCAATCAGATTTTTCTACGATTGACCCGATGAAAATACTAGGCCTGTGTGAAGAGGGAACTGACCTGGAATTTCTTTACAATTTAATTACAATTTAGTCATATCAAATGTATGTTAGAAATGGCTAGGAATCAGGTGCTTGGATGATTTATAAAAAAAAAAAAAAAACCTGTTTGTCTAATCGTTTGGTCAAATTCCTCTGAGCGATTTATCTAAACAAACAAACAAAAAAGTATACGATTCTTAAAGTTCATGTGGCTATACATGTATTGTGTACTTGGGTTGAAATATATATATATATATATATATATATATATATATATATATATATATATATACACACACATATACATATACACATATACATATATATATATATATATATATATATATATATATATATATATATATATATATATATATATATATATACGAAGATTAATTATTTTCGCATCTGAATTAAACGTTGTCAAAAGTTATCATTATGCACTTTTAAAAAATATCTTGAAACAGATTTCTTCATTAGGGCCTTTCCTTGATTTTTTTTTATTGTTGCATTTTTGTTTTAACACACTGGTTATTGTAGGCTACTTTGTTTTACTTTATCTCTTTTATGTTTGTATTTTGTTCTTTTCTGTGAAATATTTTGACAATCAAAGAAGGATCTTTAATTTCTTTACAGTTTAATAATATTTAGCAATGTTAATCAAATGTATATTTGGCTAGAAATTAGGTGCTTGGATAATTTGTACATAAATAACCTCTGTCCAACTATGGTTGGTCAAACACCTCGATTTATCTAAAAACAGCTCATGGCTCTAAAGACTTCATATAAAAGGTCAATGTCATGTCATATGTCAGATACCTTAACTGAATTTAAAATCATTGCAATATCAGATGATATCATAACACACTAATTTCTCTGATAGAATCGCTGTTTGGACATTTATTGGGAGGTTTTTTTTAATTATCTAGATATTTTTTAAATCCATTGTTTGTTTTCAGTTCTGATTTTAGTTAGATTTTCTTTTCATGAAAACTCACTTCATATTAGCAACACATTCAATGGCACTCTCCTCTAAAACAGTGAATATACAGTTATATGACAGTTATAGGTAATGACACTGTCTGCAAATGCATTAAACTCATATAATATAATGTAGTGATGTTATGACAAATATGATAAATTCATTATAGTGTTATATTTGGTCTCCACATCTTAAGAAGGCTATTTAGGGAATAGTGCATCTGACCCTAGTTCTGTCTATATATATATATATATATATATATATATATATATATATATATATATATATATATATATATATATTTATTTCAACCCAAGTACACAATACATGTATGGCCACATGAACTTTAAGATACTTTTTTGTTTTTTTAAGATTTGCGAGTGCACAGGACAAAGTTTGAGCGTGCACACTCACACTTTGAGCGAGAGGAGAGACGTTTTAAGTGCGTGCACTCTCTCTGCGCGAGAGCAGCGTATATCCGAGAGTGCGCGTTCGGTTTTGTGCGAGAGCAAAGGAAATCCACGTGCGAGCGGGGAGATTCGCGCTCGCGCATTATATTAATCTTCTTTCGCGCTACAAAAATGCGCTCTCGACATTTGGCAGTAAAATAACGCCATACCGACAGAAATGTCGCAACACACAAGTGTGAGTAACAGTTTTTATTACGTGATCACTATTGCTTTGTCTGTTAATCAGAATGTTTGATATGAGTATTTATGCATTTTTAACCTAAATCCCAGCAGCATCCATCTGTGAAGGATGTAGACTGTCAAACATACACAAGTGTTAGCCAATCATAGCAGTGGGTGTTTACTTCCGAGTCTACAATCTGCCACGTCTATATAGAATATAGTCCATTACTTCTAAATTGTGATGTTTTTTTCTGTAAACGTTTTGATAACATTATAAGTAGACCTCAGACAACAGTACAATATAAAAAAGAGGCAGATCATGACCCCTTTAAAGAGCCACAAAATGGTAATTATTGGTTGAAATTTAATTTCTTAAAAAATGACAATATTTGAAAGCTGAGACTTTGTTTTATACCAATAGTTCCCTATCTGTCGGTCACTACGAGTTATGTCTTGACGACATAGGGGATTTACTTGGAAGCTCCAATCATCTCTGACTTTAAGAGAAAACGCCAATAAATATTGGCTAGTGGATTTTGCATACCTGAGCCACTCCCTGCCCTCACGGGTATAAATAGGCGGCAGGTGCATCCACTCATTAGATTTTTGCTTCGGAACCGAGTGGATGAACATGTTGATCTCCACAAAGCCTTTAATCATCTGTCTGGAAGCTGTTCTGGTTGGCGTTACGGTGCGAACAGCGGTGTCCCTGTCTGCAGCGATTCCCCTGGGCACTTCAACTAAAAGAGCAGATTTCCTAAAAGAGCAAATCACGGTCGGTTCGCGTCTTTTTAAAGACGCCGTTCCGGCCGTGTCCTCTTGGTTACGGTCGTTTCCTATCCTCCGTCGACAGCCACGATCGTTGTCTTCAGAGTCTGGGCATTCAGCACACTGAAGCTGCGATCGTGGATGGTTTATGCACTCGTTTTGAGCGTGTAACCATGGCAGCGCTGCGATCGCGCCTCTCTCTCCTCACGGAGATGGGAGGGGCTCCCTCTGTCACTACCCGCGCTGGCTTCTCTGCTACGAGCAGAGAACCATCGGCTAGTGCTCTGGGCGATCTGAGGGTTACAGTGAGAGCCTTTTAGAGGCAGCTGTTCTGTGCGGCTCCCCGGTGATTCTGCTGTGCCATCTTACGGCGTGCTCAGCGTTTCATTCGGCGTGCCGATAGAGGATCAGATGTCGATAGCAGCATCGGGGGATGGGCAATTGTCCTCTGAGGATGAAGATTCGGCGGGGCTGCCCCCCTCGGGTGTCGCAGCCGCCGCAGAATCGGACCCAGAGTTGACGGCCGTGCTTTCCCGGGCCGCCGCGAGCATTGGGCTGGAGGCGTGCACACCTCTCAGTCCCGAGTCCTCGCGGCGAGATGATTGGCTCCTCGGCATGGGCCGTGGCTCGCAACCACGCCCTGCCCTGGTCCCTTTCTTCTTTGAAGTGTACGAGGAGCTGATGAAGTTGTGGACGGCCCCTTTTTACGGCCAGAAGCGGCTCGTTTGGCTCCCCCATCCTCGCTACCCTCGATGGCGGGGCGGCTAGGGGGTACGTTGACATTCCCCAGGTGGAGAGTGCGGTTGTGGTGCACCTGTGCCTGCAAAACGCCACCACTTGGCGGAATCGTCCTCGTCTCTCGTCCAAAGCCTGTAAGCTGACGGCTGCTCTCGCGGACAAAGCTTACAGCGCTGCGGGCCAAGCTGCCTCTGCTCGGCATGCCATGGCTATCCTGCGAGTACACCAAGCCAAAGCATTAAAATGCACGAGGGTAGTACCCAACCCGAGGTTGAAGCAGGAACTGTGTTCGGCGACTGACCGTGCCCTACGGGCGACGGAAGTCACAGCGCAGTCCCTCGGGAAGGCGATGTCCACACTTGTGGTCCAAGAGCGCCATCTCCATCTTCATGGTTCAGCCCTGCTGAGACGAGCGATGTCGACAAAGTGTGCTTTCTCGACACTTCCGTCTCCCAGGCTGGACTGTTCTGCGACACTGTCGAGGACTGTGCCCAGCAGTTCTCGGCAGTACAGAGGCAGACCGAGGCCATCCAACACATCTTGCCTCGGCGTGATGCATTATCTGCCACCACTCCGCCGCAGGGCAAGCCCGGTCTGCTTGTCGTGCGGCCGAGGTGTTCTCACGACAGCCCACGTTCCCTAGGGAATGGCGACTCCATCCCGAGACAATCCAGCTGTTCTGGAGTCGATTCGAGGGAGCTCAGGTAAGCCTGTTGTCTTCCTCAAGTCCTCCCGCAGCCAGTTGTATGACTCTCTGAACGAGGGCCCTCGGCTTGGACGCACTGGCGCACAGCTGGCCTTAGTCTTCATGCAGGCATGCGTTCCCCAGTGAGCCTTCTCGCACGAAGACTGTGCAAGGTCAGCGAGGATGAGGAACAGGTCCTGCCGGTTGCGCCTCTTTGGCCCACCCAGCTTTCGGAACTCACGCTCCTCGTGACAGCCCCTTCTGGCGCATCCTTCTGAGGAAGAATCTCCTTTCTCAGGGGCCCGGCACCATCCGGGACCCGCGTGCACTTCTTGGAGCCTCCATGTGTGGCTCCTGGACGAGATGCGGCAGACTCCCTCTACGAGGCAAGCCTACACCCTGTATGAAGTCTGTTCGCAAACTGGTGTTCTTCTCGCTGAGAAGACCCCCGAACATGCACGATTGGAGTAGTGCTTTCTGTCCTGCAAGCAGGGTTGGAGCGTAGGCTGTCACCCTCAACCTTGGAAGTGTATGTGGCTGCTATCGCAGCACATCACGATGCAGTGGACGTCCGGTCCATGGGAAAGCACGATCTCATCGTGAGGTCTCTGAGGGTTGCCAGGGGGTTACATCCTCCTAGGCCACCCCCGGTGCCCTCCTGGGATCTCTCTGTTGTCCAGGCTGGACTACAGAGGGGTCCCTCTGAGCCGCTGGGTTCAGTCGAGTTAAATTCCTGTCTGCTAGAAGACAGTGCTCCTGACCGCGCTTCTCATCCATCAAGAGTGTCAGGGACCTCCTAGCATTTTCGGCGAGCAAAGAGTGCCTTGTGTTCGGGCCGGCCTACTCTCATGTTGTCCTGAGACCCCGGCCTGGATACGTGCAGGCCGCGGAGCAGTCTGACGCCAGGCCCAGTACTGGTGTTAGCTCGCCCGGGTCTCCGGTCAGCCCCTGTACTGGGCTAGGTGTCCGTATGGCTTGATTCCCTTCGGGTAATCCCTTTTGTGTATTCTTCCACAGTAAGGTTTCCCTCACGGTAAACCCGTGTCTTCCCACCACGCTTTTTCGTGATCAGGTGGTGAACCTGCAAGCACTGCCCTCGGAGGAGGCAGATCCAGCCTTGGCGTTGCTGTGTCCCGTAAGAGCATCGTGCATATACGTGGACTGCACCCCGGAGCTTCTGAAGCTCTGAGCAGCTCTCTGTCTGTTACGGAGGTCAGCAGAAAGGGTAGGCTGTCTCCAAGCAGAGGTTGGCACACTGGACAGTGGATGCCATCGCCTTGATGTACCAATCCAAAGACGAGCCGTGCCCCCTGGGGGTGAGGGCTCACTCCACACGGAGTGTTGCCTCCCCCTATGCGCTGGTGCATGGCGCCTCTCTGGCAGACATGTGTAGAGCTGCGAGCTGGGCGACACCGAATACCTTCGCGAGATTCTACAGTCTCCGCACTGAGCCAGTCTCTTCCCGTGTGTTGGGTAACAGGTAAGTGGCGGGTAGAGCTGGCCGGTATCACGCTTGCTGCGTCATTCCCCCTCACCCGGGGATACGAGCACCTTTTTCCTCCTCCAGTTCAGTTCCCTGGATGGCGAACCCTGGTGGAGTTCCTCCAGCACCCCCGGCAGTCAGACTGGGCGCAGCAGTCTGATGCCAGGCCCAGTACTGGTGTTAGCTCGCCCGGGTCTCCGGTCAGCCCCTGTACTGGGCTAGGTGTCCGTATGGCTTGATTCCCTTTGGGTAATCCCATTTGTGTATTCTTCCACAGTAAGGTTTCCCTCACGGTAAACCCGTGTCTTCCCTTGACAGAGCCTCTGTCAGGCCCTGCTGGCAGCTCTCCTCCCTACCCCTAGGTAGGATCTGCCCCAGGGTCCAGTCGTATGTAGTACTGCCCCAGGCCTGGGTCAGTCCATATCAGTGTCTCCACATCTTACCTCCCTTCGGGCAGGATGTGGCCTCCGTAGCGCCCTTCTTTGGAAGGCTCGCTTCCCCGTCGTTACTGCCAAGCTGTAACAACAAATAGGAAAGACTTGAAGCAAATCTTTCATTGAAGGTCGAAATCCCTTCTGTTGAGAATTTCTGTGGGGAATTGCCACAATCTTGAACCATGCCACAATCTTGAACCATCGCTGGTTGCCAGGGACTCGTTCTCGGCTCCTCAGTGTAAAACCTAATGAGTGGATGCACCTGCCGCCTATTTATACCCGTGAGGGCAGGGAGTGGCTCAGGTATGCAAAATCCACTAGCCAATATTCATTGGCGTTTTCTCTTAAAGTCAGAGATGATTGGGGCTTCCAAGTAAATCCCCTATGTCGTCACAACATAACGTCTCCGTTCCCTCCATCAGGGAACTAGGGTTACGTACGTAACCGAGACGTAACCTGCTCTGTCTTGTCTGTCAGCATGTTGTCAGTTTCCTCTTTGCTCCACAATTTATTTTTCACTGCATGAGAACAATTCACCCATTATTGAGTGATGTGGTATAAGAGGAATTTTGGGCCATGGCTCCATTTAATGTCACAGATAATAAAAACAAATGATTAACAGTGAAAAAAATTAAATAAAATAAAAAATAAATAAAAGTTGAAAGCTGCAACATTGTTTTATACCAAAAGTAACCTGCTCTGTCTTGTCTGTTGGTGCACTGTCAGTGTCCTCTTTGCTCCCAATGCATTTTGGTGGTTTCTAAGTGGTTGCTTACTTGACCAAGTCAAAACAAAATAAAACAAAACAAAAAAAAAAAAAAAAGGAAAAAAAAGCCTATACCTCTTCTCCATTCACTTTCATTACTAACCACATTATGTGTGGATGAGGGCTGCAGCAAAAGATTATTTTGATAAATTAATCTAACGATAATTAGATTGATGAATCGACTAATCCTTGAGTATCTCACTGATTAATCTGTAGGTCTGGACCGATTATTCAGCTTTTGCAACTGGTTAAAATATCGAGGTAAACATATACTATATATAGGTGCATCTCAATAAATTAGAATGTCGTGGAAAAGTTCATTTATTTCAGTAATTCAACTCAAATTGTGAAACTCGTGTATTAAATAAATTCAATGCACACAGACTGAAGTAGTTTAAGTCTTTGGTTCTTTTAATTGTGATGATTTTGGCTCACATTTAACAAAAACCCACCAATTCTCAACAAATTAGAATATGGTGACATGCCAATCAGCTAATCAACTCAAAACACCTGCAAAGGTTTCCTGAGCCTTCAAAATGGTCTCTCAGTTTGGTTCACTAGGCTACACAATCATGGGGAAGACTGCTGATCTGACAGTTGTCCAGAAGACAATCATTGACACCCTTCACAAGGGCCACAAACATTCACAAGCCACAAACATTCATTGCCAAAGAAGCTGGCTGTTCACAGAGTGCTGTATCCAAGCATGTTAACAGAAAGTTGAGCGAAAGGAAAAAGTGTGGAAGAAAAAGATGCACAACCAACCGAGAGAACCGCAGTCTTATCACGCAAAATCGATTCAAGAATTTGGGTGAACTTCACAATGGAATGGACTGAGGCTGGGGTCAAGGCATCAAGAGCCACCACACACAGACGTGTCAAGGAATTTGGCTACAGTTGTCGTATTCCTCTTGTTAAGCCACTCCTGAACCACAGACAACGTCAGAGGCGTCTTACCTGGGCTAAGGAGAAGAAGAACTGGACTGCTGCCCAGTGGTCCAAAGTCCTCTTTTCAGATGAGAGCAAGTTTTGTATTTCATTTGGAAACCAAGGTCCTAGAGTCTGGAGGAAGGGTGGAGAAGCTCATAGCCCAATTTGCTTGAAGTCCAGTGTTAAGTTTCCACAGTCTGTGATGATTTGGGGTACAATGTCATCTGCTGGTGTTGGTCCATAGTGTTTTTTGAAAACCAAAGTCACTGCACCCGTTTACCAAGAAATTTTGGAGCACTTCATGCTACCTTCTGCTGACCAGCTTTTTAAAGATGCT
Organism: Spinibarbus caldwelli; assembly: GCA_039654775.1. NCBI lineage: Eukaryota > Metazoa > Chordata > Actinopteri > Cypriniformes > Cyprinidae > Spinibarbus > Spinibarbus caldwelli. The sequence goes on from CM077234.1 coordinate 8,367,650, forward strand.
GATTTCATTTTCCAGCAGGATTTGGCACCTGCCCACACTGCCAAAAGCACCAAAAGTTGGTTAAATGACCATGGTGTTGGTGTACTTGACTGGCCAGCAAACTCACCAGACCTGAACCCCATAGAGAATCTATGGGGTATTGTCAAGAGGAAAAATGAGAAACAAGAGACCAAAAAATGCAGATGAGCTGAAGGCCACTGTCAAAGAAACCTGGGCTTCCATACCACCTCAGCAGTGCCACAAACTGATCACCTCCATGTGACGCTGAATTGAGGCAGTAATTAAAGCAAAAGGAGCCTCTACCAAGTATTGAGTACATATACAGTAAATGAACATACTTTCCAGAAGGCCAACAATTCACTAAAAATGTTTTTTATTGGTCTTATGAAGTATTCTAATTTGTTGAGATAGTGAATTGGTGGGTTTTTGTTAAATGTGAGCCAAAATAATCACAATTAAAAGAACCAAAGACTTAAACTACTTCAGTCTGTGTGTACTGAATTTATTTAATACACGAGTTTCACAATTTGAGGTGAATTACTGAAATAAATGAACTTTTCCACGACATTCTAATTTATTGAGATGCGCCTGTACATGTGGAGCTGCTTTATAGCACAAAATCAAGTTGCAATTAACTGAAATCAAAATTGACGGGTGTCGCAAATCCTGTTCATGCACTTCCGGTCGTTCACCACCAGAGGTCACACACGCACTACATGGACTCTTGCACTACACTAACTGTTGCACGTCATCTCCAGACTACATTTCCCAGCAGCCATTTCACTAATCACACACGCACACCTGAGCTTGGATGACAAGATGGATGACTTGGATGGCTTGGATGACAAGATGGCGGCGCGTGCACACGCTGCGGCTTCTCTCTCTCCCGACAGAACGGTGTTTTTGTTTTTTTTATCTTGTAAGTCGAAGTGTTTTTGTACGTCTTCGTCGCGTCTATCTGTCTTTAAACGCGCATACATTCGTGAGTTTCTGCTCGACGTCGGCAGAACCACATTTTTAGAGTTAAACCTCGCGCACGCCGAAGAGCTGCGGGACCTCGGTCTGCTCCGGAGGCCTACAACATCACCGACCCCCACTACTGCATCTCGCCCAGAGCAGAGGCGCCACAAGCGGCGCAAGAGAAAGCAGAAGAGGGGTAAGCGCGGAGGTATCCGGGTTAGGCTAGCGGCTAACCCACACAAGCCAGCTATCCCCACCATCGCACTGGCTAACGTACGCTCTTTAGATAATAAACTGGACTACATCCGACTACTACGCTCAACTCAGAGGACTGTAAGAGACTGCTGTGCTTTTGTTTTCACGGAAACATGGCTCAACAACAGCGTTCCGGACTGCGCCATTCAGCTCGACCAGCTAACATGCTATCGAACGGACAGAGCTCTCGTCGTGGGAGGTAAGACCCGCGGCGGCGGGCTTTGTGTTTACATTAATGACGCGTGGTGCCGCGACGCTGTTGTGGTCTGCAAACACTGCTCTCCCCTGGTGGAGTTTATGATTATTAAGTGCCGACCGTTCTATCTACCGAGGGAATATACAGCCATACTGCTCGTTGCTGTATACATCCCTCCCAGCTCCAACAACAACATCAGGAGTGAGGCACTGAATAAACTGTATCAGCACATCAGTGAGCAGCAGACAGCCCACCCAGATGCTTTTCTCATCTCAGCTGGGGATTTCAACCATGCAGACTTAAAGAGTGTGTTCCCAAAAATACAACAACACGTAGACTTTCCAACACGAGGAAACAACACTCTGGACTTTGTTTACACCACCCAGAGAGGAGCTTACAAGGCCCTTCCCTTCCCCCATCTTGGCACCTCAGACCACATCACTGTCATGCTAATGCCTGCATACAGACCGATCGTTAAAGTCACCAAACCAGTTCACAAACAGATACAAGTGTGGCCAAAAGGGTCGTCAGAGGCACTTCAAGACTGTTTTAGCACCACTGACTGGAATATGTTTAAGCAGGCTGCCACATACAATAACACCACAGACCTCCAAGAGTACTCAGAGACTGTCACTGCCTACATCACCAAATGCATTGATGATGTAACGGTCACAAAGACCATCACTGTCCGGGCCAACCAGAAGCTGTGGCTGACAGGGGAGGTCTACAGACTCCTGAAGACTCGTAACGCTGCCTTCAGAGCTGGAGATGAGGTGGGCCTGAGGACAGCTAGGGCCAATCTATCCCGCGGCATCAGAGAGGCTAAGAGACAGTACTCCAGGAGGTTAGCCCATCGTTTCAGTGACAGCGGGGACACTCGGAGCCTGTGGCAGGGGATTCAGACCATTACGGACTATAAGCCCCCACCTCGTACCTGTGACAGCACCATCCCCCTGCTGGACGAGCTGAACGCCTTCTTCGCTCGCTTTGAGGCACAAAACAGCACCACTACAGAGAAGACTCCACCTCCTCCCGGCGACCAGGTGATGACGCTGTCCCCGGACAGCGTGAGGAGATCCCTCAGCAGGATCAATGCACGCAAAGCTCCGGGTCCTGACAACATTCCTGGTCGTGTACTGAGAGACTGTGCAGCGGAACTCACTGATGTCTTCACAGACATTTTCAACATCTCACTAAGTCAGGCTGTTGTCCCCACATGCTTCAAGGCTACCACCATTATTCCAGTCCCGAAGAAGCCATCTCCATCCTGCTTCAATGACTACTGTCCAGTCGCACTTACTCCTATCCTCATGAAGTGCTTTGAACGGCTAGTCATGCATCATATCAAGTCTGCCCTCCCCCCCTCCCTGGACCCCTTTCAGTTTGCATATCGGTCCAACCGCTCGACCGATGATGCCATCGCCACTGCCCTCCACTCAGCACTCACACATCTGGACAAAAAAGACTCGTACGTCAGAATGCTGTTCATAGACTTCAGTTCAGCATTCAACACAATCATCCCTCAACAGCTCATTCACAAACTGGTCCAGCTGGGGCTCAACACCTCGCTGTGCAACTGGCTGTTGGACTTCCTGACTGGGAGACCTCAGGCAGTACGGGTCGGCAGTAACACATCCAGCACCATCACACTTAACACAGGGGCCCCTCAAGGATGTGTGCTGAGCCCCCTCCTCTTCACTCTGTTGATCCATGACTGCACTCCGTCACACAGCTCCAACCTCTTCATTAAGTTTGCGGACGAGACGACTGTGGTGGGTCTCATTAGTAACAGAGATGAGACAAACTACAGGTGCGAGGTGAGCTGCCTGGCCGGGTGGTGCAGTGACAACAATCTCTCTCTGAATGTGGAGAAGACAAAGGAGATTGTTGTTGACTTCAGGAGAGTGCACACTCAGCATGCTCCTCTGACCATAAACGGTGCGACCGTGGAGAGAGTGAGCAGCACCAAGTTCCTGGGTGTGCACATCACAGAGGACCTCTCCTGGACTGACAACACCGCAGCACTGGCCAAGAAAGCACAGCAGTGTCTCTACTTCCTCCGCAAACTGAGAAGAGCCAGAGCCCCGGCCCCCATCATGTGCACCTTCTACAGAGGACCCATCGAGAGCATTCTGACGAGCTGCATCACTGTGTGGTATGGCGCCTGCAATGCGTCCTGCCGCAAGACACTCCAAAGCATAGTGAGAGCAGCTGAGAGGATTGTTGGTGTCTCTCTCCCCTCCCTCCAGGACATCTACAGCACCCATCTCACACGCAAAGCCCTCTGCATTGTGGGTGATCCCACCCACCCAACACACAGCTTCTTCATTCTGTTGCCATCAGGGAGGAGACTGCGGAGTCTCCAGGCCAGGACCAGCAGACTGAAGGACAGCTTCATTCATCAGGCTGTCAGGAAGCTGAACTCCCTCCCGACCTTGCCCCCCCTCCCCTCTTTTGCCCCACGCACCACTGAACTCTGACCCTCCAATCCCCCCCCCCCCCCCCCACTTACACACTGTGACCCGCACCAGTCACTTAGTGCACCACTGGACTGCCCACTACCTCAGTCAGCATTGAACTGACCCCATTCAACTACCTCTTCTGTCACTTTAAACAGACCGATAAGCTCTTTTTGCACTACACTCATATCTGCACAGTTTTGTTTTGTTTAGTTTTATTTATTTAACCGATTTGCATTTTATCTGCCATGTGCCTTAATCTAACTCTTTTCTACAATGTCCTTATTTGTATATCTGTATAGTTTGTTTTTATATTTTAAACTGTATTTATCTGCATTTTACGTCCAGTGTTTTATTGTTAACTGTATGCACCATGGGTCTGAGAGTTACGCAATTTCAATTCTCTGTATGTATGTGCTGTACATGTGGCAGAATTGACAATAAAGCAGACTTTGACTTTGACTTTGAGACTGATCACACAGCTGATTCCCATTACACCCCTTACTTAAGCCATGGACTTCCTCTCCCTCACTGCCGAGTATTGTATAGCGTATATCCTAGCGATAGCTACTCTACAGAGCCTTCTTAGTTGTCATAGCCTTGCCTTGCCTGATTACTCGTGTTTTGATTCCTGCCCGTGTTCCTGGATTAACCCTTGCCTTGCCATTCGGACTCTGTGTGCACCTCGTTTGGATTATTGCTCGTGTACCTGGATTATTGCTCTGCCTTGCCCCGTTGGATATTGTTCGCCGTTCGAAGACCCACGCTTGCCCTAGGATTACTCTCTGTCTTATCGGTGTTATACCTGTGTGCTGATGCTTTTGACCCTGCTTGTTTTGTGACTATGTCTATTAATAAAAGCCTGCAAATGGATCCGCACGTCTCACGTCTCATCAGCCCCGTTACAGAATACTCGGCCACAAAAGGATCCAGCAGCTTTTCGGAGGAGCTTTGGCCAGGTATGGACACAGCACGGGATTTATTAGCTCTTAAACAAGGCCCGCGATCACTCGAGGACTATATTCAGGAGTATCTAGCCATTGCATATTACTCTGATTTACCGGACTGTTTATTGATAGAGTTTTTCTGTGATGGCATTAATCAACCTCTGCGATCTGAGCTTAGATGCGAGCGTTCGCGTTCATCACTTGCTCAGTTTATGGTCTATGCTCTGTTGACTGTTGGTTCAGCGTTCACTGTGGGTGTCGCGGAGGAACGCGACACCACACTCAATTGTGTGATCACAGCCACACTGGAGTATGCTCACAACATGGCGGCGACAGCGGAGCCCGTTCACAAAATGGCGGCCACAAAAACACCCCGTCATGTCATTGTCACCAGTCAAGAGCCAAGTCAAGTCACAGTTGATGTTAAAGAGCCAAGTCAAGTCACAGATAATGTTAAAGAGCCAAGTCAAGTCACAGTTGATCTTCGTGAGTCAAGCCAAGTCACAGTTGATCTTCGTGAGTCAAGCCAAGTCACAGTTGATCTTCGTGAGTCAAGCCAAGTCTCAGCTCATCATCCAGAGTCACTTCACGTCTCAGCTGATCATCCAGAGTCACTTCACGTCTCAGCTGATCTCCTAGAATCAAGTCACGTCTCCGCTGATCGTCCAGAGTCACAGCACGTCTCAGCTGATCATCCAGAGTCACAGCACGTCACAGCTGACCGTCCAGAGTCACTCCGGGTCACATCTGACCGTCCAGAGTCACTCCGGGTCACAGCTGATCGTCCAGAGTCACTCCGGGTCACAACTGATCATCCAGAGTCACAACACATCACAGTTGACCATCCAGAGTCACTTCACGTCACTGCTGATCGTCCAGAGTCACAGCACGTCACTGCTGATCGTCCAGAGTCACAGCACGTCACTGCTGATCGTCCAGAGTCACGTCACATCGTCGCTGACCTTCCAGAATCTCTTCTCGTCTCAGCTGGTCATCCAGAATCACACCACGTCACAGCTGGTCATCCAGAGTCACACCACGTCACAACTAATCATCCAGACTCAAGCCCAGTCACGGTTAATCTTCACGAGTCAAGTTATGTCTCAACTGATCATCACGAGGCAAGTCACGTCTCCGCCGACCTCCCAGATCCTCTTCACGTCACCGCTGACCACCCAGAGCCACGTCACGTCACAGCTGATCATACAGAGTCTTGTGACGTCCTGTCAGTCACATCCAGATATTCAAGGTCAGTGCCTCGATTTCCCAGTCTGGTTTCCAGTGTGAGGGATGCACCGCTGGTGTCTGCACGCACAGCTGGTATCCCCAAACCCACTCATTCTAACCCTCTTGCTCCTGAACTAATTGCCCTGTCTGAAGCGCTTCCTATGATGGGGATCGCTTTATGTTGCGTTTGGGCTGCGTACACCACCACAGAACTGCTCAAAAGGGCGGCAGCCACTGTGATGTCTCCAGAGGTGTAGCGGCTGTCGCTCCAGAACCTCCTGGAGTTGTGGCGTTCGCTGCCGTATTCCCTGAGGCGATGGCACCTGCTGCAGCTCCCCCAAAGGTGGCAGCTGATGCTGCAGAACCTCCTGAAGCGGCGGTGCTCGCTTCAGCTCCTTGCTTGGTGGTGGCGCCCAGCAACGCACCTTCAGCCTGTCAAGTCACGGTTGAAGGAACCGTCGCTGAGCTATCCTTGTATTCTGACAGTACTACTGTAGAACCTCCAAAGGTGGCGGCATTTGCTGCAGAACCTTCAGAGGTGTCAGTGGTACTCAAATATGATCTCTTGCCCTGTCCTGCCCCGGCCATGAAGGCCATCTGTGAGCTCCTTGCCTGTCCTGTCACGGCTAAGGAGGCCGTCTGTGAGCTCTCGTCCTGCCCTGTCACGGCTATGGAGGCCGTCAATGAATCCTCGTCCTGTCCTGTCGCAGCCAGGAGGGCTGTCCCTGAAAGCTCGACCAGTTCTGTCACGGCTGCAGAGGCCGCTCTTGAATTGTTGCCTTGTTCTAAATTAGCCAAAGAAACTTTAAATGAACTTTCTCTATGCCATGGTTCTCTACCTCGCCAGTTCTGCGGGCTCTGCTTCGATCCCCGACCACTCCACTTCCACGTGGACCTGGCCCTCTGTCCTTCCCCCCTTTCTGTCTCCGCTCCAGCGACCTCCTGGACTGTATAGGAGCGTCTGGAAGCCACTCCTATGTCACAAATCTTGTTCATGCACTTCCGGTCGTTCACCACCAGAGGTCACACACGCACTACATGGACTCTTGCACTACACTAACTGTTGCACGTCACCTCCAGACTACATTTCCCAGCAGCCATTTCACTAATCACACACGCACACCTGAGACTGATCACACAGCTGATTCCCATTACACCCCTTACTTAAGCCATGGACTTCCTCTCCCTCACTGCCGAGTATTGTATAGCGTATATCCTAGTGATAGCTACTCTACGGAGCCTTCTTAGTTGTCATAGCCTTGCCTTGCCTGATTAATCGTGTTTTGATTCCTTCCTGTGTTCCTGGATTAACCCTTGCCTTGCCATTCGGACTCTGTGTGCACCTCGTTTGGATTATTGCTCGTGTACCTGGATTATTGCTCTGCCTTGCCCCGTTGGATATTGTTCGCCGATCGAAGACCCACGCTTGCCCTAGGATTACTCTCTGTCTTATCGGTGTTATACCTGTGTGCTGATGCTTTTGACCCTGCTTGTTTTGTGACTATGTCTATTAATAAAAGCCTGCAAATGGATCCGCACGTCTCACGTCTCATCAACCCCGTTACAACGGGATTTGTCATGTTTAATACTGTAAAGATGCTTACTCTTAAGCAATCTATTGTATTCATATAGTAAAGTGCTATATGAATAAACGTGACATGACTTAGAGTGCTGATTGCAGCGCTAGTGCAAACATCCATATCTCTGTACTCAGACACTTTCTTAACTGCTGTTTTCTCACCGCTGTCATTTTTGTTGTGTGTTTACTTTGTTATCGAGAGGAAAGCGTGCCTAACGCTACTTACATATTAATTTAAACGTCGCTCACAGTCAGGATGTTGGCTGTAAACTACTGTTTACGTATATCAAACATATTTTTCCTCTAAACGACAAACGATAGAACTTCATTGTGAGTATATTGGGGCCTTCACACATGACAGCATTTTTTCTCACACTCCACTGGTTTGAATTTGTTTGCACTTCTGATAAGCGTGTCGTCTTCTGTTAGGGGTGTGAGATATATCGTCTGCAATAATATCGTAATTGTTGTTTTAACGATGTGCGATTTGACATTATCGAGTATTTTGCAAAAACCATTCAAAACACCCATACAGAGTGCACACATACGTTACGTTAAGTCTAGACCAGTGCGTGTGTGCATTTAGAGTGCATTTTTCACTGCATGATTCAGTCTAATAAAATACATTTAGAGTGATCACAGATTCAAGACATGGGGGCAGAAAATGTATATATTTATACCACTTCATATAGTTAATCAATTTCACACAAAGAGTCCCATTTTTCTCCCACAATTACCATGATTACAAATTTGAAATTGATTTTTTTCAACAGTTAAAAAAACAAGAAGTTAATTAAGAGATTTATGTTTTAGACACCATATTTCCTGTTTTTGCACTATTTCGCCAACAAAAATAATTCCAAACACAGCCACAACACTGTTTTGCAGCTGTCATGATGACGTTTTGTTTCTAAATGAATCAACCGTTTAAATGATTCGGTTCAAGCGCAATGACTCGCTTATTAACAGTGACTCGCTGCCACCTACTGGCGGTTTAAATTTCACATTTAAAGTATCTTCTTTTATTTAAATAATTTCAAATATCAGTATTCAACATTTTATGTTTAATATATCAATGTTATGCATTTGTAGTTGCAGGTTAAATGCATTTATGTCCTGCATTAAACAGTGTGTAAATATATCTAAATACCACTTCAGATGCAGCTTCTGTGTTTCCTCTGCACTGAAAAGATGAATTTTGTTGATACTGATTTCATTTGCTTGGTAACAGCCCAAATGTTTTATTATTATAATTCACTGATTAAATGTAAGAATTTGACTCAAAAGGTAATGGACTTTTTTAGAAAACAAATAGCTTTATAAAGGTAAAAATTCCCATAAAATGTAAAAATCAGTTTAAACTTATTGGAAAAGATTTATTTCTATCAGTGTGAACTGACCACTACACAGAATATGAAGAATATCAAAAACTTTAGGAGCCAGCTGTCTACAGCATCCTTAAGGTACCAGCACAATAACACACTCAGCAAAATATCGTCTAATTATCGTTATCGGTAAAATCCCAAAAAATATTGAGATATTATTTTTTGTCAATATCGCACACCCCTACTGACAACCATATTATTCTGTGTGAATGCAAAAATTTGTTGTTGACCTACAGAAGTATAAAATACAACCTGCAAGAAACAATTCCCCATTTTGAGGGATATTTACTCGCCCAACTATAAAAAGATACCATAAAATTCAAGGTTCCTCTCCAGGACTGGACACTCAATTGGATATATTCTGTTTCTTTTTTTATGAAGCTTCTTTACGACTGCCTCTGACAGGGAGTTTTACAGTGCTGGAGCTTGCAGCTGACACTGTGGCTAACAAAGCTTTCTCTGTGGAACATCTCTCTGCTGAGGGCTATTTCTAGAGCCACGACCAGTCTCATTTCACCAAGTATTGATCTCCGTTCACAGACTGAGCACTAGGCGTCACAGCAATCCCATACACTGACTAGAATCATCCTGTCGGCCTGGTAAGTATGTGTGAGGAGAGTGAGCGAGCGAGAGAGAGAAATTGGATTTCTCCCAGATATAAGGTGGGAAATTAAACACATCTGGAAGAGCAAAAAACATGGACGCCACACTGAGATGCATGCTAATATTGCATGAGAGGAAATCTGATGGGAGCATTTATGTATGTGTTATCATGTATGTAAGAAATAGTGAAATATTTATGTACAACACGTACAAATCCTGCCAATAGTGAACAAGAAGCCGTTAATCAGAATAACAGGTGAACTTCAAACACAATTGTTAGAGATGTGAGGGAAATTTAACAAAAGTTGAAATGGTTACAATTTTAATCAGCAGATTACAAAGGCACTTATTTTATTTAAAAATACAATAAAAACAGTAATTTTGTGAAATATTACAATTTAAAATTAGTTCTGTCAAACGATATATCGCGATTAATCGCATCCAAAATAAAAGTGTTTGTTTACATAGGCCTAATATATGTGTGTACTGTGTATATGTATAATGTACATATAAAGACACACACATACAGTATATATTTTGAAAATATTTACATGTATATATTTATATTCATATAAATTACATCATATATAAATATATTAAATATATAAACATTACATTATTTTCTTAAACATATACATGCATGTGTGTATTTATATATACATAAAAAATATACACAGTACACACACATATTATGTAAACAAAACCTTTTATTTTGGATGTGATTAATCGCGATTAATCATTTGACAGCACTATTTAAAATATGTTTTATATTTTAATATATACACCATGTGCCGAATTATTAGGCAGTTGATATTCTGGTTATATTTTTTTCCAAGAACATTTTACCAATTCCAAACTACATCAATCTTAATAACTACTATTGACATTGCATTTAATCATTTATAAGTGATATATAATTGTCCATGAAGGCTGTAAGTTAAAAACTCCTTATATTCAGGTGGGCTGAATTATTAGGCAGGTTTTCTTTTACATATAAAATGAGCCAAAAAAAAAAGAGATTTAACTCAGACTAAAAGTCAAAAATTATTAAATGCCCATGAGAAGGATGCAATACTAATGCAATAATAGAATTTGCAAAGTTAGGGCATGACCGTTGGGCAGCGAAATGCTCATTGGGTCAGCAGAGTCAGAAAAAACAGGTGGAGAAGAAAAGACACTTAACTGCAAAAGAATAAAGAATTAAGGTGAGGAATTAGGTGATAAACCATCAGGAACCATTTAGTCTCCAGTGCCATTATGCTGAAGTGTTGTGAAATACAGTAAGACTGATTTTTCATAGGCTTTATAGACATATAAGATTTGAGTGACTCTTGAAGGACCAGCACCACATCCTCTTGTACCACTGTTTGAAGAATTTATCTTCCAGAGTCTGGCAGTAAGTTTTAGGAGCTCATATTAGTCAATCTCTGCAAGACAGATTTTTGAGGATAGGAGATGGACTAAAAATGAGCTCCTAAAACGTACTGCCAGATTCTGGAAGCTCAATTCTTCAAACAGTGGTACAAGAGGATGTGGTGCTGGTCCTTCAGGAGTCACTCAAAACTTATCTGTCCATAAAGCCTATGAAAAATCAGTCTTAATGTATTTCACAACACTTCAGCATGCTATTCTTATTAAATGAGGGTCATTTTTTAGGATTTTTTACACAAGCAAAGTCCCTGAGAACCTGACACATTGCACTTTTGGAGACTCCAGGAAGGTTGCAGTTCTGGAAAATGATGGCGCTGGAGACTAAATGGTTCCTGATGGTAACTCACCTAATTCCTCTCCTTAATTCTTCATTCTTTTGCAGTTAACAAGTGTCTTTTCTTCTCCACCTGTTTTTTCTGACTCTGCTGACCCAATGAGCATTTCGCTGCCCAACGGTCATGCGCTAACTTTTCAAATTCTATTATTGCATTAGTATTGCTTCCTTCTCATGGGCATTTAATAATTTTTGACTTTTAGTCTGAGTTAAATCTCTTTTTTTGGCTCATTTTATCTGTAAAAGAAAACCTGCCTAATAATTCGGCACACCTGAATATGAGGAGTTTTTGACTTCCAGCCTTCATGGACAATTATATATCACTTATAAATGATTAAATACAAAGTCAATAGTAGTTATTAAGATTGATGTGGTTTGGAATTGGTAAAATGTTCTTAGAAAAAAAATATGATATATATATATATATATATATATATATATATATATATATATATAGTGATTTTTTTTTCTTTTCTCTGAATTTTTTCAGTGTCAGAAATTATTTCAATATGCTGATTTGGTGATCAAGTAATATCAGTTGAAAACAGTTGTGCTGCTTAACATCTCTGTGCAAAGTTTTTTTTTTTTCATTAGGATTCTTTGATGAATGGATGTTCTTGAAAATATTTTACAAGTATTGTTATTGTACTATCACTTTTCATAATTTAATATATCCTTGTTAGACAAAAGTATTCATTTCTTTCTTTCTAAATAAAAAATATAAATTTTTAATACATTTTAAAATACATTTTTAACTGGTTAAAATACTTATGTAATACTTAGTATATTTTCTTAATTCACCCATTATTGAGAGATGTGGTATGAAGGGAATTTTGGACCATGGTTCTATTTAATGTCATAGATAATAAATCCAAAATTTAACAGTGAAAAATAAATAAATAAAAAAAATGTTTATTTTTGTGAAGCAAAAGTAGCAGTAAGCTGAGATTTGTAAGTAATTTTAATTTTAAAGTGGCTCTTATTTCTATGAACATTGTCATTTATATTTCCCTATTTATATAACCCTTCACAGTAATAGCAAGAAATGCAATAGCAAGCATGGAAATTACATTAGCAATGCAAAGATGTTTTCCCCGACAAACTGTTTCCACACCCATGGCAGAGTGAGCCATTAAAATCCAATTTCAATTAATAAGAGATTCTAGAAATATTTACTAAGTGTTTGTGCTCTATCCTTTCCTCCAGTTCCCAGCTAGTTCTCAAGAATCATTACTAGCCCTCAAAGGAAATGAGACGGCACAACTCACAAACAAAAACTCATCTTCTAATGAAGTGGATTCAGTCATGTGATTGCATTAAAGAGATTGATCGATCACTCACCCTCATGACGTTACAAGATTTTCTTTCTTCTAGACCACAGAATGAGATGCTAGCCAGGATGTCACTGAAGTCACTGAATGTATTTTGTGCCAAAGCAATGGAAAAGATCCATAGTTTCGCCCATATAAACTGCTCTTGTGCTCACTGTGTGAAGAGTTTTGAAAAAAAAAAATCATATAAGTATATAAGTATTGATAAATTCTAGCAATTATCAAAAACTGTAATGTGTACATTGCATTAGATGCCCTGGTGCTGTAATGACAGTCACCAGCAGAGGGAACCCTTCTCTGCCTGTATAGCCTGCTTTGCTTTCCAGAGAACACAAGCAGTGTTCGCTTCTTATTCTGTCTGAGAAAAAAAAGAGGAGAATCTGGAAGCACAAGAGCCTATTTTTTTTTTACTCAACAAGTTTGTCATCAAGGGTCTCAGTTGGAGCTGAATAAAATAAAATACTAGAAATTATGTTATGTATGTTAAATTGTATGTTAAATCACCTCAACTATAGCATTCACTTTTTTAAACTGAAACACATTTAAAAACTTTTCACACAGTTCTATTGTTCTACCCTGCTAGTAGATTTTACGCAACATCCCATTGCTATTTCTTTTTATGTATTTTGCCTTTTGTAGTTAATTGGGTCTCCAATAGCTGACAGTAGTTCCATCCACTTATTTTTATGCATATTTTGAGATATTGCATACAAAAAAGGGGTTGGAAACGCCATGACGTGAACTGCAAGATCATAATAAACATATGTACATATTATTATTACTTATTTATTTTTATTTTTGCGATGGAAACACATTCATTAAATAAATTCCTAGATGTGCATCAAAAAATTGTGATGAAAAATTTTCATTGGAAAAATACCACTGGACCATTATCATCGCACAGCATCTCAAATCCTCCTCTGGTCCTTCAGAAATGCCAGAGCCAAAGCTTGTCATCAAAATGACTGGCTAGTATCACCAAGAACTGTCTGACACCCAAACGCCACAGACATAAGACATCTGCTGCAGGTCGCTGCCGAACATGAGGTTTGTCAGACAGATCTGGTTTCTTTTTATAGAATAGGAGTTATGTTGGCAAGAGACTGACCGCATGATCTGCAGTGTTATTTTAGTACCACTGATTATACCATTATAGTTGTTGATATTTTGAATTAGGTTTTATTTTTATATTTTCTATTTTTATTTACATTTTTGTGAAAGTTTAAGTCATTTTGTTACATGTTCTTCAATTATCAATTTTATTATTATTATTTTTTTTTTTTTAATATAGGTCTATAGTTTATAGTATGTAGTTTAGTCTGCAGTTCCAGTTATAGTTTATACCCCCAGTTTTGGTTCAGTTCTTGGTTAATCTCGTCAATGTTAAGCTTGGGTTTTCACCATCTCATGCATTTTCTGTGTGATTTTTTTTTCACACTTTATAAACATACAGCTAAATTTTCACCTCAACTCTACTCCTTCCTAACCAAACCATGAGATTGTTTTATTTCAGTTCATTTTTTGTTTTGTTTTGTTTTTCATGTCAACGCTGCTTCATTCACAAATGTATACATCTACACAATTTACACATATGAATGTTTTTCATGTTAGCACTTTAAAAAGTTTTCATGTTTTATGATATTTAGCCAGAGGATTTTATTTGGCATTATTACAGCAGTGGTTCTCAACCAGGGTCCTCAACAAACTTCCACAGGGCTACAGGAGGACTTTAAGTATTTAAATTAATACATTAATATATTGAAATGACCAAACTAAAAAGCACATAAAACCAAGATTGTAAAATGCATGTTTCTTTTTTCCTCCTAATGAGTGTTTCTGCAAATTTCTGCAATCACAAAATCATGATCAATTAATTTAATTTAATATATCAATATATGTTTGAAATGTTTGAAAACAGGCAGATTTTGGCACAGTTATAGAGGAAATACTGGAAATATCTAATTCCAGTCTACATAGTGATTCTATCAGTTTTGCTCATCTGGTGTCTGATGGCTAAACAGCTTTTCTGCATCGGACATTGAGAGCATGTGTCATAATTTAGACACTTTACAATGGTAAAATGTGCTTTTACAAATGCTAGAGATGTGGCTTTCAAATGAAAGACTGCTATCAAATAGCACACCCAGATTCCTAACTGACGACGAAGACTTGACAGAGCAGCCATTAAGTATTAGACAGTATTCTAGGTTATTGCTTGCATGCAAAGGTTTGTTTGTCCAATAATTAAAACCTCTGTTTGTTGTTAATTTAAATTTATATTTTATTACTACTTATCCAATTTTTTATATTGACAATACATTCCATGCAGTTTTGTAAATTTGTATGTTTCGTCAGGCCGCAAAGAAACATAAAGCTGAGTATTGTCAGCATAACAGTGAACTATCACCATGTTGTCTAATGATATCTCCCAAGGGTAGCATGTACAGAGTGAAAAGCAAAGGTCCTAGTACTGAGCCTTGCATCATATGGAACTTATGATTGATATAATACCTCTTCATTCACTGCTAAAAATTGATAACAGTCAGATAAGTATCATTTGAACTATGCCAATGCAATTCCACTGATGCCAACATAATTTTCAAGTCTGTTCAAAAGAATGTTGTGGTCGATAGCGTCAAATTCAGGACTAAGGTCCAGTTACACTAATAGAGAGATTGTAAATTGTATCTGAAGTTTATAGCTTCTTCAGAGATGTGTATTGGTATATACTCCCTCAGCAAAGTCACTCAGTTTTTAAAGGCTTTAGATTTACAGCTATGTCATAGCTCCTTCCATTTGTTAAATTATTAATGTACTCCAAAGGGATTTTTTTCTATCCACGACCTTGATCTGCAAAGACATTCTTTAAGTGCTCTTTTTTTTCACCAGAGATTATTTAGTTGTATCATAACAAAGGCTGTGAATATTGTATTATTATATTAAATATATATTATATAAAGATATGGGACTTTATATTATTATTTTAATCACTTTATAGACCACAAAAAGCCAAATGAAGTCCACTGTGATCTAGGGCTGTAAAACAAAACAAAACAAAAAAAAGATTAAAATGAATACATGAATTTTATTTATAACCACAGTGCCTTTAGTGTTTGCATCAAATGGACCACCCATGGACTACCCATGGGCCACTAAACTCCTTTAAACACTCCAGGAGACTAAACTGTAAAGAGTAGCCAGTGTTTATATTAAATGTTTAGAAGGGTTTTTTATCTACTTTTATTTTATTTTATTTTATTTGCACTCTATTATGTGAGTTCATTTTTATTTTGTTTAATGGTAACATTAATTTTGCATGTGTAATGTAAAAAATAATAATATTTTATAATTCTTACTGTTTCTATATAATAAATTAATTTTAATCCAAGCTGTTCTGCTATAACAAAATTGTATTTTGTGTAATTGAATTTTTTAGTTCATTGGCAACAGTGATGACATATAAAAGCATAACAATAAACTATAATTAATCAATAAATAAATGAATAAATTTTACCAAAGTAAGCCCTGTAAAAATGGATAAATCCCTCCAGTAAAGACTCTGAAACACTGTCCTACTGGTGGCTTTCAATGCATTGTTCTTCCTTTATTAAATTTTTCATATCAATTTGCACACTTTTTTCATAGATATGCCAATTACAGTTGAATGCTCACTGTCTGTCCTGTTTCTCTGACAACCCTGAACTGTTTAGCATTTAAAAGGCTTTCATAAAACCAGGTCAGTGAAGATGTAATCCTGGTGACATGACACATCACTAGAGAGCTCTCAGCCAGTTTGTCAGAAATTCTCCACAGTGCATGAGCTCGTTCCTCCTCAACCACCCCAATTAAAACTTCATTAGGGGAAAATTGAGTAGAGTAAAATATGTGGCTTTAGGCTTTTGAAATATATAAACACTATTAACTAGCTCACGTTACAATTTCATACTCATGGATCATAACAGTATTTGACGTCAAAGCATAATCTCTAAAATGGAGATGCCTAAAAATATATATTTCAAATTCTGACTATATTGTGGCACAACTTTAATGTATTATCTTCTTAGGAGACCGAATGGTTTCTAACTTTCAGAAGCCCCGACCTAAGTGATACATATTAGACAGTGGGCATATTATATTACTATTGAATAGAGTAGAGTTATTTTTAGACAGTGGACATATTATATTACTATTGAATATAGTGCAGTTATTTTTAAGGTTTGACTCTGGATTAATTATTAAAGTTGACATGAAATGAAAAACCACCATTCAAGAAGTTCAAGAAGTGAAAAGTCTGCCAGTGCACTTACACCCTTTTAAGATACTTTAAAACAAGCCTAAATACTTTATTCACTGCTTTTTAAATAATCTTGATTAAAGTTTTTTAGATATTTTTTACTGGAAAAGACAAAATTGCTTTTAAAGTTAAACATTTTTGCAATTCATCTTGCACCTTGTCCTTGAATCGAATGTCATTTAAAAAAAAAAAAAAAAAAAAAAACATTATAGCACATGGACTGGAAAGCTTTTTAGCTTTAGCATAAAATTATAAATGTGCATGTGACAACTTACTGGTGGAGAACACAATTCAAATTTATAAAACAACTTTTTTTTTCAATTGTATGTGGAATCTGTTCATAGAACAAAGGCAGAAAATATATTATTTGTAGCTTTCTATACAATGCGAAAGCCTACACCTGCATAGTATTTCTCATACAAACATCTTTTATTCTAGTAAAAAAAAAACATGAGACTGCAAAAAGAACATTGACAAACCATATATTGTAGTAATTGTGAATCTATTGGATTCATGTTTCTATTCTGGCTGATGGTACCACAAATCTAAATCATTCACTACTTACTATCCTGAGCTCTGAGGTCAAAGTAACTGTACAATTTCTACAATTTCTAATAAATTTGCATTATTAGCTTTTTTTTTATATTGCTGGAAAAACATTTAAACAGCTCTCAGTGTTTTTTTTTTTTTTTGCTCTAATGGTGTAGTTAAACCATCCACCACTGAGCTTCTGCAACCAATTGCACCAACTGTAAGGATATCCGAAGACGATTTGAAGATATTTCCTCTGGAACTTCTGCTGTAATATGTCAATTCTGCTTGTTTTGAAATATTATTTTATTAACATAAACTGGGAGTGTTGATATATTAAAATAATTAACCATAATTTGATTTCGTAATTACAGTTGTGATTCTGTATGTTTTTCAATAAAAACAATAGATACTGAGGGGGACAAAAAGAAGCATGATTTCAGTTTACAATCTTGTGTTTTCGTCACTGCAGTACAGACAAGAATGTCCACTATGGCCAATTTTCATATGCTGCAATTTCCCGCTATAATTTTTCAACTGCCAAAGCACCATTTTCACCTAAATATAATCTCCACTTCCTTTGAACTTCATTTATACAGTAGCCTGCAACAATCATGCCAGCATTTTTCTATCAACTTCATCGTTGTCCACACGAATCATTTAGTGGCTATTACGGTTTAATTTATTGGCTTCTGTATCCATTCACTTATTTTAAGAGTTTATTAAACATTGTGGCCCAAACCTTTGTGTGTAACCTTAACCTTTGTCACTTAAAATAATATTTAATAACTAATATTTTAGATGTCACCACATGAAGAACATTTCAGGTTGCCTGACAGAACAGCTTACAGTCTAGGAGGGATTTATGTAGAAAAATGTGACAAAAAATTTTTGGAAAGCTAAATGTGTTTGCATTACAGCTAGCCGTTTCATGTCTTATTGGATAACATTTTTTGTCAATCACCCACATACAAAAATCTGGCCTTGTAACTTACATCTGACACAGTGATTTCTGTGCTGTGCTCTCCAAGGCCAAGACAATGTCTGTCAGCTCGACAGGTGATTAATGTGAACACTGAGCTGTTCTCTGACACCCTGCACTTAAAACAATTGAGCACCATTATTCCTGGCGAGGGTCACACAAAAAGGTTCTCGTTTGCTGATGTACTTCTTTGGCTTTATATTTTGGAATGACCTGGAACTTTGCCCAGACACGTATATCAGCTCAGTTGCTGCCTTGTGAAATTATCGTGGCATTTTTAGATCTAGGACGCTGTGTACTCGAGGCAGGTCCCCGGCAATGACCATCTGCTTCAGGAAATAGCTACACCATCAGAGAAATACTAAGCCAGCACTGGGAATACTGTATGATATCTGGCAAAGTGGCAATACACTGGCTTTAGTGTATTGCTTTTTAGCGCATGTTTTGAAATGTATGACTTTCTCCATACAACGAGAGAGATAGACATAAAAAATCTGAGTGACCATGGAGTCATTTGAACTTCTATTGCATGACATTACAATATTTTCTACACCTCATAAGCTCAAGATGCATTTAAGATGAAATTAAATTGTTACAATTTAAGGGAAGACTTTGAATGAGCCAATAACATAATAAATTCAATAAAAATAATTATGGTCACATATAATCATCCTGAAAATATTTTTTTCTTTCCTTATTTTCTTTCTTGTTCTTTCATTTTTGATAATACATTTGTTGCTTTGAATCCACATTTTGTGACAACAGAGTACATGAATGCAGTGGAATGTTATGTTCTATGTTCTATTAAATGTCTTCCTTTTTAGTATTCACTTTCAAATTTAATTGAATTAAAAAGTTAAAAGGAAAACTTTGCAACTTTTGTCCCTCTTGGTTGTGCTAAATGATATGAAATTGACATTTCCCATGAAATCTGACTAACAGCTCTATTCATAAATCATAATTATAAGCTAACAGCTGTGAATCATAGCAAAGCAAGGAGACAGTTTTGATCTTATATGAATGTGCTAAATAAATTAAGTTTTGTTCAATTCTTGCCCAAAATTTCTTCAGTTTTATGCAAGAAAATAGATTTTTTTTTTTTTTGAGAGAGAGAGAGAGAGAGAGAGAGAGAGAGAGAGAGAGAGAGAGAGAGAGAGAGAGAGAGTGTGTTAAGTATCCATAAAGTTTGGTTCCCGCAAATCTTGCATTTTCTTACTACGGAAAGAATCAAAATCAATTAATGTGTGTAATGCTTCCTGCTAAACACAAACACACAAACTCACATCTGTCTTTGTCAAGGTCCAGGTATTACATGTCAGTCTAGTCTATGAAGATATCGAACCCTGAGAAAATAGAATTACACAGTTTTCTTCCAAAAAGTCTCAAGGACAGGTTCTATAGAAGACAAACATATAATACAGGAACTTATGAAGTGGAGAAGGAAATCTCAACTTGCTCTCCGGTTCTGAGTTTGTAAAAAGAGACGAAAGGCACTGGTGGGACCTGGAATGACAGATTAGATGATCTTTTTCAATAACACAATGCGGATGTAAGCCAGAATGGCTTGAACTCAAAATTTTGTACCTAAAGTGTTTTAAACAAGTTAATGCATGACTCCTGTTTAACACCATAAAGGGATTTCTACAAACTGATCAGAACTCACATCCATGAATCACTGTCATTATACCTTCATAAAGTGATGGGAAAGTTGTTTCATTCTTGAATTATTGCAGGTTTGAATGTTTCATGAAATATTTGAATCAAGTAAAAACTCTATTTTAAATATTTGAACAATATGTAAAAGAATATATTAGGGGTGGCTCAATACCACTTTTTCAGAACCAATCCTGATTCGGTACCAAAAATTCTGAGTATCTGCCGATACCGATATCGATCCGATACCTGGGCAGGTTTTTTTTTAATCAGTGTTGAATTTTTATACCTCAATGTGTGTTGACCTGATCATGACTTTTTTTGTGCTACACACAATCTACTAAATATAGACAACTTTATTGTAAAGAAAAACAACAAATGAATGCATATATAATTATAATCTATGACAAAAAAAAATACTATTATAAACTAGGTTAGTGGATAATTCAGTAGCAAAAGTTACTCTAGAAAAATCATGAGTGCACAATTTTATAAAATCTAAAATTAGTGGAGAAAAAAACATTTAGTGGGGAACAAATAAAAGTGAATAAGTGCAGGACTAAATCTAAAATGATATACATCGCTCTTTGTATTGTTGTAAAATACATTCATGAAAAACAAGTAATAGGCTAAATTTATATACAGATACAATTAAAAGACATTTTAAATGTATAGCACAGTAATGAGGCAGAAACATATGATAGATTAGACGAACAAGAAAGGCTATTAATAATCTTTCATTGTGCAAAAGTATTATGATACGAAAGGCTTCAAATACAGAGCGGCACAAAACGCTTATGCGCATCCCGTGTGCAGAATTATGCGCTTGAAGCAACACGGAGTCACAGCGTGCAGCGCTCCACATAGAAAGGTTTAAAGCACAAAGTGAAGAGATGTTAATGTGTAATGTATTAAATCTGTGCAATAGTTTGAGCCTTTTCTTTTAACAGTTTTAAATTTCAATTACTGTGCTCATTAAGAACATAGTGTTCTCTAGTCCAGTGTTGTGATCTAACAGACACCAACACGATTTTGAAAACAGCACGAAGATAAAGTCCTGCAAGATAAAGTCCTTTTATGCAAAACCATTTATCTTTATTTACAGGTCAAGTATAATATTAGGAACATTTAATTATCTTGCAGAGAGTTTCATCATCTTGACTCTAGTAACTGAACGCGACACGCAGTTTGAATGCTGAATGGAGGATGACAGACCGCCGCAGCGGAGAGAAGAGTTTATGTGAACTTTAATATTCATCTGTACACTTGAACTATAGAGCACGGAAACTTTATGGTGTTTTATAATGTGTTTGTGGCTTTTGTGGGGCTTAACAATAACAATAGTATACGCACAATATCGGATTTGGATGGGCCTCGTCTGACCGATACCCCGATCCGGCAAAAAAAAAAATGCCAGTATCGGAGCGATACCGATACTGAATATCGGATCGGCGCACCCCTAGAATATATACAGTATACAGGATAATAACGAACAAAGCTAGAATCACTGAAGTAAACGTATAAAAGACAATCATCTTGACCTTGGCTGTCAAACTCCACCAAAGAAGCACCATAAAAGCACCCTCTCTATTTGTCTTTGGTGGAATGAACCGCTGACCTTCACCTGATCTCCTGAGAAGATCACTGTAACACCAGAACTAGAGACACACCTCTTCCATAAGCACTAATCCACAATTATAAACAAAGGCCCTTACTATTAAAGGCATTTTGACTCCCAAGGTGTCAAAAATAAAGCATGGTCAAACGCCTCTAGCTATTACTATTAAGATGCTAATGGTACCCTTAAATAACTATATCGAACTAGAAACTCCATGCTTTCAGTTGCTTGCCTTGTGCATCAAGATTCGATAATTCTTTGCATACATTTGTAAAGTTGGAAATTATTTTACATATTTATACTTTTTCATAGATATTTTTGAGGACCTAACCTCACCCCTACCCTAAACCTAACCACTTCTCAACAACATAGAACATGTAACAGGCAGATAAAAGTACAGTCACGGCAATTTCTTATAAAAAAAATGTACCAAAAAAAGGTATTACAAACTATTTGTGACGCATTCCATGTCTTGAAGTCTGAAGCAAGTATCTTTACAATATGATGTCTTTATTTGAGGAACAAAGTTAGCCTAAGGTTTTAAATCACTGGAAACAATTCCAATTGTTTCCAATTCCAAACAATTCCGCAGTTACAGATCATCCACATTTTCCATGCCCTGTGTATTGATGCCAAAGAAGTCTCATTAAGTCATCAAGCTTGTTAAAACAATGAAGCATAGGGGTACTTTTAGCGTCGTAACAGTGACACTAAATGCACTTGAATATACTTTGGTTTTTGATGCCTTGCGAGTGAGAACATGTTGTCTTTTCTGGATTTTACTTCTGCTCTAGCTTTGTGTGCTAATCTAGTTTATACTTTAATCTCGGCATTGTGTACTGCAAATATTGTTTGCACTTATGACAAATTGCTTGTGATATTCCTCATTGTAAGTTGCTTTGGATAAAATCATTTGCTAAATAAATAACTATGCAAATGTAAAACACAAAGTAGTCCATATGACTCACTGATATCCCTAGTCTTCTGAAGGCATACAATAGTGAAGAACAGACAGCAGTGTAAGTATCTTACATTTAATCTGACAAAGCACTCAAACCTATTTGCATTTATAATAAAATTAATAACGGTGCATCATATCGCACTGTGAAGCTGAATAAGTAATGACAGACTCTTCATTTTCTTTAACTACAGTATACATGAAAATGTTCCACAACACCATAAAATATTGTACTAATTTAAATGTTTAGTCTTAATAAAATGCAACATATTTTCACCACAAAATTTTTAAATGATCCTTTGGTGCTTGGCTTATTATGGTGTAATAGACTTTAATTACACCGCTTATTACAGCAAATGTTGAGGCAACAAACTTCATCAAAATACAGCCAGCAATCAGCTTTAAAAAAACTGATCTCTAGGTTTTAAAATAACATTGATTTAGAACAAATGAACACATTTTTGGTATCTAAAAGCCCAGCATTATAAAAAAGCCTCTCTTTCTTGTTCATACTATAGGCATGCAGGGATATTGAGTAATGCTGTTTACAAATCATCTAAAATCAAAAGTGACACTTGGGTTGATGGTCCAAGATGTCATCATAATTCATCACATACTGTTTATAATCAATGGGGTGGAAACATAGACCGACAATAATAACAGAACAAATGATCTGCGTCATTCGTGGCACTGTATATTAGAAGGTAATTGTTGATTAATTCTGTGCTGATTAACTGAATCAAGCAACTGATGAGAAGAAATCTCTAAAACGGTTAAACGGTTCACCTTATAGTGTCATTTTTAATAAATTAATACTTGATAAGCATCTTATTAAACAATAAAAATGACCTGCAATACAGTAAACCATAACATTTGCATATCAAAATCCAAACTCTTCCATTCAAAATTCTACTTCATTAACGAAAGGCAAACAAAATTCAGTCTGGATTCACATCTGTTGTGTGCAAATGGATCAGAAGCATAAATCCTCAAAAAGCCACACAAGCAGATGCCTGCAATATCTCTCCCTGGCCTCCTCACATTCCTGCTAAGCTACTTACCCACATCAACACTGTTACCATTCCAAGCCAGATTACTAGTCAAATGAGATCTCATTCACTTCCTGACCTAGCTGTCTTTCTCCGCCTCCCAAACATGGCTGAGCTACCAGTACAAAACTGCACAATGACACATCCAGACAACAGAGTCTCCTTGTAGGACATCCGAATGGAACAAAGACCAAATTGGATTTAATAAAGGGGAAATCGTCTTGTTGGAAGGTTTGTGTGTAAAGTGCTTGCTAATCCATCTTACCTGCAACCTTTTAAGCTTGGCTTCATTAAACAGCAAAAAGTCTGAACCAGGGCTAAAGGAAGTAGTTCAGCCAAAAATTAAAATTGGGTCTCCATTTACTCATCCCTTGTATTGTGACATCTGATGTTACAAAGAGTTAAAAAATAAAGAAATTTTAAAGACTAAATATTTATAGACAATTTCCATTTTTTCATGTATAACCTAAATTTGGGACAGGATAAGCAGTATAATTATTCAGCGCAAGCATGTTTAAAGATAGATAGATTACAGATCTGTGCACATTCCATTGGATTGTTTATGTTTTTGTTTTTTTTTGCACCGTAGAGCATTATAACCAATCACACACATTTCAGTTGAGCTTATGAGCTTAAAAGGTGTTTAGACTAGTCAGTGAATCCCTGTTTCTAATATGTATCATTTTATACAGTTGGTTATTATTGGTAACAGTTTAAAATATTTTCACTGCAAGTAATTGGTTAAATTTAAGCATTTGGCATTACAGACAACACAGATACAATTAATAAGGTAATTATAAAAATTGCCTCAATGAATGTAAAAACAAAAATAAAATAAAATAATAATAATAATAATAATAATAATAATAATAATAATAATAATAATAATAATAATAATAATCAAAAATGCTCCTGGAAATCAATACAAGGGAGCAAATATTGACCCTTAATGGAAATGTTAATTTCTGACCCTGGCAGGTACGCATTAAAATGATCAAAATTGACAGTGAAGACATTTATCATGTTAACAAAAATTATATTAAAAAAAAAAAAAAAAAGTTTACACTTTCAATTCAAAGAATACTAACAAAAATATTTCAGTATTTTTACAATATTTTTAATTGAATAAATGCAGCATTGACGAGCAGAAAATACAATTTTTTTTTTTAAGAAATCTTAGCAACCCCTTTACAGTGGCATTAAGATGTATAATACACCAAAAGTGAAGTCAGTATGTGTGTGTGTGAGCGGTGCTGGATTAGTCAGAATACAATGTGTGCAGAGAAAGCTCATTTAAATTGGCTAATTGGACTAATACCATGCAAGCCTATGTTTAAAAATAAATTAAAGTTTGCTATGCTGAATAACTCCTAGTTGCATTTCTCTCCTATTATGTTTATGTCAATACAAATACGCAAAATGCTTATTTTTGACTGTTGGACCACTCCAAAGTTAAATCTCTTAAAATTAGCCTAATGGAATTGTGTGTAATCCCATCCAAACTGTCTGTTTCTCATGATCTTACTGATAATCTCTGGATTTAGAGTCGTTGGGTCTTTAATACTTTCTCAAATGTTTAACTTATTTGCAATTGCAACACCCAGATTGTCTTCATTTCAGTCATAACTCTATCCATTTAAGACATTCTTCATTTAAAACACACATTACAATTTTTTTGTCTACATAATCTATTAAAATCACTAGGTCATTACAAGCAAATTCATCAGAATAAACAAAGTAAACTTTTAGAGAGTTTGACAATCTAATATAGGCTAAATTTTCTTATTAAACTACCCAGTGTTTCCAATCAATTACAAGATAATTTACTAGATAGCTTCTCAATTAAAACTAAAATCGAAATTGCAATATGGCTCACTACGCTTATCAAATCGCAAAAGGCTGTGACTGATTAAATAAATTGTTGAACTTTTTGAAATTTAAATACAATAAAAGTAAAAAAAAAAAAAAAAAATTATTCAGAAATATTTTGTTTTAATAGTAATATATTACTGTCTTAGGAATAATTAGCAATAATAAATTACTTTTTATATATTTTATACATATAAATTGTGCTTCCTAACATTAAAAATATTATGAATCAACTTAAATACATTGTTACACCATCAAAACTAAATTAAATGGTTTGATCAAGTAGAAACAGCTCTTTAAGGTAACAGTAGCAGGTCTTTTTACAGTGAAGTATGCATGCAGAAGGCTGAGAGCAGGCCAAACTGACCACTGCGGCCCTGTGAAGTGGACAACGCTGGAACTAATTCTCAGCGATTACAGAGAGGCTCTCAGTGGCACACCGCACTCTGGCCAGCTCTTGAAGGTTACATTACCATCACAAAACCATCCAAACTGTCCAGAAGAAAAGCAATGCGCTTAAAGAGAATTCAAGGAATTCCAATAGAACTCCAACACTTCACGTCCACATAAGCAAGAACATGTATTTTATATGAGCAGCTTTAAATAGTTAATATGTTGCTCTTCTCTGTTTGCTGATTGCCGTCTGATGCAGACGTATAGATTAAGGGTAATGATAAAAGCACTGAAAAAGGCACCTCTTTATCAGACAGTACAGCCAACTGAGGCTATTTACAGCCACACAGGAACCTACTGATTATATGTCTTCAGTTTCAATGAATGGCATGCAAGCATTGTAATTGAAATTAAAATGGTTACTTGTTGAACATAGTTGCTGAACAACCCATTGCATCCCTTCCATACAGCTGTTTTTTGTTCAGCTGTTAAGTGCTGTTTCTTTTAAACATTACTGTTAAACACAGTTTTGCATTCACTGTGAATATTTACAAAAATCAAAACAATTTTAAACACACAATATAGAAGGTTATGCATAGTTATGCAGGTTTGTCTGCAATTGGTCAGACACACAGATAGTTCCACCCCCAAAATCATGGATCAGCACAGAATGGAACAGTTAAGCAACAAGAGTAGTTTGGCCCAACCATTCTCATTTCTTAGCCGTTCCATTCCGTGCTGATCCGGCCCAACTAGTACAGATTTCCACTTTGTAGTGTAATCGTGGCATGCCGAACCAAGCTCAAGAAATCGTGTGTTACCATTTTTTAGAAACATTTGGCTATTGTCTTTAAACTAATAGCATGATTTTGGGTGCAGAACTAGGTCTATCTGTGTCTCTGATCAATTGGCAATGAAGACTGTGTTCAGGAAACTTGTCTGAAAACAATCATTGTTTTGCAGTTCTGTGGAAAAGCAATTGAAGATGCTTTTGTCAGGCTGGTTGGGATGCTCAAGCAAACAACTTAAAGTTTTGATAGCACAAATCAACCAACCAATGACTACAAAAACAATACACACTTCAGCTTTAATACACACTGGTGAACAACACTAGCTGAACAAACTAGAGAAAGACATATAGGGTGTTTAATTTTTCAAATACTACAAGAACTAAAATGATATATAAAAGGAAATTAGGAGTGTAACAATGTTGTGATTTAAGGCTGGAATACACTACACAACTTTTATAGGCATCATACACTGAGGATCACACAAAAACAACAAACAAACTCAAGCAGTAACATGCACCTTCTTGCTAGTCGACATTATTTGTGTTATAAAATCAACTTAAAATATCAAATATGTCTGATATCTTCAGACTGGATGGAATAGAATCTGAAGTTAAAATTGGAGCCTGTACCCATCATAAACCACACAAATCTGTTTGATCGACACAAGGCCAGAGATTCAAGCATGTTTGAAAATTCAATTCAATCAAACACAATGGACAGAAGGATTCATCCAAAAAATAAATAAATAAATAAATCCTCCAGCCACATATCATGAGTAGTGGTATCCTGAGGCATGAAGGTCTTCATTTCTTTCTGAATAGAAGGTTGTGAAACCTCAAGGACGATATAAAATCCATATACATCAGTGGTTGTAATAAAGTGCATATTACATTAAAACTAATAACTTTATTGCATTGTATGTTTCTTACAGCGAAGGTCTTTGCAGACTCAGACATCCTTATCGACATGATCGGATACAAGTCTCATCATCGCATAAACAATGATACATCAAATAAATCTGGTTGCAAAGTGTAAGCAAACTGAGTGATCACACGTGTCGCACTTAAAACAATGTTACAAGACATGAAGCTTCTACCACACAGTTACATTCATTACAAAACAACCAAGCTATTAGCAGAATCCTCTGTTTCTCGTTGCACACTTTAAAACACCAACATTGCGAATGCAGTCTGAGCAGCACGTTAAAGCGCATCCTTACATTACTGGATATGAAGCGAGACAAACACTCAGCTGCTCGACTTACCTTCCAGATCCAGGCCATCTTAAGACTGAATAATAGCTCGCAGTGTTGAAGTGCTCGTCTCTATCTATAGACGGAAAGGCCAGTATTGGCTGCTTAATGATTTATTTATACGCGCCATGGATGTCCGACGTTCGTGTTGCGATGAAACATTTCAGTAAATATTGTGGAGTACCGTTATACACGCTCTATTCCCTGATCTACAGAGCTCGGGTTGGCGTGCGCTCCTATTGGCTCATAGCCACGAGAGCCCCGCCCCCTTCATCATGTGACTGATATTTCATTCCTGGGCTGTTCAGCGCACTGTAATGTAAAGGATGGCCAGTGTGGATGACAGGAATTAACTTCAATATTGTTACAAAGAGAGTAGGCCTATATACATGCGGTAAAAAAGATTTATCATTGTCTGTTTAGGTTTAATTTAATGTTACAGCATTTGAGCACAATGAGGTACATGAGCTCACTGTAATTATTGCTTATAAAAACACAAAATACGCTGTTTTAAGAGGTAACCAAAAAATGTAAAAACATTAACACAACTAAATAAATGTGGTTACAAGAAAGGTAAGAAATAGAATAGACAGATAGTGTGTGTCTATGTGAGGTCAATGAAAATATTTTCATGCAAATAGCTGAACTCCAGATGCTCATGAATATATCTGACTGACTAAGCATCTAAAACTCAAAGCAACCATTTGGGAAAAAAATAAATAAATAAATAAATAAATAACCCACAATTGTGTATGTAGCCTAATTTAATATGATGGTACTATAAAAATAAAGTGTATAATGAAAATAATGGTCAAATTCTGAATGAAATGTGCAAATGTGTACTCAAGCTAAACTAGGTCACAGTAACATGAAACGGTGATAATTGCGGTTAATTCTACATGATTACACAGCATTCGAGGTCATGAAGCGTGCAGCACAATGAGACTCTGGCTCTGTGTTAATTCAGGCATTGTGAGGTTCTCTGAGATGGATTCTGAATGATGATCTCTCTCGGGCTCTGAAATTCTCTGCCTGTGCTGACAGACTCAACAATGCAGCTATGCCAGAGAAAGTTCCCTCTTAAAGGGATAGTTCACCCAAAAATGTAAATTCTGTCATCATTTACTCACCCTCAGGTTGTTCCAAAACCGTATGAGTTTCTTTCTTGTGCTGTGCACAAAAGATTATATTTTTTAAGAATGTTGGTAACCAAACAGTTAGCCATTGACTTCTATATAGAAAAACTACAAAACTGTCACTTTTGTGTGAACTATCCCTTTAGACTTAAGCATTTCATGATAAAATACTGCTTGGGAATGCTAATATTTTCAAAATACTTCCAGTAACAGCTTGCACAAGGCTATGGACATTATTTTATTTTTTTTTTTTTTGAAATTAAGGCTCTGAGACATAATGCTACCTTTACTAGAGAGAGAGACTGTTTGCTTATACCAACATTTTTCAAAGTATATTATTTCGTGTTCAGCAGAAGAAAGAAACTCATACAGGTTTGGAACAACTTGCTGAGGACAAAATTTTCATTTTTGGATGAACTATTTACCTAAGAGATATGCAGTTAAAAAGTTTTTGAAACTAGTCTCTTATGCTCACCAGTGCTGCATTTGTTGAGTAAAAATACAATTGAAAAGATAATATTGTGAAATATTACTACAGTGCTTTTTTTTTTTTTTTTCACAAAAAAAAAATATAATACAAAAAAAAAAAAAAGTGCTGGGTAAATCTAATATACATTTAAACAACCCACAATCCCATGATGCATTATGAATGACATAAGCAAATTAAAAACAAAAGTGAAACACAAAACTCTTCATTTAAAGATGTTGAATATGCCATAGAAACAATATATTTTAGGTTATTGCAAAATCTACATGTAGATACAAAAATGTAATGTTTTTGAGAGTGTATAGGGAGACTGACTTGATTATGTCAGTTGCGTTGCTTTATGAGGGAGGACATTCACTGCAAACAGTTTGAGCGATTTGCTTGTCGCTCTCTGATGGGTTAAATTTTCTGTACAGAATCATGGGTAGTTTTTCACCAGAAATTCTAAACATGATTATTTTAAAAATAAGTTGAAATCTTTCTTTTTCCTGTCTTTTTTAAATCAAAACGTTATTAAATAACTTGATCTTCCAGTGAAATGACAGACTTCCCTCCAATGATGCATGCAGGATTTCTCCAGTCGTTTAATCTGCTTAAACTCTGCTACAATTGACTCTCTCACATTCAGATCTCCAACCATTCAATCAACAACTGAATAAAACCAAGTCCCAACCTTACAATTTCTTTTTAGATAATCTGTTTCACAAGAAAGAAAGAAACGATCTGTTGTTACTTCAGTTATATCACAACTTTAAAATGCATGGGCAACCTCATGTTCATTGCCTATATTATACGCGGGTGGCCCTA
Organism: Spinibarbus caldwelli; assembly: GCA_039654775.1. Taxonomy (NCBI): domain Eukaryota; kingdom Metazoa; phylum Chordata; class Actinopteri; order Cypriniformes; family Cyprinidae; genus Spinibarbus; species Spinibarbus caldwelli. The sequence goes on from CM077234.1 coordinate 8,398,177, forward strand.
CCTTAACCTGGGGACGCTATTCCATCCAAAAAGCCACTATCACTGCCTTAACTTATCAAATGTAAGTGCTAAAATCTTTAGTGTTTCCCTTCTTCGGCTGCGCAGCATTATAACACCTGCGCCAAGTCTTTTTACAGGAATAAGCTTTAATAGCAACCAGCAGAGAGTCACAAAAAAAAAAAAAAATAAATAATAAATAAAAAATAAAAAAAATAAACATTTAAATGTTAGGAAAGGCAAAATAAAAAAAATAAAATAAAAAAAAATAATCGCAAAGTTTTCTTCACTTTGATTGGTTATTCTCACCTCTTCACCAAGCCCCTCTGTTAATAAGCAGATCAAATTCACCAATGTTAGTCACCTCCAAAGCCTAGACTACTAAATCATAAGACAGACTAATTTTAGCATACACTTGTTCCAATTTCCTCTTTGGCTGCACAGTGCTTTTCATCATTTCGGGTTGCAACAAAAGCAAAAAACTTTTAAGAATATTAAAATAGGAATTTGATCAAACTAATAAAAGTATCAAAATAATTTCCATATTCCATTATCGCTCATATAACAAAACATTTAATTCAACGTCAAATATCGCCAGCACAAAATGAAATGTACAGAATAAGACATGCAGAAAGAAATATTATTTTAGGACTGAGCCTAGAGACCTAATGTTCAGTGGAAACAAACAAAACGTCTCAGGTTATGCATGTAACCATGGTTCCCCGAGAGGGAACGAGATGCTGCACCTCCTAGGGGGCATTATGGGGAATGTAGTCTGCATGACCGGTGTCTGAAGCAAGTGTGAAACAACGCCAATCTATTGGCCCACATGGCCCATGACATCATAGGCGGGGTGCCCGGAAGTATAAGAGGGCACCTACTGAATACGTCATCCACTTAGCTGTCTGAAGGAGACGTAGACAGGCAGGCTGAAGGCATGGCAAGGGGGCGCAGCGTCTCGTTCCCTCTCGGGGAACCATGGTTACATGCGTAACCTGAGACGTTCCCCTTCTAGGGAACTCCACGCTGCACCCCCTAGGGGGCACTATAGGGAATGAAATCCAACCACGCCGTGCCGAGGCGCATGCCTGTCCTGATGGGAGAGCACCAAGGAAGCAACATACATACACCTAAGCCAAGCCTTAGAAAGGGGCCACGCCACTGATGCCACAGGGCGCTCACACAAATTGACAGAAACGGGGGAACCTGAATAGATCAAGTGGAACATCCCACCCAAGTTAAGAGCACAGCTATCCTCAGATAGCTATGCTATGTGAGCAGAACTAGCCTGGATACACAAGACCACTGAAGAGTCTAACTAGAAAGCCTCAGAGGAGCTCAAGAGATCGCTACTTAAATCCCAGGTAAAGAGAGTAGCTACTGAGCTAGAACACAGCTATCCTCAGATCAGGTCTTATGAAGGCTTGTGGACCAGAATAATATAGCTGATATAGCCTTCATACAGAGTTGCCTAGACCACAGAGAGTGGGCCATCTACTTACAACCCTAGCAGGGGAGATAGCATTGTATAGGCAAAGGCTCAAGGAGACCACTACTTAAAGACCGTAGAAGGGGAGCAGTCACTGAGCTAGCACATAGATATCCTCAGATAGCTATGTTCCTAGGGAGGCCTACCGGAAGGGAGATTGACTGAAACTACCCAGACCACAAAGAGTGGGCTGTCTACTTACGACCCAAGAGGTGAGAAAGCATTGTGTAGGTAAGGGCTCAAGATAGAGCTACTTAAAACCCTAAGCAGGGGAACAACCACTGAGCTAACACATAGCTATCCTCAGATAGCTAGGCTCTAGGAAAGGGGACCACTCTATAAGAGGGCTCACCGCAAATGCAGTAGAAGACAGCTAACCACAGATAGCTGTATTCAGGTAAGCCTGACCTGGCATAACAATGGCTGGAATATAACCACCTTCAGGTGGCGATACTAAAGGAGAACCCCAATCCTTGTCGGTCCCAAAATAAACAATACACAGCTAGCGTAGATAGCCTTCCTGCAAAGCTGCCCAGACCACAGAGAGTGGACCATCTACTTACAACCCTAGCAGGGGAGATAGCATTGTGTAGGCATGGGCTCAAGGAGACTGCTACTTAAAGACTCTAAAAAGGGGAGTAGTCACTGAGCTAGCACATAGATATCCTCAGATAGCTATGTACCTAGGAAGGGCTATCCAGAAGGGGACTGACTGAAACTACTCAGACCACAAAGAGTGGGCTGTCTACTTACGACCCAAGAGGTGAGACAGCACTGTGTAGGTAAGGGCTCAAGAGACTGCTACTTAAAACCCTAAGCAGGGGAACGATCACTGAGCTAGCACATAGCTATCCTCAGATAGCTAGGCTCTAGGAAAGGGGACCACTCCATAAGAAGACTCACTGTAACTGCAGTAGAAGACAGCTAGCCTCAGATAGCTGTATTCAGGTAAGCCTGACCTGGCATATGGCTGGAATGTAACCACCCTCAGATGGTCATACTGAGGAGGTCGGTCCCCAGTCCATGTCAGTCCCACATTAGGCTAGCTAAGCACAGTGTTATTGACCAGGAGCTCACAAAAGGGAGATCCGGACTCTCCGTAAATGATTCACTAAAGAGCGAACACATAAACATCATAGTCAGTGATTAAAGCCTGATGTAACCTGAGGCCATAACACTAGAGGGCTGGACACGGCTATCCTCAGATAGCAGTTCACTCAGATAAGGCTGAAGATAGCCCAGACCACGGAAGTGGACCATCTACGTAAAACCCCAAAGGGGAGAAAGCACAGTCCATGCAAGGGGCTCACGGAGACTTTATTTATTTATTTATTTATTTTTTTAAAAGCAGTCTCCAAACTGGAACACCGCTATCCTCGAATAGCAGATTGCTAGACAAAGACTTCAGCGCTTAATTCGGGAGAACCTAGTTAGAAGCCAGGCTAGAACATGGCTGCCCTCAGACCGCCATATTCCAGAACGAAGTAAGCCGGGCTGGAGCATAACAGCTACACTCTGGCTTAACACAGGAAGTGACATTCCCCATAACCACCCTAGGTGCTGAAAACCCTGGGAGAGAAAACTCGCAAGTCTGTCTCCACAGAACATAGAAATATGTTCATGCCCAGCGAAGCTCTCCACACACAAAAACATGCATATTAGAGAGGCACAGCCGAGCTGAATATAGCTCCACCCACGATCCCGCAGTATCAGGGCTGAAACTGTGCCGCGGCAATGGCGGAACCGCGCCGCGAGACACAAACGCTTTGCTCCGCACCCCTCGGGAACAGGAACGAACGCGAGCGGAGCCTAGACACCGTGACTCATCACGATGCGCGCGTAACTCTGAACGCGCGTGCTCTTCGCCGAGACAAACGCGAAAACAGAACATACCCTCGAGTGTTAGAATCCAAACACGGAAGCACACGTCCCCTAAAGCGCTGCTCGACTCGAGAGCTATCCGCGGGATCCGATAACCAAAAAGAGCGTCTAAAACCCGCGATCCGAGTCTTCGCCGTGCCTCGGCAACAGCGGGACCCGAGGGGCAAACGCGAACAGAGCTTCTCATTGGACAACACTCACAATGAGTGCGTTCAGCGCCCTCGAGCACTGAACAGGCAGCTCCTGACCAAGACACATGACAGATAGATCGTGCATGTCCTCACGTGCCAGAAACCTCTGTCACGGAGGCACACACTTTCCACGCCGCTCACCTGCCTTGGTCTCTCACACACACTTCAAACAGACGGCTCCTGAAGACAGCAAAGAGGATGACGTATTTAGCAGGTGCCCTCTTATACTTCCGGGCACCCCGCCTATGATGTCATGGGCCATGTGGGCCAATAGATTGGCGTTGACACGTGCTTCACACGGTCATGCAGACTGCATTCGCCATAGTGCCCCCTAGGGGGCGCAGCGTGGAGTTCCCTAGAAGGGCAACCAAGCTGACCCGCATGGCTGTATGTGTACTTTTCTCTTGTATAGAGAGTGAAGCTGTGTTAAACAGAATTGAGCCTCAAGCAAGCTTTAAGAAAAGCTCAATTAATAACTAGATGAGAAAAAGGCCACAGGAAAAAAGAAAAAAGAAAAAAGTTGTAAGCCAGGCTGTGCCCTAATTTTAGATTTAGATTTTGCATATTGTTTTATTGGGTTTAAGACTTATATATATATATATATATATATTAGCGCTGTCAAACGATCGCAATTAAGCGCATTCAAAATAAAAGTTTTTAATTACATATCTGTGTGTACTGTGTATATTTATTATGTATATATAAATACACACACATACAGTATATATTTTGAAAATATTTACATGCATTTACTTATATTCATATCATTTATACATATAGGGCCTACACATACAGGTGCTGGTCATATAATTAGAATATCATCAAAAAGTTGATTTCACTAATTCCATTCAAAAAGTGAAACTTGTATATTATATTCATTCATTATACACAGACTGATATATTTCAAATGTTTATTTCTTTTAATTTTGATGATTATAACTGACAACTGAGGAAAATCCTAAATTCAGTATCTCAGAAAATTAGAATATTACTTAAGACCAATACAAAGAAAGGATTTTTAGAAATCTTGGCCAACTGAAAAGTATGAACATGAAAATTATGAGCATGTACAGCACTCAATACTTAGTTGGGGCTCCTTTTGCCTGAATTACTGCAGCAATGCGGCGTGGCATGGAGTCGATCAGTCTGTGGCACTGCTCAGGTGTTATGAGAGCCCAGGTTGCTCTGATAGTGGCCTTCAGCTCTTCTGCATTGTTGGGTCTGGCATATCGCATCTTCTTCACAATATCCCATAGATTTTCTATGGGGTTAAGGTCAGGCGAGTTTGCTGGTCAGTTAAGAACTGGGATACCATGGTCCTTAAACCAGATACTGGTTGCTTTGGCACTGTGTGCAGGTGCCAATTCCTGTTAGAAAATTAAATCTGCATCTCCATAAAGTTGGTCAGCAGCAGGAAGCATGAAGTGCTCTAAAACTTCCTGGTATACGGCTGCGTTGACCTTGGACCTCAGAAAACACAGTAGACCAACACCAGCAGATGACATGGCACCCCAAACCATCACTGACTGTGGAAACTTTACACTGGACCTCAAGCAACGTGGATTGTGTGCCTCTCCTCTCTTCCTCCAGACTCTGGGACCCTGATTTCCAAAGGAAATGCAAAATTTACTTTCATCAGAGAACATAACTTTGGACCACTCAGCAGCAGTCCAGTCCTTTTTGTCTTTAGCCCAGGCGAGACGCTTCTGACACTGTCTGTTGTTCAAGAGTGGCTTGACACAAGGAATGCGACAGCTGAAACCCATGTCTTGCATACGTCTGTGTGTAGTGGGAGACCATTTAAAGGTCTTTGCAGGTGTTTTGAGTTAATTAGCTGATTAGAGTGTGGCACCAGGTGTCTTCAATATTGAACCTTTTCACAATATTCTAATTTTCTGAGATACTGAATTTGGGATTTTCCTTAGTTGTCAGTTATAATCATCAAAATTAAAAGAAATAAACATTTGAAATATATCAGTCTGTGTGTAATGAATGAATATAATATACAAGTTTCACTTTTTGAATGGAATTAGTGAAATAAATCAACTTTTTGATGATATTCTAATTATATGACCAGCACCTGTATAAACATTTTTGTATGTTTGAATGTGGGTTTGGATTCTTGGATAAAGAAACATGCATTATCAAGCAACTGATAAAATTAAAATTGCATACTTGCCAGGATATTCAGAGCGAAGGCATTATCAAACTCTTTGTAGCCTGAAGTAGTTGTTTATTTGATGGTGGTGAACTAGATTAAATAATAAAGAGGGTAAATCTATCACTTTTAACTTTTGTTTCATGCACTAATTAGTACTCCATCCCTAATCCATCCACAACAATTAAAGGGATTGTTCACCCAAAATTAAAACCTGTATGACTAACTGTCTTCTGTGGAATGCAAAAATAGAAGTTGAATAATGTGCTAGTCGCTCTTTTCTACGTAATTACAAAGAATAGGAACCAAAGCTTCTAAAAGGATGCAATCTTTTCGCAATCAGTCCATGCTAAAGTTTTCTGAACCCATACTATAGCTTTGGGAGAGAAGAAGTGATTTCTGTGAACAGAATGCATAATGCAGGCCAATATTAGCAGGGCTGTAATATTTATTTATTTATTCATTCTTTAATTCATTCATTCACTTTCTGTTTTTACTCCTCCAATGAAAATAGTTCCAAATGTGGCCAAAGCAAAATAAATCACACCTCTGCGCAACACATGGCAGTTGTGTTTCAACCCTGAATAAATCAGTGTTTTAGGATGAATTGCTTGAGTGAATCATTTTTGTTTGGCAATCAATTTATAACCAATTTACATGAGAGTATTTACTTACATATCCATCAAAATGCAGTACATTAGTTAAACAGATCTACAACAATCATCATATAAATTATTTAAATAATTTAAAAGCTTTTCAAACCAAGTAGTAATTCAGTGTTTCATTTAAATTTTAAATATTAAATATGGATTGATTATAAATGCCACATTTGGTTGCCTTCTTTGTCTATAAAAACAAATGTGTGTGTGTGTGTGTGTGTGTGTGCGTGCGTGCCTGGTATTTATCACGTTATGGGGACCAATTGTCCCCACAAGGATAGCAATACCAGTAAATTTTTTTTGAATTTTTTTTTTTGAAAATCTAAAAATGCAGAAAGTTTCCTGTGAGGGGTAGGTTTAGGTGTAGGGTGATAGAAAATACAGTTAGTACAGTATAAAAACCATTACGCCTAAATGGAGAGTCCCCGTAAACTACAAATGCAAGTGTGTGTGTGTGTGTGTGTGTGTGTGTGTGTGTGATCTTTTCAGTAAGGTTAACTTTCATACCTAAAGACTTATAAAGAAAGTTTCCAAGTCAATAATAATAATAATAATAAAGCAATAAACAATAAAAGCTGTTCAAAATAAGTAAAAAAAAAAATAAAATACTCTTTTTCCTCTTTTTGTCTTTAATGAGTTTTATTAAATAAACGCAAGAATACCTTTTATAGAGGTAATTAATATTTGAGTAATATTTCAAGATTAATATTTTTTTAGTAATATTTCTTAGGCTTACTTGATTATCCATTAATAATTTTTTTAGAAAAATCATGTTCAAATGTATGTATCATACGACACAACAGACTATTCATGTAAATAAGACAAATTACTGGGATAGAATATAGAGTGATGAATATAAAATGATATATTTATAGTGTGCCTCCTTTTATAGTGTGCCTCCTTATAATGTGCCTCCAGGAACAGAGTTCCTGTGCTATGCTATCATTGTTCTGTGCTGAATAGTGTTAGAGGAGTTAGTCAGTGCATTGACTGTTGGAAATATTTTGGCATCAGATTAAAGGGCAGTACATCTACATTTTCCAGTATGTTTGCAAACAACCAAAGTACTAGTGTTGGTTAAGTAATTTCTGAAATGTAAAATTGTAGAGAGATGCAGTGGGATGAAAGCAATAAAGGCTGCCCCCAGGTGGCGGGGAGAGGAAACACAACCACTGCCACCAACCACATTAGGAAATAATCATCTAAATTAATGACTAGTAAACAAAGTTTAAATAAGCCAAAAAAGAGAGAGAGTAAAGACTAGCATAATTTAAACTAAAATTTATCACATACTTTTAAAGATACTTGGAAACATTTTAAAAGTACACAAAAGAAAAGAAACAAAAAGTACAAATTTGATTAAAACAAGCTTTTGGTTGACGTCCCTCTCTGTGGATCACTTCTCTACAGGACATCTGCTGTACTGTACCATGATCATCAGGAACCTCACTACATTTTTATTATTATTTTTTTCTAATATTTTTTATAATCTTTTTGTATCAAATGTATTAAAAGTACAAATAAATTATTATTAAGTCATAAGGCTATAAGTATAGCCTATAATAATCAAAAGTTTACAAGTAATCTACAAGTATAAGTATCAATGTAGCATCTCACACTGTGGGACATTGCTTTATTATATAATTCAAGTGTAAAAAAAAATCCCTTTCAGTAGACCACATTTGCTGGAACTTTGGCATTGGTAATAAGATGGGGAAGGTGGATTTAGCTCTGTCTCTGAAGGGACCCATTACAAGGATGGCCTTCGGTTGGCTCTGAAATTTGCAGCAAAGACAGGGGATTTGCAATTTATCAGCCTTGCATGCAGGCTGCAATCTGTTACGGTTTTCAATTAATAACATTTTAGATTAATGTTAATAACATTACAAATGTCTAAATGAATAAACAGCCTTCAGTTTGTCCAAGACCAGGTTAAATCCTTATTTGAGAAACCACTTCCATCTTTTATCCATAGCCTGTTCATCCCGAACCATTTCTTCTAGAGGTGACCCTGACAGTAAAGACCCTCAAGCTGTCCTCACATCATTAAGCTGCTGGACTGACAGGACCACCCTCACCATTAAATAATGGTCTTGGAGCACTTATCACCCAAGGACATGCTCGTTTTTTGGGAACACTACAGCAGCCTCTTCAAGAGAGGAGTTCACGAGGCGGACCATTGCAGTGGCTGTCAGGTGCCGTTCCCAGGGGTCTTCTATCAGGACATGGAGAATGAGAATCTCCTTTTCAAAAAGGACACTCTGGAGATCAAACTGATTGACTTTGGGTGAGAGGTCCTGCTGAAAAGAACCACTATGATATGTATTGTCCCTCAAACCTGTAGTTTGGAACTTAAACTCAGTTAACACCATATGGGTTGCTGTCATAACCAGCTATTTTAATCTCATGAAAGAAAATAATGAGAAAGATGTTTGTTGACTGTTTTAGGTTTGCCAGTGATCTACATGCAATATTTTATTAAATAATTTCAACATGTCTGTTGCAGGATGGCCAGTCCTGCTCCTTGGAGGGCCACTATCCTGCAAAATTTATATCAAACCTACGAGTTCTCAAAACAGCAAAGGAGCTGGACCCAGTTTACACAGACATTTTCAAGAGTTCTCTGACCTGAGGTTTCAGTCTGTTTCAAACAGAATACTCGAACTACTGTCAAACTGTGGTCACTTCTATCCTCTACTGACAACATCATTCATGAATCCTTGGACCCTCTGCAGCTTCATACTGAACAAACAAATCAATGACACCACTTCTCCAACCTTGCATACAGCCCTTGAGCTGTTTATACATTTACTGGGATGTGTGTACTGATTTATTATCCACAGCTCCACCTTCAACACTATAAATATGCCAAAACTGACCTTAAAACTCCTGGAGCTGAGTAAATCTATCTGAAACTGGACACTTGAGTTTTATCAGGTATCCTCCAGGTGGTCAAGATGGTAAACATAATAAGAGAAGTACTTAAAATGTGACCCACTTGGTCGTTTAGTCATCCTTGTCTTATGATGTACAGTATGTGTGTGTTTCTTATGTTCAGTCGACAACACTTGTGGCATAATGTTGATTAAACATAAATCTTCACTTGTGACTCTTTTTGCTTTAAATCTGGGTTACAGTGAGACACTCACAATGGAAATTCATGGAGCCAATTCATAAACATTAAAATAACTACTGTTTCAAAAGTATTATCATAAGATGCAAACAATACTATATGCTAACTTAAAAATGCTTATAACCTTTTCTTTGTAAAGTTACATCCTATTTTAAAACTTTGTTGCCATGTCGAGATAACCACTAAAACCTTAGTTTTAAAATTATGGCAACAAATTTTTGCTTTTAAATCCTCCAAAAATTATATTCCTGTCCATTCTAAATGTCTCACTGGAACTTGGATTCAAACCGTCATTAGCTGTTCTATGGTAGACCAAGTACAGGTTTCTTCTATACTGCACAAATACTGAGCAAAATAAAGCTTTTTTTATTGTTATATTTCAGTGTTTATGAAATTATTTTGGATTGTGTGACACAGGAATTCTTTTACCGTTTTAAGGTGTTACATATAAGCATTACGTTTATCATTAAAAATGTAAACGTATCTTTTGTAATATCCAGTTTTTTTCTTTGTCTGCTAATTAAACTACCAATTTAAAATGCTGAAATTGAGTTTCATTAAAGACATTTATTATTTATTTATTATTTATTATTATTTAAAGACATTTATTATATTAAATGCTGCTGATTAATCTCAACTTGTATTAAACTGTGATATTGCTTTAAAACATGGGCTGCTTATCTATATTATTAGTTTATTAATTTAATTAATTTATTATTTATAGTAACCCTGAGACCACATGGAAGATCTGTTTTTTTTTTTAAATTACTGTTACTCTAAAATATGATAAATGTGACAACGAAATTGTAAGTTGAAAGTTATATCAGCTCAAGTTTTTTTTTTTTTTTTTTTTGTATTGTCTTTATTAATAAACTCCTTAAAGTGAAAAGATGAAAATGTTAAATGCACAAAATAAAAACAGTTTTGTCTGGGGGAAAAAGACTGATTTGCTGTTATTCTTTGGAGATCAGGGTATCTCAGAACACTGGAATCAAAATGAAACGAAATGAAAAACAATTTGCTGTCAACTGATTGAACTTCATCTTTTACTTGGTCTTCATTGTTCATATTGCTCTCTTGAATGGATCAAGCTCAGATGTTTGGACCCCACATTGCATTCATAACCATTAAAATATAATAAATAAAAAGGGAGAAATAATGTCCTAGGTAGAAAAGTTTTCATCGACCTGCAAATATTATGTGCAAACAAAACTTTGTCCTTAGCAAATCCTAAGGATTTTTTTTTTCAAAGCACCTGTATTACACAGAGCTGCTGTCTCAGCTCTACATCAGGCTACTCACTATTATTCAGCTATGACTGCATTTCCATTTCAGCAACCGCATAATCACTTTTACTGATGACACCACCATTGTTTGTATTTTATCAGTGATGAATGAGGCATACAAGAAGTCTTAGATGTCAGCAAAACAATGGAAATAATTTTTGGGCAACTCGCACACTATTTTGGGACCAGATTTGACTTATCTGATAATATAACTGATTTTTCTTCAGAAACTTTGATTAAATAAATTTAAAAAAAAAAGAAAAAAAGACAGATATAATTTCCTTCATTGGGAGAAACTGAGTCAGCACTGTGCCCACTTTCTGTTCTTCCTATAATTAAGGTCACATTGCATTTTGTCATATTTTGTAGTTAAAAATCGAGTCTTGTGTACTGTACCAAAATGTTCCCATTGCTCATACACACAAAATGAAGTTAAAAAATAAATAACAAATTTAAATGCAGAACACAGACCGGAAGCAATGCTTCCAAACTGCAGATTTCATCTGCAATATATAATAGACATTTACATTATGTTTTAAGAATGCTATACAAAGAATGCTATACAAATTTTCTTTGAAAATGTTTTCATTTATTTAACCTTTATTTAACCAGGCAGGTTAATTAAAAACAAGTTCTTATTTTCAATGACAGCCTGGCAATAAAGCTTCATAGCTTTATGGGAATGTTAGGAAAACTTTTTTTTACATAAAATATATTAGATGAACAGGTCTATAACATAAAATTTAACATATTTACAGAACGTTCCCTGTGATCAGTGCCAGGACTATGATATATCACCTCCTGCTTGATGTTTTTGCAAAGTACAGCACTGCTGCTTAAGCATGAAAAAAGGGAAGGGTAGTGATACGTGTACCGTGAAAGGAGGGTCCTGGAAAACGCTATAAATGGAAAACAGGAGCAGCTTGCACTCCCCAGCATCTTTAGGTCTGAGGTTAAATGAGTGTACAAAGAGCTATGGGGTATTACAAAAACATTTGTAATTAAAACAAAATATTGAGTGTTTCTTAATAAAAAGTTTTATTTTATAAAAGATTTTAAAAGACATTTCATGATGAAGAACAACATTCACTTGGCATCCTTGTTGGTTGAACAGCCACATCTGGTTGTATTTGTTCATTTGAATAAAATACAAATCTTGATTTGTCTTTGAAACCCAATTATTTTGATTGGATATGTACAGGATACATGAGAGCAAGTGATGTGAAAATGACAATTATAAACTACATGCCTTGAGAATTTGAGTTTTTCTTTTTCTTTTTTTTTTTCTCTGAATTGCTAAAACACTAAACCCCATTCTCTGAGCCAAATGCTCAGACACATAAACCCATTGAATAAATCATTTTTTTGGCAAAACAATTTCAGTTAGTTGCACACATTGCATTTTTAAAATAATTTTATTTATTTATTTATTTTAGATTTTTTTTTTGTAAAACTGAACACATTCTCACTCACTAAAACTCATTTCACACCATGAACACAGCTACCACGCAGCTGTCATTTACACACAACTCAAAACTGATCACACATGTTTCTAATGATGTGATCAAAATATACAGCTAGTCAGTTCTGAGGTGTGCTTAATGTTGATACTAACAATGGATGAAAACAATCTGAGAGGAAGAGGAGGAATAGTAGGTGCTGCATGAGGAAATTTCAGCAAAGATGACAACATTCTTATTCATGGAATAACCATACATTTTATGTATTGAAGTAATTTCCATTACTATTCTTGTTGTATGTACAGGTGCATCTCAATAAATTAGAATGTCGTGGAAAAGTTCATTTATTTCAGTAATTCAACTCAAATTGTGAAACTTGTGTATTAAATAAATTCAATGCACACAGACTGAAGTAGTTTAAGTCTTTGGTTCTTTTAATTGTGATGATTTTGGTTCACATTTAACAAAAACCCACCAATTCACTATCTCAACAAATTAGAATACTTCATAAGACCAATAAAAAACATTTTTAGTGAATTGTTGGCCTTCTGGAAAGTATGTTCATTTACTGTATATGTACTCAATACTTCGTAGGAGCTCCTTTTGCTTTAATTACTGCCTCAATTCGGCATGGCATGGAGGTGATCAGTTTGTGGCACTGCTGAGGTGGTATGGAAGCCCAGGTTTCTTTGACAGTGGCCTTCAGCTCATCTGCATTTTTTGGTCTCTTGTTTCTCATTTTCCTCTTGACAATACCCCATAGATTCTCTATGGGGTTCAGGTCTGGTGAGTTTGTGACCCACTTGGTCAACACCAACACCATGGTCATTTATCCAACTTTTGGTGCTTTTGGCAGTGTGGGCAGATGCCAAATCCTGCTGGAAAATGAAATCAGCATCTTTAAAAAGCTGGTCAGCAGAAGGAAGCATGAAGTGCTCCAAAATTTCTTGGTAAACAGGTGCAGTGACTTTGGTTTTCAAAAAACACAATGGACCAACACCAGCAGATGACATTGAACCCCAAATCATCACAGACTGTGGAAACTTAACACTGGACTTCAAGCAACTTGGGCTATGAGCTTCTCCACCCTTCCTCCAGACTCTAGGAGCTTGGTTTCCAAATGAAATACAAAACTTGCTCTCATCTGAAAAGAGGACTTTGGACCACTGGGCAACAGTCCAGTTCTTCTTCTCCTTAGCCCAGGTAAGACGCCTCTGATGTTGTCTGTGGTTCAGGAGTGGCTTAACAAGAGGAATACGACAACTGTACCAAATTCCTTGACACGTCTGTGTGTGGTGGCTCTTGATGCCTTGACCCCAGCCTCAGTCCATTCCTTGTGAAGTTCACCCAAATTCTTGAATCAAGTTTGCTTGACAATCCTCATAAGGCTGCGGTTCTCTCGGTTGGTTGTGCATCTTTTTCTTCCACACTTTTTCCTTCCACTCAACTTTCTGTTAACATGCTTGGATACAGCACTCTGTGAACAGCCAGCTTCTTTGGCAATGAATGTTTGTGGCTTACCCTCCTTGTGAAGGGTGTCAGTGATTGTCTTCTGGACAACTGTCAGATCAGCAGTCTTCCCCATGATTGTGTAGCCTAGTGCAGCGGTTCTCAATTCCAGTCCTCACGTACCCCCTCTCTGCACATTTTGTGTGTTTCTCTTATCGCTTCAGACACTTGTTCTATTCGACTGTAAGTGGCCTGTGAAGTGGACATCACAGGACATTCCGCCATGATTCCAATTAGAAGCGAACGTATATGTTCCATTCAAAGGGCATTGAAGTGTGCGAGACTTGAATTTAAATTGTATTTATTTACAGAGGTATATTATGTCACACTTCACGCTTCTCTAGTAAGTTTCGTCTGTCTGTGAAGACGCTGCAGGCTGTGGCGCAGCGCAAATCCGTGAATTAATGTTCCGAAGTGAAGTAAACTTCAACGGATTTCCCCTGCTCAGGGAGTAGGGAGCAATGGACACTGTGTAGGGATCATTCAATCGGAACACAGTTCATGCACAGAGCTCACGTCTAACGAGCTGATGATCTGAATCAGGTGTGTTAACAAAGAGAGACATGCAAAATATGCAGAGCGGGGGTACGTGAGGACTGGAATTGAGAACCACTGGCCTAGTGAACCAAACTGAAAGACCATTTTGAAGGCTCAGGAAACCTTTGCAGGTGTTTTGAGTTGATTAGCTGATTGGCATGTCACCATATTCTAATTTGTTGAGATAGTGAATTGGGGGGTTTTTGTTAAATGTGAGCCAAAATCATCACAATTAATAGAACCAAAGACTTAAACTACTTCAGTCTGTGTGCATTGAAGTTATTTAATACACGAGTTTCACAATTTGAGTTGAATTACTGAAATGAACTGTAAACTGCAGTATATTATAGTGTATATAAATCAGGAGAGCCTACAAATGCACTATTGAAGAAGTCTGTCTACTAAATTACTTCATTTTGTATTTATAGTGTGTTTGAAATGGATTTCATGAATGCATTTTTGTATATGAAGCAGGGTTCAATCTTATAAAAAGAGAAGAGGCAGGAACATAATTAGCCAACATGCCAAAGCAGAACATGCCATCTTATAGACAATAGAACTGGCCTATGGTGACAGTTGTGGAGTGTTGTTAAGGCTGGATTTGGCACAATGGAGAGTTTTTTTGCCCATTGCCTGGCAAGGAACAACATTGGCTGTGATGTTGACAAAGTTCTCTTGCCGATATGAGCATTCAATAACACAACAACACTATGTGTGATAAACATGTTTATTTAACCATCTTACAGGAATGTTTGTAGAGCTTTTGGACAAGTCAAAAAAGACAGAGCAAACAAAAATCTCAAACAGTTGAATATTATTTTGTTTAAAGGCATTGAAAAGGTGTAAAGAGGAGAAATAATATTGCGGCGCATTGTAGGAGACATAAATTAAAACTGCGTAGCTCTTTCAGGCGCTGGGGGCGTACTGCATGGCAAGCCTGTCGAATTCATTCTCCTGTAGGAACATAACTGAGTTTACAATGTCTTTACTAAACTTAGTACTAAATTTTTTCACAGTTACTCAAGTAATGCCTTCTCAGAAAAGAAAAACAGAACAAGGTGTCCTATATCACACTAAACAATCTTACCTTAGCAAGATATTCTTTAATAAATGGATGTGACTTATGTGCATCTTTCAGTTGAGACAAATATCGATTCGTCACCTGCACAGAAACAAAGAAACTATGAACATCTCTGCTATCCTTTACACAATGCTTTCGCATACACCGAAGCATGCAGATTATAGTGTTAATCTTAAAGGGGTCATATGATGCGATTTCATATTTTCCTTTCTCTTTGGAGTGTTACAAGCTGTTTGTGCATAGATAAGATCTGTAAAGTTGCAAAGATTAAAGTCTCAAACCCAAAGAGTTATTCTTTATAAAAGTTAAGACTCTGCCACGCCTTCCTAAAACGGCTCATTCAAACACGCCCCCACGTCTACGTCACGGTGTGAGAAGATTTGCATAATACCGCACAAACGCGTAACTTTTAGTCTTGCTGTAGTATTGTTGCCGCCGCCATGTCACGGAGACGCTTGTGTGTTTTGTTGTGAAAGCAAAAAGTACTTTCTTTGGCCTTCCAAATGAAGTACACAACTAGAAATCAGTGGTTAAGTTATATTTACAACACTGTTCCAGAACAGTACAACCCAAATATTCGAGTGTGTGCAGCACATTTTACAGAGGACTGTTTCCTGAACCTGGGAGAGAGTAGCCTACAATGTGAACACTATGAATGGCTGTGATGTGAACACTATAAAGTGGGGCAATTTCAACATCGCAAAGACAGCCTGTAAGTACGTTTCGATATTTAAAGAATTTGCTACTGACTATTCAAACGCGAGTTTGGAGCTGTGTAGAGTTGTGCTTGTTTTTCTACGATCACAAATGCAGACATGGTGTTATGTTTACGCGGCGCAACGCGTAAAAAGATCGTATGAGTCATTATAATCAGTAATTATGTCCTCACTGAATGCAACAAATGCCTCGTTCATAGTGGGTTTTATTGTTTTAGTCTCGTCGCGCTGGGACACGGCATCACAACGTGGTAAGAGGCGTAACATTTCCGTCACACGCTTGAGGTATTCGGCCAATCACAACACACCGGATAGCTGGCCAATCAAAGCACACCTCGCTTCTCAGAACTTTTCAGAAAGGCAGAGCATAGAGTAGCAACAATAATGTACAGTATGTGGAAAATAATGTGTATTTTGAACCTCGAACCATGTAAACACAATGCATTACACAAAATACACAAAATAATGTTCCTTTTAGCAACATCATATGACCCCTTTAACATCCCACTGCCTCTGTAGCTAACTGTGCTAAGAACATTTATATTTATAAAGTTCACCTCAGGAGGTTTGCCCAAATACTGTGTCAACACAGTGAGGTTGATGAGTGTCTCCGGGTGGCTGCTGTCCTATAGAAGATAAAGGACAAATCATGACATTTCACCGCAGTTAAAAGTGGACCAAAGCCAGCTCATTGAATAATCAATATGAAGCACATCTTAATGAGTTCTGCTTTCAATTTCAATAGTAATTCCAGTTTTCAACCACAAATGCTTGTTTTCCTTGCAAGGCAACCAATTTGCTGCCTTGTATAGGTCAACATAGGAGACTAGCAGAAAAATTAAGCCCCGATTAGATTGTGATTCAGGATTGCATTTCGAATATAGTCTGAGTTTGGGTTGCTTGCTTAGCTTGAAGGTCTTGGATTCAACCAAGAAGTCAGTCTACACTTGTCAAATTAGACAAAACTTCTTGACATTTGCTTTGCTGAAATCCAGGCTCTTACTTTGTCCAGAGCATCCTGTAGTACTGACTCAGCTTCATCCCACTTATTCTGAGCCATGTGACTTGCAGCCTGACCGTTCAGCAACAGCAGTGTGGGCGAGTACTTGTCTGACATTTCCTGGAAGATATAGTACGCATCCTGCAATTTCTCTCCCCCCTGTTGGTAGAGGAAGAATGAAAAACACATTCAATTCCCAGTCAACAAGAAAAAAAAAAACAATATACAATTCAGCAAAAACTGAACAAGCAGCCATATGCAGAGATTTTATGGAAAAACAAAATCATTTCACACCTTTCAACTCACGTTTAAGTGCAAACAAAAGTAAATTGATGCTTTTAGAAGAAAAGCAAGCTATTCCATTTTGATTAAAGTCTAAATGTTTCTGCACACTGAGTCCGAAATTTTCGTATGCGTTTTTTCGTATTCATTATCCTAAAAATTTGTCACACACAGAAACCTTGTACACTGAGTCCAATGCGTATTAATTAATCTGTTGCGAAAAAATTTGCAAAACAGTAGCCTACTAAATGGAGTCTTCAAGCATTGAGGATGATTTTGTTGTCCTCTTGCTTCTTAAAAAAAAGAAAAAGAAAGGAAATATTGGGTCCATCCAATCCTAAAATACAGAGAGGAAGGAGAGTTCCCCCTCCTTATTAAGGAACAGCGGGATTATCACGGGCGATTCAAAGTTTACTTCAGGATGTCAGTGGCTCAGTTTGATGCTTTACTAGCGATACTAAAGCCACATATTAAAAAGACGACGACCAATTTCTGTGAACTCCGTGTGCAAGAGTCTATATACAGTGCTTTGTGCTGCGAGACGAAGTGGATGAACTTGACAATCGCCATTCTGGCGTTCGCTTGTTTTTTTTCTTATGCACTGATTGGTTAAGCTGAACATCCAATAAGTCTCACAACCAAAGGCTCCGACTCCATTTCTATATGCTCAATTGACTAAAAACCCACTGATGGTGGTCCAACTAGTGCAAACAGTGCAGAACACACCACAAAAACTGGGCTGACAGACACTCAATTGCCTGACAATGGCCAACAGCTGACTTGGGTGTTTCACAGCCTTTAGACAAGGAACGTCCAAGAAAATTTTTCACATTTACTCACAATTGCAAGGTTGACCCAAGCGGTAGCAAGCTGGGTCAGAGTGCCATCTTCATCTTGGTCTTGCATCTTCTTTAATTCCTTTCTGTGGAGACAATGAGCAACACAACAGATCCATGACAATAATATATTTAAAGCTATTAACTAAAAGCAGGTTTAATTTTTATATTTGTAGCAAAAAATCATAAGTTAAGGTACATATTTTGTCAATTACATATTTTTTTTTAAATAAAACATATATATAACATTTACACTGTAGGGCTGGGTGATATATTTTGAACGCGATGATCATGCGCATCTTATCAGTAAAGCCGGTTCTGTGATTAGCGGTAAATCTCCATCACCTGCTTTCAAACGGTACGGCATTTAATACACAGAGCCGTAGATCACTGACAAGCTACACAATATCACGTTCATTATCGCAGATGAATTGCCTTTGATAATGAACGTGATATTGTGTAGCTTGTCAGTGAACTATGGCTCTGTGTAGTTAATGCCGCTCCTTTTGAAAGCAGGTGATGATGGAGATTTACCAATAATCACAGAACCTGATTTACTGACGAGATGCGCATGATCATCGCATGCGATATATCGCCCAGCCCTCTGTACATACATACAAAACTAAATAATAATTAAAAATGAATAAATTAAAAAGAAATACCTTGCCATATCAACTCTGTCCAGCTTTAGATGTATCTGGACAGTCATGGCCATGCTAAAAGAGAAATACAAAAAGACAGTGAGCAACTTATGGATTTGTAATCCAACTTGTGTTAGATTAAATCAACAATTTTTGAAACTGCCATAAAGTCTCAGGACACTCACCACTCCAGACTGTCTCCCTGGTGCAAGGTACGTAACGCAGCATCTGTGTTCATCTCATGCAGATAGATTGAAGCCGCCATCAGCAGGAAGGTGGTGTTGGAAACATCAACACTCTTGACCATCTTTTTGTCCAGTTCTGCCACTATTGCATCCCTAAAAAAAGTATAAGGCCATAAGATACATGAATCAGTTCATGCATAATTCAAGGCTTCTGCAGGTTTTACGAAGATGTTTTTAAATGACAGAAAAAAATGGCTAAACTGTATGTTTCTAGATTTTAAATAATATATACATATGGTCTGATATACTAAAGACAGAAAGACTGCACAAACCTCTTGCCTTCATTGGACATATACTCTGCAAACATCCTGACAGCCTGCAGCTCCTCAGAGGAGCTGGGCTTTATGTCATCCAGTACCACACCATACTTCCTCTGAGGATACACAAATCATCACTGTTAACCACCTCATTATTGAGATATATATATATAAGGACACTCTTCACTATGTTTGTTGTTCTAAAGATGAAACAGCTATGCATCTTTACTGACAGGTGGGCAAAAGACATTATAGCTGACAGTTACATAAAACTGTAATATGCAAATCAATCTACATTTGTATAAGTGTTTATTCCAAAATCAAAACAACGCAACAGCAGCATCACAACAGACTGATGAACTTACCTGAGCAATATATGCTCTGTACAGAAAAATGTTCCTCTCAACATCCTTTTCTGGACTTGACGTCTAAAAGAAATATAGAACAGTTACATGTGGTTGTTTGTCATTTGTTAATTAACTTACAATCTTTAAATAGGTACGTGATATATAGAAGCTATAATGAATTAGCCGTTAGCTAACAGACATACTCTAGAACCTAAACCTCTTGAGGAAATGTTTTCGTCTTATGAACACTATTTTTTTGTTTTGCAGGACACTCACCTTTACTTTCTGGGCTTCGTTAATGCAGTGCTGATAGCTGCCGATATAAAACGCGTTTTTCACATCGAAGAGCTCATCCACTTCATTCTGCTGCGACGCCATGTTTGTCAAACGTCACCTTGGCCACGTAACCAGAACGACTTGCTTCGATCCGAAAAAAAAGAAAAAAGCTTGTTTCGATCCAGTTTGTGGATGCTGTCCTCTTGTGGCAAAGCAAGGAATAGACTGACTGCCCGTTTGATAAGGTCAATTAAGCATACAGTAAATTATGAGGGTCAGGACAGCCCATTAGGTGAAAGATCGATTTATCAATCAAGTTTAGTTATGTGTCTAACAAACTGCTCATTGCATGGTGCTGGCAACAATTAAAACAAATGTTTAGCTAAATATTATTGAATATTTGGGCACCATTGCCTATAAAAAGGCGTACTATCCTGGCATCCCTCTTATTGTAAGAACCGTTTATTTATTTGATATGAAATTATAGGCTGTTTAGGCTATATGAAACCATATTTTATTTATTTGAACCACTCTTTAAATATCTGTCTTTGTGTGAAAGAAAGAAAGAAAGAAAGAAAAATAAAGAAAGTGAAGCTACTGAAATTGTTATATAGCCTATGGAAGAAAAAAAAACACAATAGAAACCCTCAGAATTTTTAATGGTGTTAATGGTTATAATGGGAATGGTATTGGTATTAATGGAAACATTATGGGTCTCTGGTAAACTATTGGTGGTATGTTAAAACCACTAAACCTAATGGAATTTAGCCCAAAACATACTAGGCCCTACTGGAAATAATTTGGTAATGGATTTAATAGTTAACAGTTGAAGGTTTGTAATGTTTGTATGTGGAAACCATTAGAATGTCTGTGATGGTTTCTATTATCATTATTATTATTATTTTTCATCAGGGATTTGTATAACATTACAATAAAACAAACTTGCCCTGACCAGATATTTAAAAACACAATAATAACACAGTTCGAGTGCTCTGTGTTCATTACATAATGTACAGAAGACTCTTTTCTAAATGTACCACTGTGTCCAATTGTTTTCCCAACGGCAAAAATATGCTGATATTGGTAGTTTAGTTTCAAGGTCAGAAAATTTACAGAAATTATCCTGTAAATTAAGACAAAAAAAAAAAAAAAAGTATAATTTGACTTTTGTTTTAAAACCTTAGTTACTGATAGCCCTCATGACAACTTCCTCATGCTACAACTAGCCCCACGGCTCACCTATGTCTTTTTTTTCTGGATTACTTGTGGATTATTGTAATGTTTTTATCAGCTGTTTGGACTCTCATTCTGATGTCACCCAGAGGATCCATTGGTGAGTAAGTGATGTAACGTTAAATTAATCCAAATCTGTTCCAATGAAGAATGAATTTTCATTATTGGCAGAACTATTCCTTTAATATTTACAAAATGTTTAGAAGTATGTGATCATATCACAAGTTTGAAACTTTGCTCACAAGCTCACCGCATCTCTCTACCCATCTTACTTTTCAGTATAGTTTAGTACAGTAGCGAACAAACTGGAAAATGTACTGCCAATAGTAGATTTCTTTGTCATTCAGTACAGATATTGTAGACTGAGTACCATTGTAACACAAGTTTTATACACAGTAGAAATAATATTCACATACATTAAGGAAGGGTGCTAATGAAATTTAGTAGCATATGGGGCTTAGCATAAAAGGAAATATAAAGGAATAAAGCAAAATAAAAAAAAGGAAATGCCAGTTTTTATTAAATATGAGTTGGCCTTACAATTTAACACCAGTGTTATATACTGATTAAGTTCATAGCAGCAAGCAAATAAAGATTTTTTGATGTCAGGAAAGTTGGAAACATGGTTAACATTTCATGGCAAAAACTGTATTGTAAACTGTGAAATACATAACCCAATACAGTGCTGCAAATATAAATGCACAATCCAGATACTGTGCTCATGTATTTGTTAAAAGGCTCAGATATCAACAACTGATACTGTAATACTGATATCATAGGCATATGTTACCATAACAGGTAACCCAAGACTATATGTAATCTAACGTAATTCAAAGGAATAAAAACAATAAATATACACAAGGTTCATGGCATCATTCCTGATCCATTATTCAACATTATAACAATGAAGAAAGCAATGTCTCAAATTTTGAGGTCAGGGTGTAATTCAGTAAAGCACAAGGAACCGCTCTTAGAAAGCTAGCACCCATTCCATTATAAAAACCTCTGACTCCATATTTCTCATAGATTCCAAAGAGTCCTTGAAGAGCATCTGTAGGCTTCTGTGAGCTGGAACAGAAAGCTGAAATTGTGAGGGAAAAAATAACATAGTTATCCAATAATATTTTAGTAAATACTAAAGAAATTTTGTCACAAGACAAATGCTATACAACACATTTGCACAGTCTGGGACTGACGATTATATTTATACTAACAGGAGAATATTTACTATTCTTGAGCTTACTGCACCAGTTTGAATACTCTCTGTATGAAAGAACAACTGAAGGTCAAGCTTTTTGCTGTTTTTGCCCTCAAACCTTTGAATAATGCTTGCTACCACAGAGAGAGTGACTAAAATGTACAAAAAGAAGCAACTTCTATAACACTGGGAGGCCTTAACATCATTGAAAATGCTAACAAATTAAATTGTATGTGAACAGAACTGTATTTAGTGCTCTAAAACAAGATTGACAGCTATATTCTAATATGAGGAAGATAAAAATGTCCATTTATCCAAGTAATTATCATCAGCTCAGGTTAACGTTCACCTTGCGCTTGCTGATGTGTTCTGATGACAGCAAGAGGGTAACTGGTGGCCTGTCCTGATGCAAATGCTGCAAAACTGAAGAGGAAGAGCTTGGAGTCACTGATGTGCTCTGGATCCTGTTTAGCCCAGCTCATAATTGACTGCCAGAGGATAAAGGTTTCATGTTAATGACTGATTCATGAGTGAAATAAAATCAAATATTTAGTTAATTAGTTGATATTTCGTTAATATTAAAGTTAATTAAATTTTTCTTTATTTGCACATTAATGTAGTGGTGGCAATAATTCTTATATAATTACAGTGCAGTATTAAATTTAGGCTGCTAGTGCTATTTAGTAAAATTACACTATTTTTGTGCAATGGACTGATGATAAATATGCAAACCGATATTACATTTTTTCACAATGGTAACAACATAATAGACTGTATAATTTTGAACATTTTAGTAATAATCATCAAACATGTAAAAAGTCCTTAATCTGCATTTCTTAAGGAGCTATTTCTATCTGATCTAACCACTACATTCTGATTTACTGGTTTAACTTAATATACAGGTGCATCTCAATAAATTAGAATTTCGTGGAAAAGTTCATTTATTTCAGTAATTCAACTCAAATTGTGAAACTCATGTATTAAATAAATTCAATGCACACAGACTGAAGTAGTTTAAGTCTTTGGCATGGTGACATGCCAATCAGCTAATCAACTCAAAACACCTGCAAAGGTTTCCTGAGCCTTCAAAATGGTCTCTCAGTTTGGTTCACTAGGCTACACAATCATGGGGAAGACTGCTGATCTGACAGTTGTCCAGAAGACAATCACTGACACCCTTCACAAGGAGGGTAAGCCACAAACATTCATTGCCAAAGAAGCTGGCTGTTCACAGAGTGCTGTATCCAAGCATGTTAACAGAAAGTTGAGTGGAAGGAAAAGTGTGGAAGTAAAAGATGCACAACCAACCGAGAGAACCGCAGCCTTATGAGGATTGTCATGCAAACTTGATTCAAGAATTTGGGTGAACTTCACAAGGAATGGACTGAGGCTGGGGTCAAGGCATCAAGAGCCACCACACACAGACGTGTCAAGGAATTTGGCTACAGTTGTCGTATTCCTCTTGTTAAGCCACTCCTGAACCACAGACAACGTCAGAGGCATCTTACCTGGGCTAAGGAGAAGAAGAACTGGACTGTTGCCCAGTGGTCCAAAGTCCTCTTTTCAGATGAGAGCAAGTTTTGTATTTCATTTGGAAACCAAGGTCCTAGAGTCTGGAGGAAGGGTGGAGAAGCTCATAGCCCAAGTTGCTTGAAGTCCAGTGTTAAGTTTCCACAGTCTGTGATGATTTGGGGTGCAATGTCATCTGCTGGTGTTGGTCCATTGTGTTTTTTGAAAACCAAAGTCACTGCACCCATTTAGCAAGAAATTTTGGAGCACTTCATGCTTCCTTCTGCTGACCAGCTTTTTAAAGATGCTGATTTCATTTTCCAGCAGGATTTGGCACCTGCCCACACTGCCAAAAGTTGGTTAAATGACCATGGTGTTGGTGTGCTTGACTGGCCAGCAAACTCACCAGAGCTGAACCCCATAGAGAATCTATGGGGTATTGTCAAGAGGAAAATGAGAAACAAGAGACCAAAAAATGCAGATGAGCTGAAGGCCACTGTCAAAGAAACCTGGGCTTCCATACCACCTCAGCAGTGCCACAAACTGATCACCTCCATGCCACGCCGAATTGAGGCAGTAATTAAAGCAAAAGAAGCCCCTACCAAGTATTGAGTACATATACAGTAAATGAACATACTTTCCAGAAGGCCAACAATTCACTAAAAATGTTTTTTTTTTATTGGTCTTATGAAGTATTCTAATTTGTTGAGATAGTGAATTGGTGGGTTTTTGTTAAATGTGAGCCAAAATCATCACAATTAAAGGAACCAAAGACTTAAACTACTTCAATCTGTGAATTTATTTAATACACGAGTTTCACAATTTGAGTTGAATTACTGAAATAAATGAACTTTTCCACAACATTCTAATTTATTGAGATGCACCTGTATATAAGTTGAGATGAATGATGCCAAATATTATTGAATAAAATCTATTAATGTAGATGTTTTTGCATGGAGCACATTTTAGGATAATATTTTCTTCATTGATACAAATAATTTCATATAATAAAAAATAAAACAACATGAATAAAAATAAAATAATACATATGAAATTACTGGTAATTAATGGTACGAAATGTCACATAATAAAACACACACTAAGATTTTTAGTTTTAAACTTATAGCAATGTTCTTTAACATTTTATGATTTTATGTACAATCAGGTAATAGATGATCTAAAATACACAGCTGTGTAATTTAGAAAAAAAGCTTTAGAAAGTAAAGCTTGCAGTTTGCCTATTCAGCAATAACACTGCCTGAAAGTAAAAGCAGTTTTTCTCTTCTTGATTGAATGCTCAGATATGGTACCTCCTCCAGTGCCCTGAATTACCTGATGCACCGCACATTCCACTCCAGCATAAGGTATCATGCAGAGTATGCTGGGTTTGAACCCTCTGTAGAAAGCTGACACAGACTCGTTCTGGTAAATCAATCTGGCACATCCCAAAACTCCATTGTAGGTACCAGCAGGCTGGAGATTGAGTCTAACTTTCAACACCTGCCATTAGATGAATTAAAAAATGAGTCAGCAAATTAGTGTTGATCTAATCAGTCGTCATTGTGAATGTTAACTACAAGTCAGTTTCAATTAAAGTTTTAGTTGTGTTTTGTCTTTCTTCTCTATATTTATTAACTTTTACATCAGTTATTGTTAAAAGTTCTTTATTAAAGTTCTTTTTTTCCATTTTTAGTTTTATTACAAGTAACAAAAACATTATTTATGCTTTTTGTGTTCCTTTTTGGTCACAATTACCGACGATTAAATGTAGCAGTTTATTTTGCTGTGCATTTAGCTGTTATATGAGGCAACAAGGCTTGTGTAACAAAGCTACATTAGACATCATTCCCTGTAGGAAACAGAAACAAGCATGAAAATAATACAACACAAAGATAAAGAATCAGATATATATCTAATTTCCATCCATATTTGCTCTTTCTGTTGTTGTATCCTGCCTTTGTCGTAAAGTAAATTAGAAAGTAATATGATATGGATATTTCTCAATGTGTCAATTGTGTTCTGAAAAAGAAACTATAACTTTTGATGACTTCTAGGATTATTGCCTGAGCGTTACTGGTTATTGCATGAGAAATTCTTTGTAAAAGTTCACCTTCTAGATATAAATCATGACAGACATGACAACTACACACTTTCTTTAACAAACATTTAACAAACAACACCTAACAGTAAGGAACTCCAACCTGTTGTGTCACTGTGATACCTCTAAGGGGTAGAACACAGCATGTGCCACGGCCCCTGACACACAGCCCAGTCCAAACCTTTGATGGAGCGACAGACTGTCCCTCTCACCAAGCGTGTACATCCTCATCTGCAAGGACAGTGAGATAAAGAATTAACATTTGAACATTTGTGCATGCGAGTGAATGTGTGTGTGTTTGTGTTTGTGGGCACACCTGGGCATAGATGAAACACTGAAGCGTTGATTGTGGTGTTCCTTTAAGAACATTCACAGCATTTCCTTGCCACAAGGATCTAAATCCTCCAGTCTGCAGCTCTCGGAATCCCAGAGACACAGCTTTGGATCCAAAAACCTGTTTAGCATATTGCACTGTTAAGGCTATTATTGTCAGATCAGACACTCACAGTTTTGCAAATTAAATATATTGTGATTACTCACAATTTAATTGAAATACAAATTCTTTCTAAGCTAAAGAATTGCTCTGACTGTACTTTTCTTGAGACTTTTGATTTGAAAGATCTAACAAAATTCAAAATTAGTGTTTCTTTATGATATTGTATGATATTGTTGAACCTGGCTTGATGCAATGTTCAGATTGTTCTGGAAATGTATGCAAAATGCTAATTAATGCATATTTAATTAGAAAATATCCAAATTGCACATTTAAACATTTCAGAAAACTTAATACAAACAACAACAACAACAACAACAACAACAAAAAATGCTTGCAATTCTTAATGAAATCAATCAGCTGGGGAAGTTTGATAGTATCTATTAGTAAAAATTTTCACCCTGTTCACCCGGACTGTCTGGCCTATATGTAAAAGTAAATTGTAAATGTATATTCTTTTTCTTTTCTGGCAAAATAAACCAAAAATATTAACGAGTCATCATCATTTCTTGTAGGTGTATCTTTAGTTGCACTAACACTATTTATTTATTATTATTACTTTATCATACATTATTTAGTTTGATTTTACAATCAAAATGGCTTTTCACTTTTGAAATATTTAACCCTGAGTCATCCTGAACCTCGGGTAAACACTTGGGTTATCTTTTACAATTACAACTCTATGGTTTACAATTAATCCTGAGTATTCATATCCTGACATTTCACAGCTGACGTTTATTCCTATCCTATTCAATTCTTATTTGCATATTTGCAGTGTCAGTGTCATTGATGGGACAAATGCAGCACTTGACCTGTTTACACAACAGCTCTAGCATTCAGTGTGAAAAGCCTTAAATACATAAAAAGTGTAGTCAATTTTTTTTTTTTTTTAGTTATGACTAACAAAAACTACCTGAAGTCGTGTCTTTAACAGGTCTATTGGTGCGGTCACAGTTCTAGACACTGCATCTGCCAATCCTGCGGCCAATATAAAGTTCCCCCAGATAGACAGGTCAGTCTCCTGCTGGGTTAACTCAATATGCATAGAGCGACTCTCTCCTACATCAAACACCTAAAAAGACAACATCCTTTTATAAACCTGATTATGCACAGTGCAGATTGAATGTATACTTGCAAAATAGTATTAGTTTAGCTAAAAATGACAATTTCATCATTTACTTATGTCACACTCGTGTACAACTTTTCTGCAGAACACAATGATTTTTAGATTGAAATCTCTGCAAAGTTTAAAGCGCCAAAAAGCACATAAAGGCATGTATAAACAAAAATTCATATGGCTCCAGTGGTTAAATAAGTGTGTGCTGAGGCAATTTAATCACTTTTGGGAGGGAACACACCTAAATGTCACTGCTGGAGCTGAAATATTTTGTTTTGTGTTCTGCAGAACAAATAGTCTTACGCAACAGAGATGACACTGGGGATGAGTAAATATTGAGGGAATTTTTCTTTTAGGTGAAGTATATATTAAATGTTTTTTTTTTTGTTTTTTTTTAAGTATTTAAAAGCTGCATTTTACCAGGTTATGTTTCCAGGAAGATACCAACTCTCCAATGTTTTCTGCTGGGTTAATGATGACGTGCTGGAGGAATTCCTCCCAGTCTACCGTCATAGAGTTGTCTTCATCCATCCTAACGACAAACAGAATTTAACGTTAATAATCTAATTGATCAATAACATAATCAATACAAATGCTCATGCATGTCATGCATTTAACTTAACTGTCAGATAACAAAGTCTCTTTGAGATTTATATAAACCTGTATATGTCAAAGTATTGGCCTCATCTTACACATATGGAGTGATCTTGATGCTTGTGACTTGGTAAACAATGCTTTATAATAAGTATCAAGGATAAAATATTGCAAATGTAAAGGTAACACCATCAGGCCTCTTACATTTGAATGATCCGCTTTGCATTTGGTTTTGATATGACCACACCTAATTCCTTAAACAGGTACATTATGTCCTCCAGGTCAATAGCCCCTATAATAAAAGGAAAGATTTTATAAA